>CM024202.1:8643730-8828730 GCA_013435755.1 Amphilophus citrinellus
GACAGACTTCTTGAAATAGTTTCATTAATTTCTTTTAAAGAATTGAACCTTTGAGCAGAGTGGAAACTTTTTTCTGATTATTTAGTGCTTTTCTGATGGTTATTTTTATGCTTTTAGTTTTTGAGTTTCTTGTACATGTTTTTCTTAGTATAAAGTTGCTGTGTGTAGGAGTGTTTTCAACCTTTGTTTTTGCTAGTAACTGCCTGGTTTATTTTGGTAGTTATTTGTTTCCTGTGTCTTGTATTTAGTTTTACTTCCCCTTGTTGCATTACCCTGATTGCTTGCACCTGCCTGTTTCCCTCAAATTATTCCATTATGTATAAATAGGTTCAGGTTTCCATTTGTTCCTGTATGCTTCCATGTCTGCTTTTTGGGTCCTCAACCTTTTACCCCATGCAGTCTGCATAATCTGCAGATTGTGACAGTGACCCAGAGATGGATAACAAAAAGGTGTATTTACACAAGTGGGTGCAATGAGGGTCTAAATAAACTCCCTGAGTCCAGGATATAATCACCAAACATCTATCAGATTCAAGACCGTTTGTGAAAGAAATTATATTTAGCTGCACTGGAAGGCGAAAGACAGATTTGATGTAAAAAAAAAAAACAAAAAAACAAAAAACTGATTGAAAGTGCATGTAAAACCATTGCTACTAAATCCCTCTACTATTCTGGTTCAGTCCCTAAAATCTAAATCCAACATCCACCTAAGTCTGGATCTTTCTGGTATAGAATTTGACAGAAAAGCAGTGGCTCATAAACTTTAAGGATGATTCTAATAATTTTTGACCATCTAGGAAAAGGATATTTTACTTGTTATGTGGTCTCTATTATCCTTTCCAAGCAATATGGGTTTTACCCTAATCGCTTATCCTTTAGTTTTGAACAGGGAGTAGTACAAAGCATTTTTTTTTTCATTCTACTTAACAGTGGAATAAACTACAGGTAGTAAACTATGAGAAGTTACATGGCGCTACAAGGAACTGCTTTTCCAATGCATCCCAAAATGTGCTACTACAATAAAGTTATGTTTTGTTAACATTTCAATCTGTCATAGATTAGAAATTTTAAGACAATGTGAATGAGGGGAACTCAACATAGATGAAAGAGTCTTGTATGAGCAACTCTAAAGGCAACTTTTGTACTTTCCGATGTTTATGGATAAGTGTGAGTGTTGAATTGTGGAAATGAGGTCAGACTTTGTCCAGTGCACAGAAAACAAAAAAGCCCAATTAAGATCACTATTTTTGTTGTTAATCTTCACACTGGATTTGCTTTTATGCTTTGAAGAAGGTTTGGACAGAGTGAGATCACAAGAAAGAGACTAAGAATTGATTGATTTTTAATGCACTGCTGGGTACACTTGTTAGTGAGATGAACAACTCAAGATAGAAGCCAAACAAAAAATAACTTTGAGTGTATTGTTTTTTCATCATTATAACATTGTACAGATTTATTTGTTTTGTGTTTCACTGTTACTAAAACAACTGAAAAAAGTGAGTTAGGATTAGATGAATCCTCTATGCAACATGAATATCTGTATTTACATTTATTTTTATATATGTAATGTCAATATCTCCTCCGTGAATTGTCACCTTGTGGTGGTGGAGGGGTTTGTGTGTCCCAGTGATCTCAGGGGCTATGTTGTCCAGGGGCTTGTCCCCCTTGTAGGGTCTCCCATGGAAAATTGGTCCTGGATGAGGGGCCAGACAAAAAGCAATTCAGAAGACCCCTAAGAGAGAGTCACCAAGAGAACTGTTTACCCTGCCCAGGATAGGTTTACTGGGGGAATTTACCCTGGAGCCAGCCCCGGGGAGGGAACTCAAGGGAGAGTGTCTGGCACCATGCCCGGCCGGGCACAGCCCAAAGAGGAGACGTGGGCCCACCCTCCTGTCGGCCCACCACCCGCAGGTGTCGGAGGGGTCAGGTGCAGTGTGTGTCAGGCGGTGGCCAGGGACAGAAGCTCTGGTGGACCGATCCCCAGCTTTTGAGACTGCCTACTGGGACATGGAATTTCACCTCTCTGGTGGGGAAGGAACCTGAGCTATGAGGTTGAGAGATACCAGCTAGATATAGTCGGGCTCACCTCAACACATGGCCTGGGCTCTGGAACCACTCTCCTGGAGGGGGGCTGGACTCTGTTCCAGTCTGAAGTTGTCCTCGGTGAGAGGCGGTGAGCTGGGGTGGGTATTCTTTTATCCCCTCAGCTTGTTGCCTGGAGTTTGGAGTTTTCACCGGTAGACGAGAGGGTTGCGTCCCTGTGCCTTTGTGCCAGGAAATAGGTCCTGACTGTTGTTTGCGCTTATGCGCTGAATGACAGTTCAGAGTACTCACACTTCTTGCAGTCGCTGAGTGGGGTGCTCAAGGGCGCTCCATCCGGAGACTCCATCGTCCTGCTGGGAGACTTCGACGCTAATGTGGGCAATGACAGTGAAACCTGGAGGGGTGTGACTGGGAGGAATGGCCTGCCCCATAGGAACCCAAATGCTGTTTTGTTATTGGACTTCTGTGCAAACCACAGCTTGTCCATAATGAACACCATGTTCAAACATAGGGATGTCCATAAGTGCATGTTGCACCAGACACCAGGTCGCAGGTTGATGATCAATTTTGTAATTGTAACATCAGATCTGTTCTTGACACTCGGGTTAAGAGAGGAGCTGAGCTGTAAACTGATTACCACCTGGTAGTGAATTGAATCAGGTGGCGGGGGAGGATGCTGGACAGACTTGCGCATCTAAACATATTGTGAGGATGTGCTGGGAATGCCTGGCAGAGGCCCCAGTCCATGAGATCTTCAATTCCCACCTCTGGCAGAACTTCGACTGAGGGAGGCTGAGGACACTGAGTCTGAATGGACCATGTTCCGCACCTCCATTGTTGAAGCTGCTGCTCAGAGCTGGGTGGTTGGTGCCTGTTGTAGTGGTAATACCCGAACAAGATGGTGGTGACTGGCTGAAGAAGGAGTCCTAACAGGCTTGATTAGCTTGTGGGACTCCAGAGGCAGCTGATGGGGTAAAATGACTATTGAATGGCTTCGAAGTGATTCTGGCAAACCATCAGGTGACTCAAAAAGTAAAAGTGGTGCTCTACTCACACAGTCTATAGTGGGGCACAGCTTACATCAACTGAGGATATAGCCAGGTAAATGGACTAGTTCATATATACCACTTTTCTACTCTATATGAGCACTCAAACAACACATTTACATTCACAGCCCATTCATAGAAGCACTTCCATATAAAAATAAGCTAAGTGTTTTTATTATCTAACATTCACACTCCAACACTTGGGTTTTAGAGTAACTTGGGGTTCGGTATCTTGCCCAAGGATACTTTGGCATGCAGGCTGAAGCAGCAAGGAATCGAACCGCCAACTTTCCAATTAGTAGGTGACCTGTCTACCTCCTGAGCCACAGCCACCCTAGTCCACCAGTTTTAGGTGGTGAAAAGAATCCTTTGAGGACCTCCTTAATCCCACTGACACACCTTCTGTAGTGAAAGCATAGTCTGGGGATGAGGGGGTTGACTCATCAGGTTGACTCAGGTGAGGTCTCTGAGGTGATTAAATAACTCTTTGGTGGCAGGGCCCCTGGGTTGGATGAGATTTGCCATGAGTTCCTGAAGGCTCTGGATGTTGTATCGCTGTCTTGGTTGGCACGCGTCTGCAACATCGCATGGAGATCTGGGGCGGTGCCACTGGATTGGCAGACCGGGGTGGTGGTCCTCATCTTTAAGAAGGGAGACGTCCTGTTGGCTTCATCAGGTGGTGGCCCCCAGCTCGCAGTGGAATGGTTTGCACCTGAGTGTGAAGCAACTGGCATGAGAATTAGCCCATCTAAGTTTGAGGTCCTGGTCCTCACCCAGAAAAGGGTGGACTGCCCACTCCGGCTCAGGGACGAGTTGTAGCCCCAGGTGGAGGAGTTCAATTATCTCGGCGTCTTATTCATGAGTGGTGGGAGAAGGGAACGGGAGATTGACAGACAGATCGGGCTGCATCTGCAGTGATGCGGACGCTGCACTGATCTGTCGTGATGAAGAGGGAGCTGAGTGTAAAAGCAAAGCTGTCAATTTACCAATCACCGGTCTACGTCCCTACGTGCCTCTTGAGTGAGGTGTTCCGGGTATGCCCTACTGGGAAGAGGCCCCAGGGCATTCCCAGGCCAGCCGACAGACATAAGCGGATGGATATAAATGGATGGATGGATGGTAATGCCGTTATCTCCAATGCTGAAAAGCTGTAGATCAAGCCACCATTTTCTTTCTCCTGCACACCAGGTGCTATCAGCTGATTGTAGTGTAAATGCACAGGAAGAAAAAAGTATGCAGATAACCGCAGATAACTGAAGAACCCTTCAGTTATCTGTGACTTCAAGCATTTTCTGGCTCCATTGAGAAGCTGGGTTTTGTTGGTAAGGATCAAATTGTAAACACAGCTGAAGGCGAGTCTAGCCTTATTTTGTGTAGAAAAAATGTTTGGCGGTCAAACTTGTCTAATTAAAGGAAGTAAAAGTCATACTAAGATTTCCATCGGTGAACCTGCTGAAGGATCGTTACTTGCTGCTGAGCGTACTCTCTGGGTCTCTCACAGGGTCTGCTTGCGGAGGAACCGGACGGGCTCGGCAGCTCAGCGTATACCCACATGTGGTCACAGTGCCCCTGTATGCATCATTCCCTCAGATGTCACAAACCCCGTATCTACTATTCTGTTATTGTTAAAATAAATGCGCTGCCATTTTATGCTATTGGGCTGTACTGTAGGAATCTATGTCGACATCTTTTTATCATAGTCTGATATTTGCTCCTTTTGCCTTCATTCACACTGGCAGAGAATGGACTGAATCTTTTGCTGGTTTTGCATCAAAAAAAAAATATTATTTGTTAAAAAGTAAGTAAGTTAATTACTAATGTGGCTCCCGGCTGTTCACAAGCTGGTTATCCTGGTTTACATGTGCTCAGTTGTTATTGTGTTCCAAGAAATCAGCTTGACATCAAGGTCAATTGGTAAGAGGTAAACAACCATTTATTGCACCAGTGTCACAATATCCACAGTCTTGACTTTGATAATAAAACACAAAAACAGAAAAGGACACGGTAAGAAAACCATGTGTTTCCCTAGATAGTCTAGGCTCTCTCTGCTCACAGGCACTTCTGAAGCTTAGGCTTTCTTAAAGCCGCAGTACTTCAAATTACAAAATTCAATGGAATAGCCTGTTTTAGGAAGAAAAGAATAACAGACAACAAATTCAATAAAACACACATACTTATATCAATTAGGCCATTACTTAAATTTCAGTACCCAAAACTACACTACAAGATGAATATGTCAGAATAAAGGAAGTGAAGTAAAAGAAAATTAGCAAGCTTAATCTTGCCTCTACAACTATATTTACATTTTTGAAAAAAAAGTCACCTCAGCATTGCCTGTGAAATAAAGTTTCTAAAATTTACCATAGGATCCAGATTAAAAAAAAAAAAGAGTCTAAGACTGACAAGGTAAAACAGGAAATGGGTAGGCACAGGACAGAGATGCAAACTTGTCACAACACTGCGAATAAAACTAAATACAAACACACGAGGCATGGGACATGACACAGAGGGACAAAACAGACACTAGAACACAGAGACATGAGGAAGACAAGAACAAAGGGAAACAGGAATTCAATATACATAACTACAACTAATAACAGGACTTATAAAACTAACAAACTAAGAATTAAAAGCATAAGCAAACCAGGAAACTGCAATAGAATTTCAATGAATACTGAACCTAAGAACAAAACACAAAATACTAGGCAAACATCCCGGGACATGACAATTATTTTATTACTGTATTATTGTATTGCAATAAAGCCCTTTGAGGCAACTGCTTTTGTGTCGTTTTATGATGGTGTGGTTTATTTTTTAAATCAGTACATGCCAAACTGTTGATTTAGCCACTCCTAAAACTGCCTTTTTTCATGTGATGGTTTTTGGTTTTGCAGTCTAAAGAGGGCCTATTTTGCTTGCTTGGTGATCTCATTTAACTACATGTCATAGACCTACATTAGCACCTTCAAAAAACAGATGCCACACTTGGAATTGGCTTCAAACCTTCTACCCGATGAAGATATAAGGGAAGAAAAGCCCACACTGGACTAGGTTTTGAGTGAAATGTCCATCTTTGATACTTTAAAAATAAGGGGGCTAAATATTAAAAGCTATAATTCCTAAGCTCTTCTAAGCTTTCCTCAAATTAAGCTGACAGTGTACACTTAATTAGTCTCTTGAGCTTGAAAAAAGGGTGACGACTTCTTTTTGTTTCCTGAAGACCTTTCACCTCTCATTCGAAAGGCTTCTTTAGTTCTCAAATCAAAAGGTGGAGAGACCCAGGTATTTAAATCACAGTGGGTGTAGTCCTCTGGAGGTGGTCTTGACCCTCTATTGTTCATGTGCATAATCACATGCGCCAAGGTGTGAAAGGAGGCGTGGGTCATTACAGTCAATGGTTTCAGGTGAAACCAATTTGGGACTTCGCTCCATTGTATGAAGTAACCTATCCAGATCTGTCTTCCCAGTACAAAATGTGATCATTGGCATCCTTAAAAGAGTGCCCTTTCTCCTTCAGATGCAGATGTACAGCTGAGTCATGTCCTGTCGAGGTGGCTCTTCTATGTTGTGCCATTCATTTGTAATAAGGGTGTTTGGTTTCTCCAATGTAGAGGTATGAGCCCTTTTTTCAAGCTCCAGAGATTACTATGACCTGGATGACTGAGAACCTACACAGACATACGCTTTAAGTACACTGTAAACCCAGATTTTGATTTGACTTAAAAATATTGAGTTCATATTACTTAAAATTGCCTAGTATGTGAACATTACTTGTTAATGCTGAGTAAGCTGAACTGTTTCATCTCCTTTTCTATTGTAATTGTGTTTTTAAGTCCAAGCAACAGCTCCTACTGAAATAAACTTAGTTTATATTACTTTAATATCTGTCATTTTGCAACATTACTTATTGATTCTCAGTAGACTGTACTTTTTGATGGTCTATCTTAGTGTTTGAGTTCAAACAACTTAATATCATCAGGTTTTGCACCCGCTAAAAATCTAGGTTATACTGGTTTTAACAGACAGGATTAATGCGCAGCAGCATGGTGGCATAGTGGTTAGCAGTGTTACCTCACAGCTAGCATGACCCCTAAAATGTCTGGGTTCAATTCTGCCTTGGCCCCAGCACTCTTGCAGTCTGGAGTTTGAAAGAGTAGAAGTTTGGTTTTTGTTCCCCCTCTGGTTCTCTACTTGTACAGTTTTTTATTGTTCCATGGACAAATGTTATTTGTAAATGTTAATGTACCAGTGTTCAGCAGGGCTGAGTTTTATCATGTTTAAATTTAAACAGATACAGTTTAACATTGTAAAAAATATCTTTGCTACAGGCAGCACAGTGGCGTGGTGGTTAGCCCTTCTGCCTCACAACTAGAATAGCTATCTAATAATCTGGGTTCGATTCCAACTTTGCCCAAGCCTCTTGCTATGCAGAGTTTGCATGTTCTCCCTGTGGATGTAAAGAGATGCAGTTAATGGGGTTAGGATAATTGGTCACTCTTAATTGCCCACAGGTGTGAATGGTTGGCTGCCTCTCTGTTAGCCCTGCAGCAGGCTAGCAACCTGTATGGGGTGTACCCTGTGTCTTGCCTTATGTCAGCTGGGATGACATAAGCCACCCCCTCTCCAAAAAAAAAAGGATAGGGGATGAGGTTGGATGGAAACTTTATGTGATGATTGATTAAAGGACATATTTTAATTTGTCTGAACTATAAAAGTTAATTTGGTCAATTGGAACATACAGTTTATTTCAATTGGTAATGGAGTAGCGCTTACTTAACAAGCTGATTTAAATAAATGGATGGTGAATGATTGCTTAAACTAAGTATCTTCATTTACTGAAACTCTGACATTAGTACATTCAACTTAAATCTTTCATTCCATTCCAAAAGGGCCTCGAGTACATTGAACATAGTCCACTGCACTTATTCAACTGATGCTCATTACTTAACAAATTTAAGGCAACGAGTTACCTTGGATTTTTTAAGTAGATTCAACTTATCCGGGTTTACAGTGTAGTTTTCCTGTTATACCTATAACTCTTTTGTGTAATGTTTAGGTACACAGCTAATATGTCAGTGTTATACACATGGACCTAATCTGTATAATCAGATATCTGTTATTGGCTATGCTGATACAGTCGCTACACCAGAAACTCCCAGAAACTAAGTGAATTTGCACAAGCACATTTATGTGTGTATTGTATCTAGCTGTTTGAGTTGTTGATGTGAAGGGAGGCGTGGGTCATTTCAATCAGTGGTTTCAGTTGAAATCAATCTAGGACTTCGCTCTATTGTTTCATGTGGCCTATTGAGGTCACTGGAACAAAGGTGTGAATGGGGGTTGAGACGTCTGGGAAGGGAGCTCAGGACAGCACTGTAAGCGGGGGAAAGTTGGTGACGTAATCCACCTCCTCTGTTCAATGATGGTTGTTCACAGTGGACATAGATGGCTTCTTTCACTCCTCTTTCAAACCATCTGTCTTCCTTGTCCAAAATGTGAACATTGGCATCCTCAAAAGAGTGCCCTTTCTCCTTCAGATGCAGATGTACAGCTGAGTCTTGTCCTGTTGTTGTGGCTCTTCTATGTTGTGCCATTCGTTTGTGAAGAGGCTGTTTGGTTTCTCCAATGTAGAGGTCCGAGCACTCTTCACTCAGGGTTCGTACGGGTGCTGGAAATCCTTGAAAATGCTTGAATTTTAATATTGTCCGTTCAAGGTTTGAAAAGTGCTTGAATTTTGGATGTAGTGCTTGAAAGTGCTTAAAATTGTAAACGCTTTTTTTGTAAATAAAAATATAACTATCTGGTTGAATATTTCGCTTATGAAACGGAGAAATAAAATGAGTCCTAAAATGAAAATTTCTCCGCGTGGGTTTGGCCTGCCCGTCTGCATGTTATCTGTCAGTCTGTTTGTGACCACGCCCCTCCCCGAAGACAGAGAGTGGCCTTTTTGACGAGTGTTCGCTGGAAAACTGCAAATTCCAATTATGGATCAGACGAATATGGAATACTTTTAAGTCAAAAGTTACGCGCGAGAAAAAAAAACATAATCCCCGCAAATAATGTCATTCCACGAGCGCAGGTATTCATTCCTTGTGAGTAAATTCAACATCGTAGAAGTCAGCTGCGCGCTGGCACTGTTGCCAAGTTCGCTAAAGGACAAATCGAGGTCCGGGGGAGGGGTGGGGTGTCCCCCTCGGTCCCGAAGAGAGGTCCGGGCGATGCCACAGCGTAGGAAGGGCCGCAGTGTTGCTGTATGTACACAAAACACGGCGACAACAGAGTTTTCATGTTTCCGGTGTTGTGCCAAAAAGTGTTTTCCGATTTTTTTATTTTACTGTATTATCTTTGCTTATATCGGTAAATAGACTGTGCACAGGATTTATGAAGGGCACTATATAAAATGAAGAAATTTGCAAATATATTTATGACTGCATTATTGTATCTGCATTATAATCAGTCCAGTCGTTTTTGGCTACCCTTTATAGAACTGTAATGTTATATTTGTTGCAATTTCTGCAGCCCTCTTGGCAGATCTATCAGGAAAAGACATTTTTAATTTTTACTTTCATTAATAAAGAATATATGAAAGGCACTTTGCCAAGAAGCGATTGCAGCTTCTACCTGTGACAGGAGTGTTGTTTCTCGCTCAGAATGACGTACTATCATTCACGAGAGATATGTTTGACACATGTTTCACAGATTTTAGGCCAAAAATTAATCTACAGCAATTTAAATACAACCAAAAAAATTTTTTTTGGCAAATACTGGAAATCACTTTTTGGCACAACACAGCATAGCTCTAAAACTCTTCAAAAGTCCCCGATGACACCGGGAAAAGTCGCTAAATTTGATGCTAGTCACTTTTTGGACAAAAAAAAAAAGTCACTAGGGGGGTCTGAAAAGTCCAAGTGACAAAGTCACTAAGTTGGCAACACTATCCGCTGGTGTTGCCAAAAACTGTAGCTTCTACCATGTGACAGGAATGTTATTTATGACTCAAAATGAGTCCATCATTCATTTTGAATGATGGACTCATTCAAAATGAGTCCATCATTCAATTGTCAACATTGGAAAATGTTGACAATTGTGAATGACCCCTTAATGTGCTGGAAAATCATAAAAATGGACCTTGAAAGTGCTTAAAAAGTGCTTGAATTTGATGCTGGAAAAGGTGTACGAACCCTGTTCACTGCACTGGACGGCATACACTACATTGCTGATCTTGTGTTTGGGGGGTTTGTCCTTGGGATGAACCAGTTTTTGCCTTAGGGTGTGACTTGGTTTGAAGTACACTGAGATGTCATGCTTGGAGAAAATTCTCCTGAGTTTCTCTGACAAGCCTGACACATATGGGATGACAATGTTGTTCCTCTTGTCCTTCTTATTCTCTGTAGTTTGTGTTTGGCCTACATTCCTGTGCCTCTTAGCTGATTTCATGAAGGCCCAGTTGGGGTAACCGCATGTTTTGAGGGCTTTCTTAATGTGTATATGTTCCTTTTGTTTCACTTCTGCCTTGGAGGGAACATTTTCCACCCGGTGTTGTAGGGTCCTGATCACCCCAAGTTTGTGTTCCAGAGGGTGGTGGGAGTCAAAGAGGAGATATTGGTCTGTGTGTGTGGGCTTCCCGTAAACTTCAATGTTGAGGCTACCATCTTCCTCGATAAGCACTGCACAGTCCAGGAATGGTAACTTGTTATCTCTGGTGTCCTCCCTGGTAAAACGTATGTATTTATCCACTGAGTTGATGTGACGAGTGAAGGCTTCTACTTCTTGGGTTTTGATTTTGACCCAGGTGTCATCTACATATCTGTACCAGTGGCTAGGTGCCACCCCTTTGAAAGAACCAAGAGCTTTACTTTCCACTTCCTCCATGTAAAGGTTGGCTACAATGGGAGACACTGGGGAGCCCATGGCACATCCATGTTTCTGTCTGTAGAATCCATCATTGTATTTAAAATATGCTGTGGTAAGGCAGAGGTCTAAAAGTGCACAAATCTGATCTGTGGTGAAGCTGGTTCTGTTCTGTAAGGAGTCGTCTTCCTGTAGTCATCTTCTGATGGTCTCCACTGCCTCAGTTGTGGGTATGCAAGTGAAAAGTGAAACCACATCAAAGGACACCATGGTTTCATCTGGATTCAGTACAATATTATTAACAATACTTATGAGGTCTTGAGACGTGATCCCACAAGCAACTACAAGAAAAAAGTAATTTGCTGCCTGCAACAACTTGAAAAGGAAAAAGCCATTGACCGCCCCACTTACTACCGCCTGTACCTTGGAGAAACTACGCCATGTATTTATGGACTCCCGAAGATCCACAAAGAAGGAGTCCCACTCCGACCCATTATCAGCAGTATAAACTCGGTCACCTACAACATTTCCAAACACCTCGCCACCATCTTATCACCGCTTGTTGGCAACACACCCCACCACATTGAAAACTCCACAGATTTTACAAACAAGGTCCATAATATTGTGTTCCCTCCAAGGCAGAAGGGAAACAAAAGGAACACACACACATTAAGAAAGCCCTCAAAACATGCGGTTACCCCAACTGGGCCTTCATGAAATCAGCTAAGAGGCACAGGAATGTAGGCCAAACACAAACTACAGAGAATAAGAAGGACAAGAGGAACAACATTGTCATCCCATATGTGTCAGGCTTGTCAGAGAAATTCAGGAGAATTTTCTCCAAGCATGACATCTCAGTGTACTTCAAACCAAGTCACACCCTAAGGCAAAAACTGGTTCATCCCAAGGACAACCCCCCCAAACACAAGATCAGCAATGTAGTGTATGCCGTCCAGTGCAGTGAAGAGTGCTCGGACCTCTACATTGGAGAAACCAAACAGCCTCTTCACAAACGAATGGCACAACATAGAAGAGCCACAACAACAGGACAAGACTCAGCTGTACATCTGCATCTGGAGGAGAAAGGGCACTCTTTTGAGGATGCCAATGTTCACATTTTGGACAAGGAAGACAGATGGTTTGAAAGAGGAGTGAAAGAAGCCATCTATGTCCACTGTGAACAACCATCATTGAACAGAGGAGGTGGATTACGTCACCAACTTTCCCCCGCTTACAGTGCTGTCCTGAGCTCCCTTCCCAGACGTCTCAACCCCCATTCACACCTTTGTTCCAGTGACCTCAATAGGCCACATGAAACAATAGAGCGAAGTCCTAGATTGATTTCAACTGAAACCACTGATTGAAATGACCCACACCTCCCTTCACACCTGGGCACATGTGTTTACGCACATGAACAATAGAGGGTCATAACCACCTCCAGGGGACTACGCCCACAGGGGTTTAAATACCTGGGTCTCTCCACCATTTGGTTGAGAACTGAAGAAGCCTTTCGGATGAGAGGTGAAACGTCTTCAAGAAACAAAAATAAGTCCAGTCACCCTTTTTTCAAGCTCCAGAGACAGATATCTGCTTATTAGTTCTAACTCACTAATACAAGAATTTCACTCCCAAGAACTGAAGCTCAGACTTTTGGGGATAGGGGCATCTGAGACACAGAAAACTGTAATTTTAACCAGACAATCCATTAAAAATACTTCAAAAAGCAACAGCGGCACAAGCATGGTGGAGAGGTCCAGGCCTAGATTAGCCTCAGCTGTACATATCTGGACACCTGTTAATCAATTTTGCCACTCACCTAGCTTCAGTATTCTTGTGGATGAGTGATAAAAAATGATTCAGCCTCCTCAGACTTGTTATGGCTGGTGAAACATCCATAGAGGCCAAAGCCATTTTAGTACCAGGCTGTAAACATGCTTTTTAATGCTCTCTAGTTTGACATTTAAAAACGTAAGTCTATGAAGTCAGCCTTAGGTGGCACCAAGAGGAATTGCAATTTTTTGGCAACTCTTCATTTTTCAGTTTTAGAGGTGGCAGCTTGGTCAGAAAAAACTGTCTTCAGCCACAAGACTAACTAGGAACCCAGCAGTTGATGATCTGGGTCACACAGAGCCCTGATCTTAACATTACAGAGTCAATCTTTGACTACACAAAGGGTGAAGCAGCCTAAATCAAAAGCATCAGGGGTTTAGTGCCCATAACATTTGTTGAGTACTGTACAAAATCAAACAATGATAACAGTATCAGCAGTATAAAATAAATATAAAAATAAATAAATAAAAAAAATCACGACATACAGAGGCTGATCTATGAATTACCCTTCTAAAAGTTTGCACACAAGTCTGACTTTGTGTGGGTGAGAAAAAGAAAGAAAGGGAAGTAGAGAGGTAATCTTTAAGACTGTAACCACCTTCTGTTATTTAGCAGGCATTAATGTGCTCTCAATCCCCAATGACAACACTGTAGTGTATAATTCCCAAATACTATGTATAAGGCTGCAAAAATAAACACCCTCACAGCTCATTTACCATGTAAAACTAGGGCAATGTATTTACTTTTGGGGGAATAGTGGATATACTGTATCTTGATAAGAATAAATTTACCTGGTAGCAGTTTTTGCACAGTTTCCCTCTCTTTAAAGCAAAACAATGTAACATTCAAGTACACAATATATACACTGCTCAAAATATTAAAGGAACACTTTGAAAACACATCAGATCTCAATGGGAAAAAAAAAAAACGCTGATATCTATGGATGGATATGAAAATGATCAACCTACAGAGGGCTGAATTCAAAGATACCCCAAAAATCATAGTGAAAAAAATAATGTGTCAGGCTAGTCCATTTTGCTGAAATTTCATTGCAGCAACTAAAAATGGTACTCCATAGTTTGTCTGGCCCCCACATGCTTGTATACATGCCTGACAAAGTCAGGGCTTTCTCGTACTCCTTCTGGCAATGGCACATATTGATGTGGTATCCTGGAGGTGTTGGACTACCTGTGCAACCTTGTCCAGAGAGCAACTCATGCTGTCAGTAGTGGCACTGACCTTAGCCAAATGCAAAACTAGCAGGAAAAAAAAATGAGGAAGAGGGGAAAATTTCAGTGACCTCCAGTAATGAAACCATTCCTGTTTTGGGGGTTGTCTCATTGTTACCTCTATACGTTGTGAAATCGAGATGGGAAAACTTTTTTTTTTTTTTTAATTAAGCTAAATTCTGATTGGGTTAATTTCATTAATACCAAAACAGCTGGAATTGATTGACAACCCCCAATGCCACTTTGCCACGGAAGCTTGGTGGTTTGGCTGGCTGCCCCAGTCTGCATGCCAAAGTATGCTTGGGCAAGATACTGAACTCCAAGTTGCTCTCCAATGCATCCATTGGAGTGTGACTGTTAGATAGAAAGTACTTAGGTGTAGAAACACACTAAGGCAAGGCTTGTATGAATGTGTTTAAAGTGGTAAATGAGGCATGTTGTATAAAGCACTTCCAGTGCTCAAAGTAGAACAGAAAAGCGCTATATAAGAACAGTCCATTTACCATTTCTCCACAATCTCAGAGTTTTGATTTTTTTTTCTGATTATAGTAGTTCCTGGTTTGTTTCTTTTATTTATATTTCTAGGTTTTGGGTTCTTGTCTTGTTTTGTCATTGCCACTGATCCTGTGTGTAAATACAAGACACACAAGGGAAGGGACTTGACACAGAGGGAGAAAACAGACAATAGAACACAGAGACGCAGGCAAGACAACAATAAAGGGAAAGAGGACTTCGTTTACTTATTGTTTGGATTCTTAAAGTTGTTACACACCAGACGCATTGCGTAAAAATGATGCGAAATTCTGACTCTTTTGGATGCAAACTTGTCATGTAACCTACATACAGACCAGACACATTGTGTTTTTGGGAATAAATTGTCCTAATAAAATGCACTGTGAAAAAAATGTAGGTGACATCAATGGATGATGTAATGAGGTCCTGATGTTTCTAAACAAGAGAAGGAAGAAACAGAGATTCTTGGTTCATCCAACTCATAAGAAAGCAGCAGCAGGGAAAGCTTCATGGTTTGATCCCAAAGTTGAAGCTGCATCACTGCTGCTTTTGCACATATTTCAGTTTGTCAGTGGGACAGTTTGAGCTCTTGTTGCTAGAGCTGGGACCACATCTGAGGAGGCAGAGAAATAATTTCAGGGAACTGAGTGACCCGGAGCAGCGTGTAACTGTGTGTCTAAGGTAAAATAGTATGGTTTTACTGTTCCCACATCACTGTATATTCAGTGTTTCGGTGCGTGTTCTGAGCTATGAGCTGACATGTTGCCAAATGCAGCGCTCTGATTGGTCAGATCAGTTTATTCGCTTGTGAAAGTCAGAAAAATCGAATGTGAACCGAAAAAATAAATGCCGCAAATTCATCCTGTGAAATGATGTCATCGGTGTGAATGGCTGAATTAAGAACAGGCAAGTCCAAAAACAAAAAAACCATTTGCACAGAATTTACATGTCTGGTGTGTAAAGGTCTTTATTTTGTTATAAGTTTTCTTAGAAACACAACAAAAAAAAAACCTTGAGGAAAAGAACACAAAACACTGGGCATACAGCCCAGGACCATGACAGTCATGGTTTCAGTTTGTAATATATTTCCTGAGTCTCTGTGTTTTCCTGCCTCCTTTGTGTTTACATGTTGGCTTAGTCTCAGTCTCTGTGTTTTTTATTTTATTCTTGTGTGTTTACTTAGTAGGATTGGCTCTGTGTGTACTTCTTTGCTCTTGATATCTTGTTTAGTTTCTGTGTTTGCATATTCTTAGGTTTTCCTAGTTTACTTACCACGGTTCTCTTCTGGGTTGTAGCTTGTTTCTGTTCCCAGATTTTCTTCTCCTTTGCTGTCTTGTGCCTGTTTGTAATGACTGTGTTTATTCCAGAAGTTTCAGCTTAACCTTGCATGTGTTCCTGTTAAGTCTCCATCTGTATAACATAACTTTGTTAGTGTTACCTCCTTTTTTTTTTGACAGTCTCTTATTTTGTGCGCCTTGGGTTTAGTTTTACTCGTCTTGTCTTCTGTGATTACTTTCAGCTGTGTTCCCCCTCCTGTTTCCCCTTCCCTCAGTACCTCATGAATTTTTTATCTCAGTATCCTTTTGTCTCTTGCCAGCGTGTCTGTTTATGTTCCCTAGCTCCAGTGTTTCCTTTCTTTAGTGTGTCCCCAGCTTAGGTTTCAGTATCCTTTGTATCTTCTTTTCTGATTTGTCACCAACCATTAATAAAAGGCTCACTTTTAGTTTGTAGATACTAACTTGATGGCTTCCATGTAGAGAAAATGTGACAAAAAGAAATGTTCTTGCATTGTTTCCCTAAGCATAAAACATAATAAAATTGGGATGTTCTCAAAAATGTGATCATCAAATCAACATTTCCTTGTCCTATCCTAACAGGCATAGTTTTTTTCAAGTGCCAACCTATGGAGGTTTCTATTTGTGTCTTGTTTATTGTTGTCTATTTTACTGGGGAACTGTTCAAAAAGTGTAATTAATAAAATAAAAGTAAAATGTAACACAGTCAACCACATATAGGTGTAACAGGCTTACTCTACATCCATGACATTGTTACTTACTTGACTTTTTTTTGTTTAACAACATTGAAGGTAACATTCCTCAGGGCCTGGTCATCACAGCAGCACCCTGGTGCAACAGAAATGTTTTTTGAGACTCTTATTACTCCAGTGGGCTAGTCTTCTTGTCATGAGGAGGACAATGCTATGCTCCTATAAATAACTGTTCAGAAATAGCCTTAGGCTTCAGTTATGACAAGTAATCTCAGGGAGGTGTTTGCTTTATCAGTTTAAAACTGACAGGCTGACACATAGTGTCTTCTGCATGCAGATGAACAAACCCAAACAATGTTTTTTAAGTGGTCGAGACAGATTACGATTGGATACAGGATGCACTTGCTTTTGTTTGACAGGGAAAGAAAAAATTAAAACAAGTGAATTGCGACATTTTATCTGTTTGTAGAGTTTTTTTCTAAATTGTAGTTAAAAAATATTTTATTATTTTTTTCAATCAACACTCTTGCCTATAACGTCAGGAGATGCCTGGCCTAAAAATAATAAATTAAAAAAGGTGAGTAGTGTTGTCAGTTTCTAAGCAACACACACACACACACACACACACACACACACACACACACACACACACACACACCTGCGTCATTTCCTATACAAAGGGTCTAAGCGCATCCAGTTCAGCTCTCACTCTCAGCTGCGCACTGAGGATGCTCTGTCACAGAGACACACTGAGGATTACACTCAGGTTACTCAGTTTGTTTTGTGGACTAAATAAGCAAGAAAAAGAAATAATCTGGTACAGTTAGATGGTGTGGATTGCTAAGGAGAGCCTTCCGTAGAGTTTAATCTGTCTGAAATTACGCAGGGCATCATTTGAAGAAGGCAATGAAACTGGCGCTGAAATAAAATCACAGCAGGACAGATGCAAGATTATTGCTTTGCTTTGTTGCTTTGTTCAGAGCCAGAAGAATAGGTGCATAAACTGAGAAAATGTTTTTTTTTCAAGGTGACACATCGTGTGCGGGGTAAGTCAGCGCCCTTAAGCGTCTTTTCACCTGTCACCTGGTTAAGTCTTCTGTTAACTGTTTCAGTTTTACTTTCAAGCAAGAGGACTGACATGAGATGTGTTTTATCAAATGCTACATCAGACCTTCTAGCTATATGAGGCTCTGTTCACCCGTTATGTTGTAGGATGAGCGCTGATCTGGAGAGCGTTTCGCTCAACACGTCGTTGAACTCGATTTGCTTGGGCGGCCGTTCGCTCTCCGCAAACGTCCGAAGGCTACATAACGCTCTTAACCTTCTGCTCAATGACCTGGAGAGAGAACAGTTTATCCACTGTCTCAATGTTTACCACGCCAAGCGCAACGTCTTCGACTTGGTCCAAACTCTTAAAGTGATTCTCAACACGCCAGGCAAACGCCAGCTCCTGCCCATGTTGCGCCTGGTCATCCCGAGGTCCGACCAGTTGCTGTTCGATCAGTACACGTCCGAGGGACTCTATCTGAAGTCGGATCTGCTACCCAGCAACGACGCGGAGGGTTTTGTGCACGAGGGAGAGTCAGCTCTGCAAAAATATGCCAGTTCTACCCATGAGCAGCCCCTCGCATCGGGCTGCCCGGACGGTTTCAGTGCAGCCGCTGAACTCTCGGCTTGCATGGTCTCAGCGTTCTGTGAGGGCCCCTGTGGAGAGATGCGCAAAGTTACCCTGACACGCTCCAGGAACCACGAAGGTCTGGGCTTCAGCATTCGCGGGGGTTCAGAGCACGGCGTGGGGATCTATGTTAGCCTAGTAGAGCCGGGCTCATCGGCTGAGAGGGAAGGACTAAGAGTCGGGGACCAGATAGTGGCCGCTAATGACACAGTGTTTGAGAATACTACTCACGAAGAGGCGGTGAAGGTAGAGTTTTACGCACACTTGCATGTTTGAGTTTGTTCTAATGTCACTGTTAGAAACAAGAGTGTGTGTGAGTTCCGTTCTAAGTGTGTCGGGTGTATTAGTACAGATGTAAAAAGTGTATGCTGCAGGCAGAGAAAACCACACACACACACACACACTAGTTTGTGAGTGTTGCTCACAAACTATAGTTTGTGAGTCCTCAGGTACAGTGTTAAGCTACCTCCAGTCGAACTTCTTTTACATTTTTTTTTATTTTCTTCTACACCACTTGACATTGGTTTAATGCTCAGTGGCTACAGGCAGGGAAGCATGAACTCAAATATACAGTAGATGACAAAAACGCCTTTCTCTGTTTCTTTTTAAAAAGTGGAAAATAGTAGGAAACAGCTTTTTTTTTTCTCATGCTACTGTACATACACCAGGGTTCCTTGATGAAATGTGTTCTGACGTAACAACATGGGGATACTGCACTGCATATGAAGATAACAGAATTTTAAACACATTAATATTAAGTCAGTATTGTATAGTGTGTGATGGAATTTCAAGTGAATTACATAGAAGGGTCAAACTTGTAATTAAAGGGCCAGTTCACCCAGTATAACCCATATATAATTAACATGTACTTTCTGGTTGGTTCCAACAATGTACACTGTTTTGGTTTGTCTGGATTTAAGGTGTCTGTCTCTATTCTCTTTCTCCCCTGAAATATAAGGAATACAGGACTCTCTGTTCCAAGCAGAAAAATTTTTTTCAGAAACAAAAGACCAATAAAAAATGCAGATAATGCTTGTGTAAAAAAATGACTTTAACAAACAAATTAAATTAACTTGATATCATTGAGATAAGTGAGAAAGTATGCTTTTTGCAATTAAAAACATACAAAAAAGTTCATGCTTTAGATGATTTTTGTCAAATTTATATCGTTTTCCTACTTTTGTTCACCTTCTCATCAACATTACAGCACCTGTAATATGGACAGAATTCATGTGATACAGTTGATGTGTTGGTGAGGTAGGAGGGCCAACATTTAGCTCAACTGCAATAACACCTTTTTTCTGCATGTAGTTCATCAATAGAATACCGTATTGAAAACAGATATACTGACTATAACGTGTTGCATTTCAATGTTACTAGAAATAGATAGATAGATAGATAGATAGATAGATAGATAGATAGATAGATAGATAGATAGATAGATACAGTGACTTGCAAAAATATTCATATCGCTTGAACTTTTCCATATTTTGTCACAGTACAACCACAAACATAAATATATTTCACTGGAATTTAATGTGAAAGACCAACACAAAGTAGTATACAATTGTGAAGTGGAAAGAAAATTATACATGATTCAAAACATTTTTTACAAATAGAAAACTGAAAAGTGCGGTGTGCAAAAGTATTCAGCTCCCTTTTCTCTGAGTGCAACCAATTGCATTCAGAAGTTGCCTGATGACTGCAAATGACTAAAAGAGTCCACCTTTGTGTAATCTAATCTCAGTACAAATACAGCTGCTCCGTGACAGCCTCAGAGGTTGGTTAAGAGAATATTGGGGAGTAAACAGCATCATGAAGTCCAAAGAACACACCAGACAGGTCAGGAATAAGGTTGTGGAGAAGTGTAAAGCAGGCTTAGGCTATAAAAAGATTTCCCAAGCTTTGAACATCTCATGGAGCACTGTTCAATCCATTATCCAGAAATGGAAAGAGTATGGCACAACTGTAAACCTACAAAGACAAGGCCGTCCACCTAAACTTACAGGCCGAACAAGGAGAGCACTGATCAGAGATGCAGCCAAGAGACCCATGGGGACTCTGGACGAAATGCAGAGATCCACAGCTCAGGTTGGGGAATCTGTCCACAGGACAACTATTATTCGTGCACTGTACAAATGTGGTCTTTATGGAAGAGTGGCAAGAAGAAAGCCATTGTTAAAAGAAAACCATAAAAAGTCCCGTTTCCAGTTTGCCAGAAGCCATGTTGGGGACACAGCTTTGATCAGATGGGACCGAAATTGAACTTTTTGGCCAAAATGCAAAACGCTACCTGTGGCAGAGAGATAACACTGCACATCACTCTGAACACACCATCCCCACTGTCAAATATGGTGGTGGCAGCATCATGCTCTGAGGCTGCTTCTCTTCAGCAGGGACAGGGAAGTTGGTCAGAGTTGACGGAAAAATGGATGGAGCCAAATACAGGGCAATCTTGGAAGAAAACCTGTTGGAGTCTGCAAAAGACTTGAGACTGGGGCGGAGGTTCGCCTTCCAGCAGGACAACAACCCTAAACATAAAGCCAGGGCTACAATGGAATGGTTTAAAACAAAGCATATTCATGGCCCAGTCAAAGTCCAGACCTAAACCCAATCAAGAATTTGTGGCAAGATCTGAAAACTGCTGCTCACAAACGCTCTCCATCTAATCTGACTGAGCTTGAGCTGTTTTGCAAAGAAGAATCGACAAAAATTTAAATCACTAGATGTGCAAAGCTGGTGGAGACATACCCTAAAAGACTTGCAGCTATAATTGCATCAAAAGGTGGTTCCACAAAGTATTGACTCAGGGGGGCTGAATACTTTTGCACACTGCACTTTTCAGTTTTTTATTTGCAAAAAATGTTTTGAATCATGTTTAATTTTCTTTCCACTTCACAATTGTATACCACTTTGCGTTGGTCTTTCACATTAAATTCCAGTGAAATATATTTATGTTTGTGGTTGTAATGTGACAAAATATGGAAAAGTTCAAGGGGTATGAATACTTTTGCAAGCCACTGTAGATAGATAGATAGATATTTATTGATCCCATAGGAATTAGGGTAGGCTGTACTTTCGTCATCTTTTCTGAAATATCTACCATTGTTCTCATTGACTTGTAAGGTGATGGAGTTGATAATTTGCATCCTTTTTATAGCTGGGACATTTGTGTAAAAGTGGCTTTTGAAATATAACAGGTTAAGGATTACTAGCACTCTGTTAAAATTGAAACAAGAAATGTGAGACAGCCCTACAAGATTCAAGATTCAAGACTTTATTTCCCATTTGTACTCGCATGCAAAGTTTGGGTACATAGGAATTCTTGTGCAGAGCTTTCGAGTAAGAGTGCAAAAAAAAAAATAAAATAAATAAATAAAAAAAAAAAAAAAAAAAATATATATATATATATATATATATATATATATATATATATATATATATATATATGTATACAAAAATATAAAAATGGTTACTTAAGTTGGAAATTTCTTATCTGGTGCTCCTAATAAATATATATTACAGAGTGCCAGGCTAATGGAGACTGAACTGCACACTTAGTGTGACAAACACAGTGGATATTGTACAGATAATGAGGTGTAAATTGCTTGTGTAGATGAGACAGATATTGCACCAATGAGTGTTATTCTAATAAATAAAATGCTGCACATCAGGTTTTAGCTGTGTGAGAAATATTGCACAGTGAATTTTAGTTGTGAACAGACTACATGCAGTTCTGACATGCCATCAGTCTTCACTTTTTGTCTCTCCAAAGATGTTTTTCCTCTCTCTTGTAGCCTCGATTGCAACTACAGTACATCCAAATGAACAATTATGCAAATTAGGCGATGACGTCATATAGTGACCTCTATTTTCAGCAGCAGAAAATTTCCCGTATTTTTAATTACAAAACTTGACAGGTATGAATTCGTCATCAACTATTTTTATTGTCAATTATTGTCGACAATGTCGACTAATCGTTGCAGCCCTAGTGTGATGATGCTGTCTGCTCTACTTTTCCTCAGGCTGTATGCTGTGTGCTTGGGCCTGAGGAGAAAGTGGGCAGGGTGGTATGGGTCTCTGATTATGTCCTCTTTTTTACATCGTTGTGTGTAAATTGTATCCACTGATGGACGTTTAGTCCTGATAATTTTTTCAGCAGTTTGTATGACTCTCTGGAGAGCCTCCCTCTCTGCCTGAGTGGTGTTGCCATACCACACTGAGATTCCAGTGGTGAAGATGCTCTCCACCAGGCCTTTGTAGGGTTGTGTGAGGGGGTGGCAGCTTAGCCCAGCCTTCTTGAGCAGTCTGATGAAGTCCAGCCGCTTCTGAGCCTTTTTCACAGTGGCTGCCATGTTTGCCGACCAGCTCAGATCAGATGACACATGATGGCCGAGAAACTTGTGGCTGTCCACTCTCACCACTTCGGTGCCCCTGACGGCGAAAGGGGTGCAGTTGAAGGGCTTTCTTCCTGAAGTCAGTGATGATTTCTGTTGTCTTTTCTACATTGAGGATGAGGTTGTTTTCCTCTGTGAGTCGTCGATGCAGGGCATAGGACAACCTCAAAATTGTGAAACCTCATTGACCCTACAGTAATCTACACAGAACAATACTGATCCATCTTTCTTCGTGAAAGAACTATGGGACTACACAGTATGGCGCGAAACTCTTCTATTATGCCCATCTCCAACATAGTGGCCAATTCTTTCTGACCACTTTTCTCTTGTGTTCAGGCAGCCTATATGGCCATGTATTGGTCATCCCACCCAGGCGAGTCTAAATATGAGTATGAGGGTGATGTTTCCTTGAAGATGGAGAACACATTTGCAAACCACTGTCGCAATGCAGCGGCATTTGCTCTCTGGATTGGTGTGAGATGGTCCTCACAAAGGTGAAGATGTTTAAATTTGACTTATATATGTCTTTTTCTTCTGGTGCGACTTATTCTCCGGAGAGACTTATAGTCTGAAAAATACAGTAACCAGTTTTAAGTCTATTGTATTTCTGTATGTCTGTGCTGGCCTGTTCTGTTTTAGTTTGGGTTTTTTTTTTTTTTTTGTCGTTTGTTTTTTTCCTCTTAGTGTTGTAGTACTCGAGATCGGTCTTGGTCTCGAGACCGGTCTCAAGACCACTTTTTGATGGTCTCGGTCTTGTCGTGGACTATACCGCATTTGGTCTCGGTCTTGTCATGGACTCGACCGCATTTGGTCTCGGTCTTGTCATGGACTCGGACATTGCGGACTCAGGATTTTATTTCAAGACCAGTCAAGACCACAGCTCTGGAAATATCACTAAATTGCCAGAATACTGTCCAATTTATTTTTTAACATCTTTGCTTTTACTGGATGCAAAACGTACTGATTCAAATCCAACAAAGATTGCGCTCCTCTGCCTCTCAAAGGAGCGCACCTCGCAGACTCCGCTCCGGCTAGGTCGCCGCTATTATCGCTGCTTACGCCTGTATCATTTCACCGCAGTTTGCAATCTACCACAGAGCACAGATAATTTCATTCACAGTGTGTACGTTTGATCTCACTATGGTCATGCGTGTGCTGCATAAATCGAAATAACAACCGGCATGAACACGAAGAGTAGTGAGAGGGAAAATGAAGATCAAAGGAAAATTTCAGGCTTCCGATTCAACAAAAAAATCCCAGCATGAAAGGTAAATACCAACCTTCATGTATTTTGATACACAAACTAAAAATTTAATGCAAGTTTTAGGTCTGCAACGATTCTTGGAGTAACTCAATTCAATTATTAAAAATTCTCGACACAAATTTGTTGCTTTGATGTTTGGTTTCAACTCTGCAGCTCAGGTGTCTCCGTGTAAGCGGAGCATTTCCTCCACATTAGTTCTCCATCGCTGTAATGGATTTCCGTCAATTGGAAAAAAAACAAAAAAACAAAAACGACCCTTTAACATGAGTGGATCGCTGAGCTGTTTGTCCATGCCCCCACTTCTCTGTGCTGTGAGTGCCCATGTTTGAATGTGCGTGCTTGTTGTGCAGAGGATTTTATTTTTTCTTTACGTCAGCTGTAGCCACCAGAACAGACCTATAACCACAGTGTACTGGGGAAAGGGGGGCTGCAATCGTTCAGAGAAACATCTGCAGTACGTAAGTTAAAATATGCTGATGAATTGTTATCCAATTACTTGAATAATTGACGGAGTAATCAATTGAATACTTGATTACTAAAATAATTGAGAGTTGCAGCCCTACTTGTATTCAGAAAGCCATAGTCAAACATTAGTTTTCAGCACCAGTGGAGCAATGAAAGGCCTTCAAGAATAAAATAACTACAGTTCCCAGCAAGATGATGTCACTTCCTATTGTTGCATTTAAAAACGTGATAGTTTATGTTCACAACATGGTGGCTGATATTCAAATGTAGGAAATGCTTTTAGCAGCAGATTGTTAAAAAATCTGAATTATGTTTTTGTTGTGTATTTTTTTAACGTGATTTCTGCAAACACAGTGGAAGGAAACGGCACTCTGGGACACATTAAATGCTTGATATATAAATGTAACTTTTCTGGATTATATGCAAAAATTATCATTCTATCGATCTAATAAGGCCTGATTTAGAGTTCTGCATTGATCCTTTGTGTATAACTGAAAATCCTCTCTGAACCAAACCTGACATGCACCTCGAGAAATGTAACTACACGTCCAAAAAAACTGATGATGATGATGATGATGATGATGATACTTTATTGATCCCACAATGGGGAAATTACAGTTAACAGAACACCCATCCAAGAAGACAAACAGAACATGGCCACCACCAATGGTAACGGCAGAGAAGTAAGTAAGTTGTTTCTCCACCATTAGTACATTGAGCTAGTGGTGGGCAGATTGATCCTAATATCGATAATATGGATGCCAACGTTGGTATTGGTATTGATCAATATCAGTGTAATGAGATTGATACTTTGGCTTCAGTTTCTCTCCTGTATGCAGTGCTGTGTTTTCATCAAAGATGCGAGCTGACTGTCTAAGTGTCGCTCCTGTCACAGCACAGAGCACTTTGCTCCTCCCCTCCCCACAGTGTTTTGTTATACTGTCATGTGACACATAACATATTTTATTTGGGAAAAAAAAAGGATTTTGCTATGAAACATTTAAAGTAAATTTAAATTTAAATTTGTACAAAATTAGGTAATGGACCTTTTTTTATTAAATTTTTTTATTATATTTTCTGAACGATCTACCTGGAAAAAAAGTTTGCACTTCATTTATGAAAAAAAAAATCCAGACATCAATGTATGGGGAAAATTGTTTTGTTAATGCAATATTGTTTCAGAACAATAACTTTTATTTTGATATTTTCTACTTACATATAAACTTTGCCCAGTTCTATCCTGGGTTTTAACTAATTAATGATCCAAAGGAAAAAAATCTCAAACCAGTTAAACTTCATGGAAATTCTTCATAATTATTAAAAAGTATTGGTATCAGTATCGGTGAAAATGGCCCAGTGTTTACTTGGCATAGGATCGATACCAAATCTTAAAGTATCGCACACAACTATATTTAGCAGCATACACGAGGAGTGATTGACAGTGCTGAGACTGTCCTCCTGGCTCTGATTGGTTGTTTTTGACTGGGAGCGGTTCAGGGAGGAGGTGGGGGAGCTCCATTTTTTTCGCAGATTATCGGTCTCCTACTGTCGTGACATGGTGACAGTTTTAACAAATATGTAAAAACCAGATTTTTTATAAAAGTTACATCCTGCAGCTTTAATCTGTAGAAGATTAAAGGCTTTAGTTCTTACTGTCGATGAGTGATGTGTGCCATTTTTTCAGTTTTACACATTTAGCTATGTGGTTTTGAAAAAGCACCCATTTTTACAAAGATTGTTGGTTTAAAAACAACATAACTTTATGCATTGTTTATGAAAGGCAGAGAAAAGTTAAGACTATTGTGATGAACTATGAATAATTGTTTTACATTCTGTGATAAATGATGGAAGTCACCCAGGAGTATTAAATAAAGATGGTTATATTTATTTGAGCTGTGAGTGTTTAATATCAGGATGATTTTATGGGAACGTGGATCTTTCAGATCAATTTGAGAAGTGATTTTGATCATGTTTCACATTTTATTGGGTCATGTAGCATCAGGCACTGGTCTTGGTCTTGTCTTGGTCTCGCCCTCCCTCGGTCTTGGTCTCGACTGGTCTTGGACCCTAAAAGTCTTGGTCTTGTCTCGGTCTCGATACACTCTGGTCTTGGTCTTGTCTCGGTCTCGATACACTCTGGTCTTGGTCTTGTCTCGGTCTCGGGTTAGGTGGTCTTGACTACAACACTATTTCCTCTTGTTATTTTTGTATATGTAAATGTTTAATAAAATATTAATGAAGAAAATAATTGAGTCATTCTATTTTTGCAAGCTTCAGTCTGTTAACTCAGATTAATTTCAGCAAAGTATGTGACTACTTAATTTTCAAATTGTATGTATGGGTTTTTTTTTTATTACATAATTAAGCATTTGCTTAGCTCTGTGGAACGCAAACTCCCATATTTATTACTCACCTACACTGGTTTTTATGTGGTGTGGTGATTCTGTATGCCTTATAGGAAACATCAGAACAATTTCATTTATGTGGTTTTTGGAGGCTGAAAGCCTTCAAAACAGTAATGCATGAAGTCCTGGTCACATTACACTGTTGTGAAAAGCACATTGGGTCTTTGTTGCAGTCATTTTTTTGTTTGTTTTCAGCCTTTAAATCAAACATATTTGAATACGATATTTAAGAACAGCAGCTTGTCTAACTTTGGCTACTGTTTGAATGTATTTTTAAACAATGACTGCTTCAGTCTATTTATGTGTGAAGAAATAACATTACATAATCACAACCAGATGACTTCACAAGCACATCAGCCTTCGATGAGCTCCCAAAATAGCAACTTTTCAGATGGAGGTGGAGGAGGAGGAAGTATTTCAGTAGGTGAAGTTATCCTTTGCTGTCATTTTGATAAGGATAATGTTATGTGACGACTTGCTACTAAAAAAAAATCAGGGTGACTGCTTGGCTCCCTTGGCTTCTTTCTCCATCATAACTGCACTGCTGGATGCTGTTATTGTCAAGTGTCCTTGAATGGAGCTCTCCATTGTGCAAAACACATATTCTCAATAATAGGCATCAGTGTGTGGGAGAGGCAAAAAGGGATTCAACTCCCTGAAGTGAGGGAACAGCCTGACATCATGTTCTGTTGCTACAGGACATCAGAGAGCAGAACAGTTGTCACAATATTGCACTACTGTGAGAGCAACAGACAGACAGAACGCTCTTGAGTATCCAGTTGTATGCATGTGCATAGATATCATATCTGTCAGCATTTTGGGGCAGTTTTCTGTAGGATTTATACCAAATATTAGACATGTAAAACTAATAACTGTTTCTGCCACCCTTACCAGCAAGAACTGCAATCTTTCAGATCGCTGGGGAGAAATTTTGACCTACTCCTCTTTGTGAAATTGTTTTAATTCAGCCAGGTTGGGGTTGGGGTGAGAGGTGGCGATGGGGGGTGTTTCAGCATGAATGGCCCGTTTAAGGTCATGCCACAGCATCTCAATCAGATTGAGGGAGTCGGGTGGGGGTGGGGGGTTGAATTACATCCAGACTGGATACCTTTTTCCTCTTAATTGATTAAATCATCATTTAAAAATGACATTGTGTATTTACTTGGGCCATCTTTGTCTAATGTTAAAATTTGTTTGATAATCTGAAACATGTAAGTGTGACAAATGAAAGAAAGAAAGAAAGAAAGAAAGAAAGAAAGAAAGAAAGAAAGAAAGAAAGAAAGAAAGAAAGAAAGAAAGAAAGAAAGAAAGAAAGAAAGAAAGAAAAAGAAAAATCAGTAAGGGGGCGAATACTTTTTCACAGCACTACATAATTTAGGCTACATTTTCCAAAATGCTGACATATGAAATGACACTACTGACACTATAACTTGCACATTAAACACATCTCCAGGATTACCCTTGTTTATCTGCACAACACTATCAAAATTTGAAATATTCTGTTTCAGCTTTATGGTGAAAAAGTAGGTCATGCATTTTTTAGTTCTAGACAAAGTTCTCATTTTCCAGTTATCCTTCTTACACTGGATGGCATTTTCTCCACTAACAATTTGTGGAACTTTGGATTAATTTTTGATAAGGAGATGTCCTCTAACCTGCACATCACATTCATGTGAAGAAGAAGAAGAAAGTACAGCCAATTTCAATTGTATGGTTTCACATATGAGGACATAAAATCATCTGGTCTTTAGCAGGTCTTAAAATGAGATAGCTGCAGATGAACAGCAAGGGTGTACTTTCTTTTTCACATGACTGTATTTTGTGAGTTATTCTGAAAAACTAGTCTGTGTATTTGTTATTTTTGGGCTGGAGTATTGTAATTCCTTGTTGTCAGGTTGTTCTAAAAACATCCCAGAAACCTTCAGCTGATCCAAAACACAAAGTACCAACGTGGACTAGAATGAGGGCTCATATCCCCCCCAAAATTAGCTTCTCCCCACTGGCTCCCTCTTAAATTTAGAACAATTTATATTCTTTCTCCTCACATAGAAAATCATGAATGGTCAGGGACCATCATATTGTAAAGACCTCAGAGTGTCATATTATCAGTGTTGTGGTTTCAAGGGTTTCCAAAAGCAGAATGGCAAGGAGAGCATTTGGCTCACAGGTTCCTCTACCTTGGAACCAACTCCCAATTTGGGTTCAAGACATACACAACTTCTCTATTTTTAAGGTTGGACTTAAAACTTTCCTTTTTGATGTTGCTGGTGACCCTGACCTTTCATTAGTTGTGCTGCTATAGGCTCAAATTGCACTGAGCACTTCTCTTTCACTCCCCTCTTTTTCATTCACAGCACGCTTATATGTCAGTATTTCTGTGATTAAATTTTGTCTACTGTCTCCTCTAGTTTGGGTTTTGCCATCTCTGTACGCTCTTCTGTTTATGCTTTCACTTTCTTCTCACTCCCCAACCAGTTGCAGTTGGTTGTCCAGGAGTCTGGTTCTGCTGGAGGTCTCTGAAGAAGTTCTTCCTCCCCACCACTACCAGTGTTTGATCCAAGGATTGTTAGGATATTAAGTTAATTTTATAATTGTCGACTTTAGCACCTTGAGATTACTGTTGTTGGAAATTATCATCATACAAATTTTTTTATTTTTTTTATTTTATATATTTTACATATTGTTTTTATATAGAAAACTCTCTACAGTTTTTTTGTAAGCAAATGTCTGCACCAGGTAGAGATACATGTTTGTATGCTTGAAAGAGACTGAAAAGGGAATTAAAAGAGGTGCAGTAACTGTGATAGATGAAGAAAGCAGCTGGCATGGTAGATTTGAGGTCAGCTTAACTCAATATACTTCGTGCGCACACACACACTCACACAGACACACGCGTGCATGCGCGCGCGCACACACACACACACACACACACACACACACACACACACACACACACACACACACACACACACACACACACACACAGACACAGAGACACACAGCACTTTATTATATACAGTTAATGCACCAGGGGACTCAGTGATTCACAAGTACTTTAATAATAGCTGAGAAACACAGAAAGAGAAAGATCAAGAGAAAGGTATTAGAAACACTTTCAGGACACAGCACGATTACAAGCAGTTTACCTGAATATTAACATTGCATACAGCTATATATATGCTTCTACACAAATCTGTTACATTAATTAAAGAGAACAGATAGGGGCAAAGAGATAGCATTCATGTAAAAATGAATTACATTTAGCTGCACGAATTTTAGGGTCTGTGCTGGTTCAGTTTTACACTGATAAGGCTTACTGAAATACTTCAGTGCAACAGAGCTTTCATTGTTATCAGTACTTGTGCTTTTTCTACAATGACTAGTTAATTCCCATGTATTGCAGTAGATGTACTAGACTTTGTTATTGTCTGTCATTTTGACAAACTCATATATCACAGACTGCATATAAATAGCAGAAGGGGATGTAGAGGCTGTACATAATAAAAGTACAGTGGCTTGCAAAAGTATTCATACCCCTTGAACTTTTCCATATTTTGTCACCTTACAACCACAAACATAAATATATTTCACTGGAATTTAATGTGAAAGACCAACACAAAGTGGTATACAATTATGAAGTGGAACAAAAATTATACATGATTCAAAACATTTTTTACAAATAAAAAACTGAAAAGTGCGGTGTGCATAAGTATTCAGCCCCCCTGAGTCAATACTTTGTGGAACCACCTTTTGCTGCAATTACAGCTGCAAGTCTTTTAGGGTATGTCTCCACCAGCTTTGCACATCTAGTGACTGAAATTTTTGCCGATTCTTCTTTGCAAAACAGCTCAAGCTCAGTCAGATTAGATGGAGAGCATTTGTGAACAGCAGTTTTCAGATCTTGCCACAAATTCCTTATTGGGTTTAGGTCTGGACTTTGACTGGGCCATTCTCACACATGAATATGTTTTGTTTTAAACAATTCCATTGTAGCCCTGGCTTTGTATTTAGGGTCGTTGTCCTGCTGGAAGGTGAACCTCCGCCCCAGTCTCAAGTCTTTTGCAGACTCCAACAGGTTTTCTTCCAAGATTGTCCTGTATTTGGCTCCATCCATCTTCCCATCAACTCTGACCAACTTCCCTGTCCCTGCTGAAGAGAAGCAGCCTCAGAGCATGATGCTGCCACCACCATATTTGACAGTGGGGATGGTGTGTTCAGAGTGATGTGCAGTGTTAATTCTCTGCCACAGGTAGCGTTTTGCATTTTGGCCAGAAAGTTCAATTTTGGTCTCATCTGACCAAAGCACCTTGTTCCGCATGTTTGCTGTGTCCCCAACATGGCTTCTGGCAAACTGCAAATGGGGCTTTTTATGGTTTTCTTTTAACAATGGCTTTCTTCTTGCCACTCTTCCATAAAGACCACATTTGTGCAGTGCACGACTAATAGTTGTCCTGTGGACAGATTCCCCCACCTGAGCTGTGGATCTCTGCATTTCGTCCAGAGTAACCATGGACCTCTTGGCTGCATCTCTGATCAGTGCTCTCCTTGTTCAGCCTGTAAGTTTAGGTGGGCGGCCTTGTCTTGGTAGGTTTACAGTTGTGCCATACTCTTTCCATTTCTGGATAATGGATTGAACAGTGCTCCGTGAGATGTTGAAAGCTTGGAAATCTTTTTATAGCCTAAGCCTGCTTTAAACTTCTCCACAACCTTATTCCTGACCTGTCTGGTGTGTTCTTTGGACTTCATGATGCTGTTTACTCCCCAATATTCTCTTAACCAACCTCAGAGGCCGTCATGGAGCAGCTGTATTTGTACTGAGATTAGATTACACACAGGTGGACTCTTTTTAGTCTTTAGTAGTCATCAGGCAACTTCTGAATGCAAATGGTTGCACTCAGAGAAAAGGGGGCTGAATACTTTTGCACTCCGCACTTTTCAGTTTTTTATTTGTAAAAAATGTTTTGAACCATGTATAATTTTCTTTCCACTTCACAATTGTATACTACTTTGTGTTGGTCTTTCACATTAAATTCCAGTGAAATATATTTATGTTTGTGGTTGTACTGTGACAAAATATAGAAAAGTTAAAGGGGTATGAATACTTTTGCAAGCCACTGTATGTATCCACTATGGTGTTAACCATCGGTTTGTGAAGCCCCATTCTGAAACCTCAGTGTTAGCACCATGCTGTGTTTTGGAGCCAGAAGTTACTTCATTTTGACAACAGGTAAATTACACAGTTATAAACTAACACTAGCAACCTTTGTTTGCAAGCTTTATCCATAGACCGTATAGGTGTACAGGTAATTGGTAGTTGTTGTTAACTTTCAAATGTGATATTGGAATTTCATTCACCAAAACCAGGGCACAGACTTCTGGGGTGGTCAATTAATGTAAATAGATGCACAGCAAGCCATATTATTTGTAAGACAATTCTATTGAAAATTCTCCAAAAGGCACCAACGCCACAAACATTTTTGAGAGGTCAGTGACTCAAATTAGCGGCGAGACCTACCAGATGTCTACCAGATACATCTACATGACAGTCAAGTAAGACTGCAGTCTGATGAGTCTGAATGTATGCAAGTTTTGTTGTGGTTATCAAATAGGAATCTAGAAATCTAGAGACAGGTGTTTTACTAATGTTCAATAAATTAAGTTTTAACCTTAACATGCAAGTAACTTCCGACAAGAGGTGATACAAAGGATGGATATAATTATGGACAGAAGAATATATATAACCAAATAATCTACATATGTTGAAAATGGACTGTTTTCCTCCTGACTGTCATATTTTACAAATGTGTGGGAGATTGCCATAATGCATTAGTAATACTTCCAGCATCCTGTACTCATATTGTTTAACCTTGCAAAAATAATGGAAGCATTATGGAAGACCCAAATATTTTCAAACATCATAGTTTTTCTCTGTGGATGTTGTGAAGCATGTAGATGCAGTTTCAATATGACACACTATATAAGATTTAATGATCAGCTGTGTGTACTGTGCCTATTTTAGACATGAATTTTGCAGGACTCAGGAGAAGCTGGTTTAAACTTATCCTTTTTTCATTTTTCTCCAAGTTAGCATGAGACAAACATCTATATTGAAACCTGGAGAGACAACTGTCCTTTCATTAATCTTCAGAAAGAGTAGAAAACAAACTGACAATGACTTTCGCATGAGCAGTACTTACAGGCAAAAGTAGTGATTCAGTCACAGTGAAGGGCCCTCAGAGTGGCCCTCAAACTCTGAGTGACCAGTGCTGACGTCTGTACTGGCCTTTTGTTCTGCATATCACTTCTCCTAGAGCATAAAAATAAATCCGTCCACCTTTATCATAGAAACATTTCCCTCCCTTTTTCTCTTCAACCACCCACCCATCCAGCCCCACACAAGGCCTGCTAAGAGCTCCTCTTCCACCCACTCCATCACAGTTTGAGCACTGCGGGGAAGCATATATAGCTCAAATCGTGCTTGAGTGTCACTTATCTCTGCTGGTTACAGCGCTGATCTTTGATTCTTTCCTGCTCTGGATAGCTCTAAGCCTGGAGAAACACTGAGCTCAGAATAGAAGGGAGTTACTTCTGCCTCAACGTCTAATTCACTGTTATGATACAAAGCTGAACAAAGTGAATGGAGTTGCCTGCGGAGTCTGTCTTTGTTATCTGGCATTTTCTCTGTCATTTGTTAGTGAAGCTCTAGTTGCAGACTACTATTACTGAGAGCAGTATAATTGGGTCAGCTTTTTTATTGTTTGTGGAGTAGTGTAATACTTTAAAAATTGATCAGGGCTGTAATTGTGCAGAGTACATGTTTTATCAGCAAGTATCCATTAATTATGTGTTTTTCTTTACTATGTATGAAACTGATTTGTGATTTAAGGTCCATCCTGTACTACACATCGCTTAGGGATTAACTGGAGTATAGTCAGCAGTGTCCATATGAGCTTTAAAATTATTGATAATAGTTTAGCACATAATTAGCACAATTATGTTGTTCTGTATGTTGGTATGTTTGCAACTGCTTTGTAAAATTCTGTAAATTATACCAAAGCAGGTGTGTACTAGTTATTTTTTCTTTCTCTGAGAACAACCAGTAAATATCCCTTTGATTGCTTGCTTCTACCTCTCAAACCTGCAGAGAAATGTAAACATCAGGTTTCAGAAATGGCTTTCTAAAGATGAACTTTGGCAGCCTATGTCTAACAACAGCCAAGTTCTGAGTGATAACTCTAGTAACCAACAATCCAGCAGTCACTCCACCTTTAAGCAGCAATTTGCCAAATGTAGGTAAGCATTTTTGCCATTTTCTGCAAGGTCAGTGTGTACAAGAAACAGATGACTGCCCACCTATATTGTGGTTGGCAGTATGCCAGTCATTATTGTGGGGGTCACATACTGCCTCAAAATAAATATGTAATATTGTCTTTTATATAATGTATACTTGCAGCATGCAGGGTGGGTGACTGTGGTTTAGGCAACACAGCTGTCCATTCAGTTCTAAGGTCAGTGATTTGATAACTGACTCCGCCAATCTGTTGAAGATTTCCCTGTCATTGCATTTGTTTTTATTTTCAGTACAAAACATTATTCAGTCCAGAGGAAAACATGCCTGTTTCTTAAGTCTAATTAAGATTTAGAAACAACAAAATACATAATGCAGTTTACCACAATTTAGACTGACTTGACAATGGGTATGAAGTGGGTATCAGTGTGTATAAATTACAATTTAATATAGATCAAGGCCAACTGGTTGAAAAATTAAGCCCGTGCACAAGTCTGAAAGTCTGCCTGTTACCTAAGAGTAGCTCCAGATAAGAACAGTATGAAATCAGCACAACTTAGGAAGTCACCATCTTCAAAATCTGAATATATTACATATTAATGGTTATAGGGGAAAAAAAAAAGCCTCATTTTCAGATTAACCGCTTCTGTGCTGAGTGGGAGACACCCACTTTTTGGGGTCTGAGCCCTAAAGTAATCTTGAATCTGATTGAATAACCCATATTTTTAACAAATGTAATTGATAGGCCACTTAGGGGACTTAGGTGATTTTTACTGTATATTACACAACTGGGTAATAACGCACCCAATTTACCCACAATACAAAGCGCCTTGAGGCGACTGTTTGTTGTGATTTGGCGCTATATAAATAAAATTGTATGGAGTTGAATTGAATTAATAAGGGTCCAGAAACTAGGGGTAATGTAGAAGTTATGTATGTCTGTGAGGTAAAACCAAATAGTAATAGTATAATAATATTTGGGTAACAATATGATAACCTGTTAGCAATATAACTGCAATATCTGGGCATTTGAATTTTCTATATACTTGCCTTAAAGTGAAATTAAACTACATATATATATTAGGGGTGGGACTCGATTAAAAAATTTAATCGAATTAATTACAAGCTTTGTAATTAATTAATCGAAATTAATCGCATTTTAATCACATTTCAATATTTGACATGAGAAATATTAATTTAAGTTTAGTTGATGAATAAATCAATATACATAAGCTTAAACTTCAAAATTTTGTTTATTTTCCCACCAGTCTACTACACAGACCAATGAAGGGTGGAAGTGCTCCTGTGATAAGCAAACACCTGAAATTAAAGTTAAGTATCATAACTGGATAGTTTTATTCAACATTAATGTCTCACTTGTTATAGTTGGAAATTAATCATTCTCTCAGCTGTATTCCTTGATGTTGAAATGTGTTATGCTTGTTTTAACAGCTTATTTTGAATTAAAGACTTAAAATTAAACCACAAAAAGGAGAAAAAGTTCATTCTCCGTTTAACCAGCTGCTTTTACACAGCTGTGCTTTGCACTCACGGTTGCTAGGCGACATGAGCTACGCAGAGGTGACGGCAGCTGATATGAAGGCTAGCCGCTCACTTCCGGCCTTTGTGGTGTTCGTGGGCTGCAAAAGACGTGGGCCGGGTCCTTCGCAGGATGCGGCCCCTAATTTGGACATTGTGCGTCGATATAATCTGTATGCCTGGAACTCGTGCACTGAGAAACGTTCCACGGTGCAAAGTGCGATTAAAATGCGTTAAAATTTTTAACGCGTTAATTTCCCCATAATTAATTAATCGAAATTAACGCGTTAAAGTCCCACCCCTAATATATATATATATATATATACATATATATATATATATATATATATATATATATATATATATATATATATATATATATATATATATATATATATATATATATATATTAGGGGTGGGACTCGATTAAAAAAATTAATCGAATTAATTACAAGCTTTGTAATTAATTAATCGAAATATATATATATATATATATATATATATATATATATATATATATATATATATATATATATATATATATATATATATATACATATATACAGGGGTTGGACAATGAAACTGAAACACCTGGTTTTAGACCACAATAATTATTAGTATGGTGTAGGGCCTCCTTTTGCGGCCAGTACAGCGTCAATTCATCTTGGGAATGACATATACAAGTCCTGCACAGTGGTCAGAGGGATTTTAAGCCATTCTTCTTTCAGGATAGTGGCCAGGTCACGACGTGATGCTGGTGGAGGAAAACGTTTCCTGACTCGCTCCTCCAAAACACCCCAAAGTGGCTCAATAATATTTAGATCTGGTGACTGTGCAGGCCATGGGAGATGTTCAACTTCACTTTCATGTTCATCAGACCAATCTTTCACCAGTCTTGCTGTGTGTATTGGTGCATTGTCATCCTGATACACGGCACCGCCTTCAGGATACAATGTTTGAACCATTGGATGGTCCTCCAGAATGGTTCGGTAGTCCTTGGCAGTGACGCGCCCATCTAGCACAAGTATTGGGCCAAGGGAATGCCATGATATGGCAACCCAAACCATCACTGATCCACCCCCCATGCTTCACTCTGGGCATGCAACAGTCTGGGTGGTACGCTTCTTTGGGGCTTCTCCACACCGTAACTCTCCCGGATGTGGGGAAAACAGTAAAGGTGGACTCATCAGAGAACAATACATGTTTCACATTGTCCACAGCCCAAGATTTGCGCTCCTTGCACCATTGAAACCAATGTTTGGCATTAGCACGAGTGACTAAAGGTTTGGCTATAGCAGCCCGGCCGTGTATATTGACCCTGAGGAGCTCTCGACGGACAGTTTTGGTGGAAACAGAAGAGTTGAGGTGCACATTTAATTCTGCCGTGATTTGGGCAGCCGTGGTTTTATGTTTTTTGGATACAATCCGGGTTAGCACCCGAACATCCCTTTCAGACAGCTTCCTCTTGCGTCCACAGTTACTCCTGTTGGATGTGGTTCGTCCTTCTTGGTGGTATGCTGATATTACCCTGGATACCGTGGCTCTTGATACATCACAAAGACTTGCTGTCTTGGTCACAGATGCGCCAGCAAGACGTGCACCAACAATTTGTCCTCTTTTGAACTCTGGTATGTCACCCATAATATTGTGTGCATTGCAATATTTTGAGCAAAACTGTGCTCTTACCCTGCTAATTGAACCTTCACACTCTGCTCTTACTGGTGCAATTAATGAAGATTGGCCACCAGGCTGGTCCAATTTAGCCATGAAACCTCCCACACTAAAATGACAGGTGTTTCAGTTTCATTATCCAACCCCTGTATATATACACTGCTCAAAAAAATAAAGGGAACACTCAAACAACACAATATAACTCCACATAGATCAAACTTCTGTGAAATCAAACTGTCCACTTAGGAAGTAACACTGATTGACAATCAATTTCACATGCTGTTGTGCAAATGGAATAGACAACAGGTGGAAATTATTGGCAATTAGCAAGACACACTCAATAAAGGAGTGGTTCTGCAGGTGGGGACCACAGACCACTTCTCAGTACCTATGCTTTCTGGCCAGGGTTATTATAGTTAACGAAAACGAACGAAATAACGAAAACTGAAATTGAAAAAACATTGTCGTTAACTGAAATAAATAAAAACTAAAATTAAAAGGAAAAAACGATAACTAACTAAAACTGTATTGTGAGTTTAAAAAACTAACTAAAACTAACTAAAATTATAGATAAAATGACCTTCCTTTTCTTGTTTGTCATTTTATTTAAAAGCCTTGCGGATTGATCATTTTCCGCTCTCCCAGTTTAAGCTGGGAGCGCCGTCGGGCAACTGTGTGCGTGCGTGCGCGCATTCACCGAGCTGGTCCGAAAAGTAATGGCAGCGGTCTTCCGAGACAGCGGCACAGTCCCATATGGAGTTCCTTTGAATCCGATAATACAGATAGAAGAGCGTCTTGTTGTGAAGGATGACAAATGTATGGAACACGTCTCAGTGAGGAAAAAACACCAACATCAAAGTCCACCTGAGAAGCGCACACAAGGCAGCTACAAACCGCTCTGAACTGACTTAATCTGGCGTTCACCTCCGGAGAAATGTGACGCAGCCGCAACATTGTGTTGAACCCGTTCCGTCCTTGTGCGTTTTCGGCCACTTTATCAGGAACAATCAATACAAGGACTCACAAATGTCAGCAAATTCCTGGAGGGAGCTGCTAAAACTGTCGGAATGGAACCGCGGTCAAGTGAGCCCTCATTTTTGAAGACGCAGTCAAGCTTGCCGCACATAGAATTACGTTGCCCATTTAAACCGCGTATTACGGTACGGCTGCCAGTCGCCCTAAATAACACATCGGAAGTGCTGTTATCCTTCAATGTACACCATTGCAATGCATTTTTCATAAAAAAAAAAAATACTGTCAAGCCTCTAAATACTCAGCTTTGTAAAGGTGTAATTTATTTATCATCTCAATCTTTTAAAACAAAAATGAATTCATGTATACTCCACTTTTTTACTCAAAGTGACATTTTTGAGGTGTATTCATAGGAGGACTGTTCGAGGTGACGCAGAGCTTTCGCCTGATTCTTGCTCACCTTGACCCCCACTGTATATGGACTGACTTTCATCTCAAATAACTGTACGGTTTTCGAGAAAATTGCTTTCAAAATTCCACTCAAAGTACAGTAATGTAGCTGTAGCATATAGGCAATTTTGAACTGTATTCATAGGAGTGCTGTTCGAGGTGACGCAGAGCTTTCAGCTGATTCTTGCTCACCTTGACCCCCACTGTATATGGACTGACTTTCATCTCAAATAACTGTATGGTTTTCGAGAAAATTGCTTTCAAAATTCCACTCAAAGTACAGTAATGTAGCTGTAGCATATAGGCAATTTTGAACTGTATTCATAGGAGTGCTGTTCGAGGTGACACAGAGCTTTCGCCTGATTCTTGCTCACCTTGACCCCCACTGTATATGGACTGACTTTCATCTCAAATAACTGTACGGTTTTCGAGAAAATTGCTTTCAAAATCCCAAGTACAGTAATGTATTATATTGGTATTTTTCAACTGTATTCATAGGAGCGCTGTTTGAGGTGACGCAGAGCTTTCGCCTGATTCTTGCTCACCTTGACCCCCACTGTATATGGACTGACTTTCATCTCAAATAACTGTACGGTTTTCGAGAAAATTGCTTTCAAAATCCCAAGTACAGTAATGTATTATATTGGTATTTTTCAACTGTATTCATAGGAGCGCTGTTTGAGGTGACGCAGAGCTTTCACCTGATTCTTGCTCACCTTGACCCCCACTGTATATGGACTGACTTTCATCTCAAATAACTGTACGGTTTTCGAGAAAATTGCTTTCAAAAACCCGGTTACATTTCTGTACTTCATTTGTTCCTAAAATTGGTGTACTCTTTGGGACCCACAATAATAAGACAAAATCAGTTTTAATGTATTCAAATATATGCATAGTTTCAAGGTTATATAAAGTTTCTACCAAATGTGATACTGCTAATAAGTGGTTAGTTTGTGATATTACCGGACCTTAGTGCTTGTGTATTGAAATTGGAGTCCCAGTCAAGACAGTGAATGACAATTTCAGAATGATAGAAAGGACAAAGATGAATTCCATGTATTTGAAAAAGATTTTGAAAAAGATTTCAGATTAAACACACTGGCAATATAGAACATTCATGCATGAACAGTGATAATTAAATCTAGAAAATCATGTTCAAAAAAAAAAAAAAAAAAAACACTTAATATTTAAAATATCTTGCTTTTATAAAGCAGTAACAACACATTTTTAACATGGGGACTTATTTCAGACACAGAACGCAATTCCAGTCTGTGCTGCGTGCTTGGACAAGCTGGGCTTTTTCCATATCCAGGCATTCTGAGTGGAACCAGCGCATACAGCTATCACACTGTATCTGTAACAAATAACTGGGCGTTATAACTGTCCAAGTAGATGAGTTTGACATAAATACATCAATGTTCTCCTAAACAGGAAAATACTTTTTCCTAGAGAACAATGTACTTAAGAAATGAATGAATGAAAAGGAAATTATATATAAAGGACTACTGTACCCAGTCAGTGGTGGATGGCCCTGCACACTGTGGCTTACTTGATGCACACATGGCACAGTTGTTGTCGCTGTCAAATACTAAAACCAAATCTAAGATTAGTAATATTGCTTAATATACAGACTTGAATTTAACAATAAAATCTTATCCACCTGAGGCATCAATGATTGTCTGGGCCAAAGACCTTCGTGCTTGGGCCATCTCTTTTTTAGTGGTCCCAAATTTCATCTTTGGTTTCTCTGGGAAGGCTTTCATTACTGCTTTGGCCATCTAAAGTCAAGCACTATGATTATTCTATGCATTTTCATTTTAATTACAAATATAACGAACAAAACAAAAAAGATCAATTAAATATTGTCTCAATTTGCAGTACTTTTTTTCCCCTTAATTCAACTCATGTGTTACCATACCATTATGACCAGTACCCCGCAGCTAGATCCATCACGTTGACAGGGATGTGGCATCACTCCTCCTCTGAGTTTAACATCCACCCAGTCTGTTTTGTTGTGGCATGTCCTCCTCATTTTGAAGTATTCACTGTGACCATAATATTATTTTTATATGATAGTTAATTTACATGCGTTTCTAAAATGTAGACAAATCAGATAATTGATTTTGTAATGATGATTTTGATGTCACTAAGCCATTACTGTTTAGAACAAGCATGTGCTCCTTGTCTCATTTTATACAAATTTAGCATGAATTTGAACATGTTCTTAAAGCTGCAGATTTGTATTCCTTTAAAAACAAAAAAAACAAAAACCTTTTCCCACAACTGATGACCATTGAATTTGGTAGTCTTTCATGACCTCCACAGCTCCCTTCCATAAGGAAGTAAAAGCCCTATACAGCTACCAATTCATTATTGATATTCCCAATCAGTGTTCTGAAATTCTTATTTCTGTTTATTAACCGCAGTCTCCAAAGACACATAACCTATGAGTGCTAGTATTTAAGACAGAAATTTTAATGTATTGAGAACTATTTAAAAATCATATGAGCATTTCCAGTGACAGTGAAATGCTATGGTGCTGTCACCGTGTCACCTTTTCTATTACATTGCAGATTAAGTGATGTATTGTCAGGGATGTATAGGTAATACAGACTAATTACCGGAATCTTTCGGCTGCATCGTCGGACTCTTCCTTTTCGGCTGAATTTTTTGTTGGATCCACCAAATACAGACAACTGTCTGCTGCATTGATGTACTGTGATAGAACAATTTTAAAAAGCACATAAATTATGCAGGCTGCAACTTTTAAAATGTATTTATTAAATGTTTTTTTACTAACCAGAAACTTCCAGTGTATGTTTCCGATATTTACAAATGACACGATCGCTTTGTAGTTGTCAAAGTTTACCTGTTACAAATTTAACAGGCATAAATTTTAAAAATCATTACCATATTTTTGTTTAACTGCACAAACAATCTCAAACCATTAAAAATGACAAAAAGCACCAAATTAGCTCATTTAAAAAAATAAAAAAATAAATAAATTACCTTTGACAAACTGTGTCTCCGGATCATTTCTCTCTTGCCAAAGAGGATCACGCCGCTTGTGTAGTGGTTCATCACATAAACTGTGTTTCCCAAATTAAGTTGAATTGCGCATTGGTGCAATAGACACTCAATTACCTTGATAACATAAGAAATAACAAATTAATACTCATCTAGAGTGCATAACATTTTGAACTAAGAAGGACAAGCCATTTTTGTAATGACCTATGTCTTGTGGATATGTCAATACTTTACAGAAAAGCAATACATAATGAACCAAAAAAAAAAAAAAAATTTTGCGTTTTTGCAGCAGGTTTGATGTGAATATCAAGGTATTTTTGGAGCAGAGTGTTTCAGGAATACATACCTCTCCTACAAGCCAACTATGTGGCCGAAGAGACAGGAGCTCACTGTGACGTATCACGAGGTTGTATAATTATCAATGATAATGTCAGTAGGTAGGTAGCTATAAGGCCTTTAAAGGATGTTTTCTAAAATTACAAACTATTCATGTGAGAAGATGTTGAGAGGTCATGGCCATGTAGAACATGCTTGTTCTACGATTTCAAATAATGTAGAAAAAATAAAAAACCAGCAGGTAAAAATGGACAATAGTTTTATTGTTATATGTTTGTTTTCTTGGATTGCTTGCAAGCTTTACATACAAATTGCCCTAGTAGTGCACTGACTGTAAGTGTCAATAGTAAAGTCTCACAAATTAGCACAGACTGAAGAAAGACAAAAGTTGAATTGACAGTATTATTAAACCACTGTCTTTTATTGGCAAACCCAGATTATATACAACTGCAACTACAGTAATTCAAAGACAGGGTCTTAACAATAATGGGGCAACAGTGACCACAGTAAACCACCAAAGGATCTGAAAATTGTTATGGCCCTAATTATGTCTGTTTAAGAACAAGATAAGTTGAATGTTTGTTAGTAATATTCTTTTGGATCTTCTTCTTCAATTCAGCTGGTAACTCACTGTATTATTTTCCTCCATCACATCACCCCTCTGCATGTGCTCCTTCAATACATCCATGAGTATCCTCTGTGTTATTCCTCTATTCCTCCTGCCTGACAGCTCCATCTGCAATGTCCTTATCTAATGTACTTGGAATTCCTCCACTGTAAATCTTAAAATCTTCTGATCGGTAAAATAGGCATGTGCCACTGGCAGAGAAATAGCTGCGTCACCTCGAACAGCGCTCCTATGAATACAGTTGAACAATACCAATATAATACATTACTGTACTTGGGATTTTGAAAGCAATTTTCTCAAAAACCATACAGTTATTTGAGATGAAAGTCAGTCCATATACAGTGGGGGTCAAGGTGAGCAAGAATCATCTGAAAGCTCTGCGTCACCTCGAACAGCACTCCTATGAATACAGTTCAAAATTGCCTATATGCTACAGCTACATTACTGTACTTTGAGTGGAATTTTGAAAGCAATTTTCTCGAAAACCGTACAGTTATTTGAGATGAAAGTCAGTCCATATACAGTGGGGGTCAAGGTGAGCAAGAATCAGGCGAAAGCTCTGCGTCACCTCGAACAGCACTCCTATGAATACAGTTCAAAATTGCCTATATGCTACAGCTACATTACTGTACTTTGAGTGGAATTTTGAAAGCAATTTTCTCGAAAACCGTACAGTTATTTGAGATGAAAGTCAGTCCATATACAGTGGGGGTCAAGGTGAGCAAGAATCAGGCGAAAGCTCTGCGTCACCTCGAACAGCGCTCCTATGAATACAGTTGAAAAATACCAATATAATACATTACTGTACTTGGGATTTTGAAAGCAATTTTCTCGAAAACCGTACAGTTATTTGAGATGAAAGTCAGTCCATATACAGTGGGGGTCAAGGTGAGCAAGAATCAGGTGAAAGCTCTGCGTCACCTCGAACAGTCCTCCTATGAATACACCTCAAAAATGTCACTTTGAGTAAAAAAGTGGAGTATACATGAATTCATTTTTGTTTTAAAAGATTGAGATGATAAATAAATTACACCTTTACAAAGCTGAGTATTTAGAGGCTTGACAGTATTTTTTTTTTTATGAAAAATGCATTGCAATGGTGTACATTGAAGGATAACAGCACTTCCGATGTGTTATTTAGGGCGACTGGCAGCCGTACCGTAATATGCGGTTTAAATGGGCAACGTAATTCTATGTGCGGCTAGCTTGACTGCGTCTTCGAAAATGAGGGCTCACTTGACCGCGGTGGAATGGACACGAGGGAATGAAGAAAGTGAAAAAACAGGGACAAATATGTTTGCAGCCAAAAAACTGAGCACAAAGAGCGAGGACCAAAACAAGTCCCAGCCTGCACCGCATATAAAACACCAGCACAGGACCGTAAGGTAATGAACACACACAATCCAGCTACACAGGCAGAAATGCGACATGAGGTCGGCCACATATGCAGCATCTAACCAAGCTAGCTCCAAAACAGAAGCTGTTGTTAATCTGCTGCACTGACGCTGAACTTTATTGGGAGTTTATTGTAGAATTTATTGAGTTTGGGAGTTCATGTTTTTCTTCGTTTCTCCCTGTTGATGTTCACGTGTGTCCTTAATATTACACACATTCAGCAGGTAGTGCTTCTGTCTTGTGAAGTTGGTTGTTGAATATATTTCTTTACGGTATCTTTTGTTGAGTTTTTTTTACACAGGAGTTACTCTTGTACCTTGAATCTTGCACCTGACAAAGTATGAAAAACTAAAACTAATACTGAAACTAACGAAACGAAACTAAAACTAAGCAATAAATCAAAAATAAAAACTAATAAAAACGAGCAAAACCACTCTGAAAACTAATTAAAACTAACTGAATTAAAGAAAAAAAAGTAAAAACTAACTAAAACTAAACGATAATGTAAAATCCAAAACTATTATAACCCTGTTTCTGGCTGATGTTTTGGTCACTTTTGAATGTTGGTGGTGCTTTCACACTCATGGTAGCATGAGACGGACTCTACAACCCACACAAGTGGCTCAGGTAGTGCAGCTCATCCAGGATGGCACATCAATGCGAGCTGTGGCAAGAAGGTTTGCTGTGTCTGTCAGCATAGTGTCCAGAGGCTGGAGGCCCTACCAGGAGACAGGCCAGTACACCAGGAGACGTGGAGGAGGCCGTAAGAGGGCAACAACCCAGCAGCAGGACCGCTACCTCCGCCTTTGTGCAAGGAGGAACAGGAGGAGCACTGCCAGAACCCTGCAAAATGACCTCCAGCAGGCCACAAATGTGCATGTGTCTGCACAAACGGTTAGAAACCGACTCCATGAGGATGGTATGAGGGCCCAACGTCCACAGATGGGGGTTGTGCTCACAGCCCAACATCGTGCAGGATGCTTGGCATTTGCCAGAGAACACCAGGATTGGCATATTCGCCACTGGCGCCCTGTGCTCTTCACAGATGAAAGCAGGTTCACACTGAGCACATGTGACAGACGTGACAGAGTCTGGAGACGCCATGGAAAGCGATCTGCTGCCTGTAACTTCCTTCAGCATGAAGGCAGTGGGTCAGGAATGGTGTGGGGTGGCATTTCTTTGGAGGGCCGCACAGCCCTCCATGTGCTCGCCAGAGCTAGCATGACTGCCATTAGGTACCGAGATGAGATCCTCAGACCCCTTGTGAGACCATATGCTGGTGTGGTTGGCCCTGGGTTCCTCCTAATGCAGGACGATGCTAGACCTCATGTGGCTGGAGTGTGTCAGCAGCTCCTGCAAGATGAAGGCATTGAAGCTATGGACTGGCCTGCCCGTTCCCCAGACCTGAATCCAATTGAGCACATCTGGGACATCATGTCTCGCTCCATCCACCAATGTCATGTTGCACCACAGACTGTCCAGGAGTTGGCAGGTGCTTTAGTCCAGGGCTGGGAGGAGATCCCTCAGGAGACCATCCGCCACCTCATCAGGAGCATGCCCAGGCATTGTAGGGAGGTCATACAGGCACGTGATGGCCACACACAATACTGAGCCTCATTTTGACTTGTTTTAAGGACATTACATCAAAGTTGCCTGTAGTATGTTTTTCCACTTTAATTTTGTGTGTGACTCCAAATCCAGGCTTCCCTTGGTTAATAAATTTGATTTCCATTGATGATTTTTGTGTGATTTTGTTGTCAGCACATTCAACTTTGTACAGAACAAAGTATTCAATGAGAATATTTCATTCATTCAGATCTAGGATGTGTTATTTGAGTGTTACCTTTATTTTTTTGAGCAGTGTATATACTATCCAAATATGTTAAAGCATATAGCGGTATAACTTGATTGTTATGAGGAAGTAACACTGGTATGTATTAAACTATTATACACTAATTTTAACATTTTGATTTACAGTGGTTTCTAATGGTTTCAAATGGTTTTGCCTCATAGGCACCCATTTATTTGCCCTAGTTTCTGACCCTTTATTACCGAGTTACATGTAAACATATTACTCAGGTATAACCATTAGTACAAACTATTGTGTATTATTTCTTGGGTATTACTTTGGTAATTAAGTGGTAATAACTTGCTATTTCCATATTATTACCTTCTTGTTTCCATTTTATTACCCCACTATTGCCACATTATTACCAAACCAGGTGTGATAGAAAGTGCTACCAACATTACAAATGCTGTGAACTAATTCACCCTTTGATGATAATTGGGCCAGTAGTATGATCAGTAAATGGTGAATGTAAAATGTAAAATCCCAAACAACTCAATTTATTGTCTTTAAAGCTGCATTAAAGCGTTTATGGCCACAATGGGGCAGAAAAATTCAAAACACGATGTAACAGAAACCATTTTTGGAAGATCAGTGTTGTGACCCTTCTTTATCAGTTTTCACTACATGATGTTGGTGCAGGGTGGCTGTTGCAGTTGACATATAATTGATTAAACTCCATTACCAGAATGTGATAACAGAAACTGTAATTCTTTATTGTCAAACATTTCACCAATATACGCTCTTTTACTTTTCTCTTTTTTTTGAGAGTGGCTGTAGGTCAGGTGGTAGAGCGGGTCCTCTACTACTCAGAAGGTTGGTGGTTTCATTCCTGGCTATTCCAGTCTGAATGCTTAAGGCCCCGTTTACATGACACCATTTCAAAATGAAAACGGTGTCGTTTTGATGCATTTCAGCCTTCCGTTTACATGAGAACGGTGTCATTTTGATATGTTTCGGTCTCTTGTTTACACGAGAATGGAGTGAAAATGATGTGTTTTGGAAACGGGGTCCAGAATGGAGTGTTTCAGAAAAGCTCCGTTCTGCATTTCCGTGTAAACATACGAATACCAGTACGAATTTCCAGTGGAAACAGTGTCATGTAAACGGGGCCTAAGTATCCTTGGGCAAGATACTGAACCTGAAGTTGCTCTCCAGTGTGTTCACTGGAGTGTACATATTAGATAGGAAGCACTTAGGCATAGAAAAAAGTACATGGCTGAATGAAGCATGTTGTATAAAGCGCTAAAGTAGAGTAGAAAGGTGCTTTATTATAACCAGTCTATTTACCTTTTTATAAAAATTATCTTGAAAATAAAACAGAGCCTTAAACTGCAGTGATGGCCAGGTCCAAGCCAAGAGGTCCATGGTGACGCTGGACGAAATGCAGAGATCCACAGCTCAGGTGGTGGAATCTGTCCACAGGACAACTATTAGTCATGCACTGCACAAATGTGGTCTTTATGGAAGAGTGGCAAGAAGAAAGCCATTGTTAAAAGAAAACCATAAAAAGTCCCATTTGCAGTTTGCCAGAAGCCATGTTGGGGACACAGCAAACATGTGGAACAAGGTGCTTTGGTCATATGAGACCAAAATTGAACTTTTTGGCCAAAATGCAAAACGCTACCTGTTGCAGAGAATTAACACTGCACATCACTCTGAACACACCATCCCCACTGTCAAATATGGTGGTGGCAGCATCATGCTCTGGGGCTGCTTCTCTTCAGCAGGGACAGGGAAGTTGGTCAGAGTTGATGGGAAGATGGATGGAGCCAAATACAGGACAATCTTGGAAGAAAACCTGTTGGAGTCTGCAAAAGACTTGAGACTGGGGCGGAGGTTCAACTTCCAGCAGAACAACAACCCTAAAACATAAAGCCAGGGCTACAATGGAATAGTTTAAAACAAAACATATTCATGTGTTAGAATGGCCCAGTCAAAGTCCAGACCTAAACCCAATAGAGAATTTGTGGCCAGATCTGAAAACTGCTGTTCACAAACGCTCTCCATCTAATCTGACTGAGCTTGAGCTGTTTTGCAAAGAAGAATGGTCAAAAATTTCAGTCACTAGATGTGCAAAGCTGGTGGAGACATACCCTAAAAGACTTGCAGCTGTAATTGCAGCAAAAGGTGGTTCCACAAAGTATTGACTTAGGGGGGCTGAATACTTTTGCACACCGCACTTTTCAGTTTTTTATTTGTAAAAAATGTTTTGAATCATGTATAATTTTCGTTCCACTTCACAATTGTATACCACTTTGTGTCGGTCTTTCACATTAAATTCCAGTGAAATATATTTATGTTTGTGGTTGTAATGTGACCTCTCCTGTCTTTCTTACATCTTTGTCCTTCTCAAGTGGAGTTAACTCTCATTCTTTTCTCTCTCTGGGAAGTACAGTAGCTGTACAGTACCTTTAGCTAACAGACACACTGTGTGATAAATTGTACACAGACAGTTTGTATGTTTACTGATATATGTTCAGCTGTTAGAAATGTTGTATTTGAAATTACCTGCCACAACACCTTATTCCCTTTATGGTCATGCTGAAGTTCCATAACCACAACTTGGATATCTGCACCAAAAAATGCCATTCTGGATCATTCCAGACCACTTTAACCACTGAGTATAGTGCTATAAATGATGCTTAAATTATATGGTTTTGGTTGTCTTACATCTTTATATGCGATAAGCCCCAGGGAAGGATACACCATTAAGACTATTAAGACTGCTTTTTATTGATCACTCCATTTGAGCACAAATCAGTATGATATTTAAAGTCATCCAGTGATGTGAAATAAAAACTTCCCTCAGATGCGTTAAACCCAAAGTAACAAAAAAAACAAAGAAAGTAATGAGTCTGTTTTGAAAATGTAAACAGTCGAAAGTATTTGTGTGAAAATGTAGGGATTAAAAGTAAAAGGTTGTCAGAAAATAAAAGTACAGATACCTGAAAATTCTACTGAAGTACAGTATTTGTATTTGTACCTCATTATTTCCCACCTCTGTCTGTATGTAAGAGCTAATTTCTGAAATGTTTCTTATAGCTATAGGGCTAAAAGAAACATATCAGAGAAAGACTGACAGATATACACTTACGCTAATGTAAAATACCTTTTGTTAAGGTTTATCCCAAGCTGAAGGGCACAAAGCAAAGACTGAAAAAAAATGTGTCCTCTGAATTTTTTTTAACTTATTCATAGAATGCAATACAGCATAAACTCCATTATATTAGAGCTTTGAACTCAGATTGATCCAAGGAAATTAAACAATAAAAAAAATATATATATATTTTTCAGAATCTGACCTATACTTCAAAACTTCAGTTCCAAGGTATTGCTAGAGTGCCCCCAACAAAGAAAACAACTAGGAACCTGTCCTGTATTACTGTGCAAAATCACACATCTTTTTACAATACTGTTGTGGGCCGGCTGTCTAAGGCCATCTAATGGAAGAGGAAGAAAGAAAAAAGATAAGAAAAGGTAGAGACAAAATAGGCATCTTCTTCATCTTTCAAAGAAACTGATTTGGGAGCATTTATATATATAAAATTTTGGTCCACAACTACAGTACCAGTCAAAGGTTTGGTGACACTCACCTTGGTGTATCCAAAGTTTTGATTGGTGCTATAATTTTTATTGCCATTTTACCATAGATCCAATAAAACACTCAGTCACTGAGCTTAAATGTGAGCAGATCAGAGCTAACAGTTAAGACTATTGGGTGGCTGTAGCTCAGGAGGTAGAGCAGGTCATCTGCTAATTGGGGGGTTGGCAATTTGATCCCTGGCTTCTGCAGTCCGTATGCCAAAGCATTCTTAGGCATTTATAGTTTTAAAATTAGAAACATTCTGTCTCAGTGATACTGAAAAGCAAATTCATGATGTTTTTCCTTCTAGGCTGGACTATTGTAATTTAATGCTATCAGGCTGTCCTAAACGCTCCCTGAAAAGCCTTCAGCTGATCCAAAAGGCTGAAGCTAGAGTACTGACAGGGACTAGAAAGAGAGCACATTTCTCCCATATTGGCTTATTTTCATTGGCTCATTGTTAGATCCAGAATTAAATTTAAAACCCTTCTCCTCACATACAAGGTCTTGAATAATCAGGCCCCATCTTACCTTAAATACCTCATTCCTCATCACCCCAATAGACCAATTTGCCCTCAGACTGCTGGCTTACTTGTGACTCCCATTCTACTTAAGAGTACCTTGAGGCCAATGTGGTAAATTGGCACTATATACAGTACCAGTCAAAAGTGGTACTGCAAATAAAATTGAATGATTTGAATTCCATTGAATTCAGTTCGACTGAATTGAACTAGGGACACAGTGGTAATGGAGAACAACCCTTGGCCAAAATATGAGAACTGCTTAACCAAATGACATCAAACTTCAAACTGATATCAAACCTGGTAATAGAACTGCTAAGTTCGGCTAATGTATTGGTTGAACATTTGTCAAGATATAGTGGGTAGAGAATATATAGATTTATGGAATTACAAGTAAGGCTAAGACATATGTGGGCAGAACGGTGGCGCAGTGGTTAGCACTGCTGCCTCACAGTTAGAATATCATCTGGAAGGCCTCGGTTTGATTCCACCTTGGCCCAGGCCTCTCCCTCTCTCTGTGTGGAGTTTGCATGTTCTCCCCGTGCTTGCGTGGGTTTCCTCTGGGTACTCCGGTTTCCTCCCACATTCCAAAGACATGCACTTACTGGGGTTATGTTAATTGGCTACACTAAATTGCCCATAGGTATGAATGAGAGTGTGAGTGGTTATTCGTCTCTCTGTGTTGGCCCTGTGACAGGCTGGCGACCTGTTCAGGGTGTACCCTGCCTCTCGCCCTATGACAGCTGGGATAGGCTCCAGCCCCCCCCCCCCGCGACCCTGAACAGGATGAGCAGAAGCGAATGGATGGATAAGACGTATGTTATTTTACATAAATATTAACAGTGAACTCAATGTTAAACATGCACATTTTTTCCCTTTAAAGAAGAACCAGCATTTTTTAAAAGAAACACACTGATCAACAGATCTAGCAGCTAAATTCACAAAATTGCCTTTTTGGGGGGTTTGGTTTTGGGGAAAAGGTCGCAGATTACTTTTACTTTTCATGAAGTAAATGAGTGTTGGAGACAAATCTCCTCCATGTGAAACCTAACTTTGGTCTTTTTTCTTTCTGCTTCAAGGTGTCATTGCTCCATTGCCAATCGTGTGAGTTGCAGGAATAGTCATTGCTGTGTCTCACCTCCACTAAATTTGTCCCTCTCCCATAAAATGGCTAAAGCAGACAATAGACATATGAGACAAGGGAGCTTCAGTGGTTTAAATAGCAGATCTGAAAGGAGTATGAAATCACTTGTAATGAAATGATGCTGTGATTTAAAAGTAAACAAAGGTTCACCACAGTATATTCACAAAGTTACCTATGGTATAATAACCATAGATGAAGAAAATAAAGACAATTTCCAAATCTGTTACCTGCAGAGAATTGTGGACTCAGGTATTGTTTATGTAGCAGACTTGACTAACTCATAGAAATACCCTATGGATGTGTCTTTTGTAAACACTGATGGAAAAATTTGGTTAAATTATGTATTTGGAAAAACACAAACTATCAGTAATGGTGTTTGAAATATTCAGTCACAGTATTAACCATTTTAAAGTTATGTTTAGTCTTTGGCAGCACTAAGTTATGGAGTATGGAACCCTGCAAGGGACACAGGGAAAAAAAATACATGGGAGAAAAAAAGTTTAGGCGACATCCCAAGTTACTTTTATGAGAGCTTTTAATTTAATGCTATGTGCTTCCATGTCAATCTTGATACCAGTCTTTAAAAACAAACAAAGGACTTGATACCAGTCTTTTTTGAAAGGATAGCTGAGAGATTGGCATCAAAAGTTGTCTTTAAATCATAACTAAGTGGTTACTGTTGGCCCTAACAATGCCAAAACTTTACAAGCATGAAGGAATGAACTTGGCTGACTGTCTCGCTCTCACTCCTTCACTCGATCATCACACACACACACCCATGCACGCACGCACACAGTGTTCTCCTTTCAGCCACTCACTTTAGAAACAACCACAGTGATGGACCTTCTTATTCAATAATAATCTAGTGTTTATTTAGCTGCCACAACATAATTGGGAAATTATAATAATAACAGATGGTTGAAAACATGGTTGCCAAAGAAATATGTTTATATCCATTGATTCACCATGTCCAGTGCCAGGTCATCTGGATTGAAAATAGCAGTGACTATGATGCCACAATTAGTTAACTCTTATGAAGTTGCTTTACCTGTAGATGCCTAATCATACTGATATTGATTTCCCTGCATGGTAGTGCAATAGTAAACCATTGATGCTAAGCACAGTTTTGTAGTCCTATGTCGACATGTTTTTGTTGTATAGTTGTTGACTTTTTGAACACAAACAAAACCTTGAAATAGGTTCATCTTATTGAGAAAATCTCTCATCTCCAAACAGTGTTTTAAGGTCTTTTCCCAGTTTGCTGTTGTTGACAACTCCTCATAGAGGTTGCATTTAACTTTTTGTAGGTTCTTTAAAACTTTAAGTTCCTTTTTTTTTTTTTTTTTTTTTTTTTTTTTATTTCAGCTTGGCTTGTAAGCTTGTATGCTGATAGCATTCCTTTTTAAGCACTGGTGTTGACTTTTTGCCATCCGAAAGTCAACACTCCTTAAAGGGCTTGTAACAAGAGTATCACTCCATCTCAGGTTTCAGTTGTCAGCAGATCGTAATATCAATAAATGCCCAACTTGAACAATCTGAGTCAATTAATGCTTCAAGTTGTTATTTTTCATGTGCCAGCCCTGATTATTTTTCCATAATCTACACTGAAAACAAATGGATGGACTTCTACATTGTTTTCACGCAAATCAAGTCAAGACTAAATTAATTGTCTTAATTGACTCCAGATGTTTCCAGGGGAGCAAAATCTTGGTACACATATTTCAAATTGTTTAAAATTTATTTTTCAGGTAACTAGTGCTCCAGTAAATTAATGTGCCCATTGCCATGAGGCTACGAAAGTAAATATTGCATTTAAGGTGGGCATTAGGTGACCATCAAAATGACATGAAAGAACCCTTCTGTGAACTCAATAAGAGTGTTGTATGTTGCACTTTCATGGAATCTGCGACCTCACTGTTCTTGCAATGCAGGTGCTAAAAGGATGCAAGACGCTGAACATGTCTGTGTGTTCTATGGGACGGATTCCTGGAGGCTACATCACCAATAATCTGTATAGCTGGGTGGACCCACAAGGCCGGAGTGTCTCCCCACCACATGATAACCAGGAGGTCAATCAGAGGCAAGGGCATAGCACGGAGGAGAGAATGGTAAGACAAAACATTAAGTATGTATTGGTGGTGAAAAACAGAGCCCCACTATATAAAACTGTAAAAGAAAATCAATCCAGTCTTTTTTATGGTTTCTAATTTCTTTCTTAAGAAGTGTATACAATACAAATGATAACATTTAGGTTCAAATTAGTGCCTCAGGTTTTAACCCAATCGTCAGTAAGCAATGCTGTAACCACACACAGAACAAAACCAACAAGTGCCCACATGATAAGAAGGAGGTCCAGATTTCAGAAATATTGGAAAACAAAGAAAATATTGCCACCCTGAAGTCCTCAAGTTTGGGACACGTAGTATAGCAGAAAAGCAGATCTGCTTCTATTCACATTTATCACATTTATCACATCAAGATCAGTTCAACTTCAATTTTGAATAATGTAGCATGTGCAAATTTTTAAACTGTATCAAACAATGCTTAGCATTAATTGAACAAGTGTTGACATTATTTAGCCCCTTTTCCCAGATGTCTGACTATTTCCATTCTCCACTCTCTTTCCCAGTCTTTTTTGAGACTATCCATGTTTATTTTTTCCAGGTCTTGAAATGTGTTATAAATAAATGATGTATGGTGTTCGGAATTGCAATCTCAGACACAGGTCCAACTTATCAGCTAAGGTACTGCTTTTTCAAAATTATTAAGATATGTCTTCACAGCTTGCCGGTAATAAGTCAGATTTGTTTCCTGCGGGTGTTGGACTTCGTCAGAGATGCCGTTTGTCACCAATTTTATTCATAATTTTTATGGACAAAAGGCCATAGGGGAACCCTTGGTGGCCTCAGAATCTCATCTGTGCTTTTCGTGGATGATCCAGTCCTATTGGCTTCATCAGGTGGTGGCATCCTGTTCGCACTGAAAGTGTGAAGTGGCTGGCATGAGAATTACCACCTCTAAGTCTGAGGCCATGGTCCTCAGCCAGAAAAGGGTGGAGTGCCACTCCAGCTCAGGGACGAGTTGCTGCCCCAGGTGAAGGAGTTTAAGTATCTCTGGGTCTTGTTCACGAGTGATGGGAGAAGGGAGCAGAAGATTGACAAACGGATTGGGGCAGCATCTGCAGTGATGACTGGTACTGTATGTGTGTGGGTTTGTTATAAACATCAAAATATAATCCGCATAAAGTGATATTTTATTTGTAGTATACACAGTGTTATAGCCATATATTTGTCTGTTTGAATGAAAAATAATGGACTGAGTGGGCGATCCTGCCTCGTACTCCTATAAATACTAAATGTCTCTGAAGTAGTATGATTGGTAAGGATTCTAACATTAGGATTAGTGTGTAATAGCTTAATGTTGTATCATAATTTTAGGGGTCCCTGAGTTTCCCTTTGGCATAAATGAAGTGGACTCAATCCGGTATAAAACTCAACTGAATCTAAAACTGAAGTTTCCAACAAATCACTAGGAAGAGCAGGATCCAATGCAGGCCGTATATTAGACATACAGGTTACACAAAAAACAGCACCCATAATCTCAGAGCATACGCCATGGCACATATAGGTTAAACAAAGAATCACATACACATGGACAAAGACCAGGACACAGACAGTAACAGAAATAAAACAAGAATGCATACACACAAAGAAGAAGAAAAGAAGAAAGAAGTTAAGAAAAGGAAAGTGAGAAACAAAGAGACAACGACAGATGCAGAGACAGGAAGAGAAGAGAGAGACAAGAGCAGGCACCTCATTATATAACTAACTCTGCCTATATTATATAACTAACTTGGACTCCTCTCAATCTGCATAATCTGTCTCTGAAACTTGATCACAGACTGATGATTTCCAGGCGAATTGACAGCTGTTTTCATATGTGTGCTAAAAATACACACGTGTCCCCAAAGTACCCCCTACTTCATCTCAAACCTGACAGGCACACTAAATAATGGCTCCTCCCCAATTGAAAGGCCTTTGTTATACCCACGTAATTAGAATTTACCCCATAATAATTCACATTATACAAACACTCAGTCTGCTGAGTCATGCTTCAGAGGGTATACAGTCATAAAGTAAAATAAAATATAATATGACGTAATAATATGAGCATACAGGGTTCATTAATCAAGTGCATGTGACCACTATAGTTATTAATAAATGATAGTAGAAATGATTACTGTAACTACTAATACCACAGCAATAAAAAATCCATCAATAAAAAATTAAATAAATCCTCTCGTATAACCAAATTTCCATAATCCTGCATACAAATACAACCATCTTACAGTCACATGACTCAAAATAGACTCAAAATAAACAAGTCTTCTTTGGGCTGTCTAGGAGAGTAATATGATGTTCAAGAGGCTGCAAGTGCTGAAGGAGTATGGTGTGTCTGTCCCATTGTTGCAAGCCATTCAGTCCCTGTACAATCACAGTGAGTGCTTGGTCTGTATTGCCGGCAATAAGTTGGACTCGTATCCTGTGGGTGTTGGACTTCGCCAGAGCTGCCCTTTGTCAGTGATTCTGGTCATAATTTTTATGGCGTAGAGAAGTGGCGGAAGGCTTCTGCAGGGCTGGCTTCAGAATCTCATCTCTGCTCTTTGCGGATGATGCATTTTGTTTGGTTTCATCAGGTGATGGTCTCCAGCTTGCAGTGGAATGGTTCGCAGCCAAGTGTGAAGCGGCTGGCATTAGAATTAGCACTTCTAAATCTGAGGCCATGGTCATCAGCCAGAAAAGGGTGGAGTGTGCTCTCCAGCTCAGGGATGAGTTGCTGCATCGGGTGGAGGAGTTTAAGTATCTCTGGGTCTTGTTCACGAGTGATGGGAAAAGGGAGACGGAGATTGACAGACAGATCTGGGCTGCATGTCTGTCGTGCTAAAGAGGGAGCTGAGTGTAAAAGCGAAGCTGTTGATTTGCTGCTCAATCTATGTCCCTACCCTCACCCATGGCCATAAGCTTTGGGTAGTAACCAAAAGAATGAGATTGTAATATAAGCATCAGAAATGAAATTCATCCGAAGGGTGGCAGGCCTCTCACTTAGAAATAGGGTGAGGAGTGCAGCCATTTGGGAGGGGCTCAAAGTAGAGCTGCTGCTCCTCCACATTGAAAGGAGTCAGATGAGGTGGTTCAGGCATCTGACTAGGATGCCTCCTGAGCCCCTGTTTGGTGAGGTGTTCTGGGCATGACCTACCTGGAGGAGGCCCCAGACAAACTCAGGACATGCTGGAAAGATTATCTCTTTGCTGGCCTGGGAACACCTTGGGGTCCCTTCGGATGAGCTGGTGGAGGTGGCTGGGAAGAGGGCGGTCTGGGCTTCTCTGCTTAGGCTACTGACCCCATGACCTGGCCCCAGATAAGTGGAAGAAAATAGTATAGTAGTATAGGGGTTGTATGGTTGTTGTGGTTTCTTTCTAATGTTTAGGGTCTTTACATTACAATATCCAGCAGCTTGAGGCGACTGTTGTTGTGATTTGGTGCTACATAAATAAAACAGAACTGAATTGAATGTAATTGAGGTGTGTTTTTTAACAGCCATGGTAGAGATTAGTAATACAGTCATACAGCTTATATTATTCCAATAGCTTAACCGGTCTATTAAAGTTCATGAGAGCTGCAATAAGCTAACTGACAAGATGTAATAGAATTGAAAGATCACTCATTACTCCTTAATTGAAGTACTAAATTTAGAACTCCTGAAAATCATGCATTACAGCTTCTTTTCATGTTTCAGCAAGACTATAAGAAATGCACACTTTTTTGACTTTGAGCAAAACTCACATATACAAATCACACATAAAAACCAGAAAGACATATGGAGGATGTCAGGGTCGCTGACCACAAACCACAGTCTCCTGCTGTTTATGTGTTGTTATCAAGGAAAAAAAGTTTCTTTTAACAATGACTGTTCATAATCACCTGTTTATTATTCTAACTAGACTGCTGCAAAACCTAAATTTTGCTAGCTTTTATTTACTGACAAAAGTGATAGAGCTGAATATCTTGTCTTTCCTTCAGGTGAACCTGAATATGGAAGATGGTCGCTCTTTGGGTCTAATGATCAGGGGTGGGGCTGAGTATGGACTGGGGATCTACATTACTGGGGTGGACCCTGGATCTGCTGCAGATGCTGGTGAACTAAAGGTACCCCATTACAGCTGTCCTTTTGTAGCATAGCTATATTCCACCACAAAACTGCCTGAATATGGAAAGAACACGTGCATTTTTTATAATGAGATACACTATATTCTCACAGGTATATAAAATCAAGCACCTAGCCATTCATTATGCCTTTACAAACATTTGTGAAAGAATGGGTAGTTCTAACGAGTTCACTGAATTTGATACAGTAATAGCATGCGAGCATTGCAATAAGTCAGTTTGTGAAATACCTTCCCTTCTAGATATGTCAGAATCAAGTGTAAGTGTTATTATTGTAAAGTCAAAGCTTTTAGGAACCACAGCAACTTACACCAAGCAGGGTCTTCAAGTCCTGAGGTTCATAGTGCATAAAGGCTCTGCTGACTCAATAACTGCAGAGTTCCAAACATCCTCTGCATTATCAGCACAAAACTGTAAATCAAGTGCTTCGTGGCTTGGGTTTACATGGCCAAGTAGGTGTAATGTGTAGGTGGCCTATTACTTTTGTCCATGTAGTTTATATCTGATTCCTAAAGCCATATCAAGCATTTGGATCTTATCAAGACTAAATGTATATACTCGAGGTGTGGTAGAGGTGTGGCAGAGTGGCAGGAGCTTCAGTTATCCATTTAGAGGGAAATCACTTAAGGAAGAAAATAGGCTAAAGGTACAAAAATTATTTTGGGTGTGTGCAGCACCTTCCGAAGAACTAATTGAAAACATAGTTTATAATTTATTGGTAATAAAAGATTTAGTCCTATGCTATTGCTGTTTCTGAGTATACCTGTTAAACACATCATAGTACAGTCAAGATCACAGTCACAGGAGTTGTGACAGTACGTCACAACTCCACACTACGGCTGTTAGTTTGTCCATTGTCCTCTTTCATCATACCTTCATGATGAACAGTTTACACCAATTTCTATTAGTTTCAAGTAATTAAGTTACAGCTTTACTGTGGTATAATTTGCTTTGCAAAAAAAAAAAAAAAAAACTTTCTCTGGCAAGTATTCAATGCCAAAACTCCAAAGGTCATGACCAAAATTCACATTTGATTTGATACTGAATTGTTAAGAATAATATTTGGTATGCATCCTCTACCTGGGGTGATTATGTACAACCTTTGTGCTGCACCTTTGAAGATTTGTGTGAAGTAACCATATTTTAGAATTTGTAGCTTTTTTCTGTCACTGACACAATGGTATAGCTAGCATACAGCAGAATAAAAAGAAAGCATAACAAAGAGATGATAAATTCATTTTGTTTTTATATCTCAATGTTGCAAATGTTCATTGAAGCATACACGATGCAGTGATTTAAGTCTAAGCCTGTCCACTTAATTTTAAGGAGATATTGCTAATTTCTGTACAACCATTTGTTTTTTGCATCTATGAAAATGAACTTACATAGATTTAAACTAGCTTGAGATATGACCATGTTCTTCCTTTATTGGCAAAGCTATGTTACTGCTGTGTGGAACCCAACTGTGAGCACAGACTTATTTGACAAAATAAAAGCCAACTTGATGGTCACAGTGATCTCGCAGCATCTTTTAAATTGATTATCATCCAAAGATGAAATGTTACAGAAAATGCTTTCAACAACACCAACTATAAGTCAGCAGCAACATAAAGTACCCCTGATTTATGGTCGCACATATTGAAGCATATTTTCTGCTTCCGCAAGTTCACTAGAGTCTGTAGTAGGACGTATATTTTATCATTAATTACAAATTTGAACGTTAGTGCAAGCAAGGATCTGTGCAGATTGTACTGTGCAGTGTTTTCCATGAGCACGTAGACTTGACAGCAGAGAACTTACATTATAATGCACCTGGAGCTTGAAAAAAGGCAACTGGACTTTTTTTTGTTTCATCCATTTCAGTTCTCAAACCAAATGGTGGAGACCCAGGTATTCAAACCCCAGTGGGCGTAGTCCCCTGAACATGGTTATGACCCTCTATTGTTCATGTGCATAATCACATGTGCCAAGGTGTGAGAGGAGGTGTGGGTGGTTTCAGATGAAACCAATTTAGGACATTGCTCCATTATTTCATGTGACCTATTGATGTCACTGGAACAAAGGTGTGAATGGGGGTTGAAACGTCTGGGAAGAGAGCTCAGGACAGCATTGTAGACTGGGGAAAGTTGGTGACATAATCCACCTCCTCTGTTCAAAGATGGTTGTTCACAGTGGACATAGATGGCTTCTTTTACTCCTCTTTCAAACCATCTGTCTTCCCTGTCCAAAATGTGAACATTGGCATCCTCAAAAGAGAGCCCTTTCTCCTTCAGATGCAGATACAGTGGCTTACAAAAGTATTCATACCCCTTTAAACTTTTCTATATTTTGTCACATTACAACCACAAAAATAAATATATTTCACTGGAATTTAATGTGAAAGACCAACACAAAGTAGTATACAATTGTGAAGTGGAACGAAAATTATACAGGATTCAAAACATTTTTTACAAATAAAAAACTGAAAAGTGTGATGTGCAAAAGTATTCAGCCCCCTATTCTCTGAGTGCAACCAATTGCATTCAGAAGTTGCCTGATGACTGCTAATGTCTAAAAAGAGTCCACCTGTGGACTGCGATTAGATTTAATCTCAGTACAAATACAGCTGCTCCGTGACGGCCTCAGAGGTTGGTTAAGAGAATATTGGGGAGTAAACAGCATCATGAAGTCCAAAGAACACACCAGACAGGTCAGGAATAAGGTTGTGGAGAAGTTCAAAGCAGGCTTAGGCTATAAAAAGATTTCCCAAGCTTTGAACATCTCACGAAGCACTGTTCAATCCAATATCCGGAAATGGAAAGAGTATGGCACAAATGTAAACCTACCAAGACAAGGCCGTCCACCTAAACTTACAGGCTGAACAAGGAGAGCACTGATCAGAGATGCAGCCAAGAGGCCCATGGTGACTCTGGACGAAATGCAGAGATCCACAGCTCAGATGGGGGAATCTGTCCACAGGACAACTATTAGTTGTGCACTGCACAAATTTGGTCTTTATGGAAAAGTGGCAAGAAGAAAGCCATTGTTAAAAGAAAACCATAAAAAGTCTCATTTGCAGTTTGCCAGAAGCCATGTTGGGGACACAGCAAACATTTGGGACAAGGTGCTTTGGTCATATGAGACCAAAATTGAACTTTTTGGCCAAAATGCAAAATGCTATGTGTGGTGGAAAATTAACACTGCACATCACTCTGAACACACCATCCCCACTGTCAAATATGGTGGTGGCAGCATCATGCTCTGGGGTTGCTTCTCTTCAGCAGGGACAGGGAAGTTGGTCAGAGTTGATGGGAAGATGGATGGAGCCAAATACAGGGCAATCTTGGAAGAAAATCTCTTCTGCAAAAGACTTGAGACTGGGGTGGAGGTTCACCTTCTAGCAGGACAACAACCCTAAATATAAAGCCAGGGCTACAATGGAATGGTTTAAAACAAAACATATTCATGTGTTAGAATGGCCAAGTCAAAGTCCAGACCTAAACCCAATCAAGAATTTGTGGCAAGATCTGAAAACTGCTGTTCACAAATGCTCTCCATCTAATCTGACTGAGCTTGAGCTGTTTTGCAAAGAAGAATGGGTAAAAATTTCAGCCTGTCCTCAGAGTGAAAACGTAGGTATTGGTCGTTTCTGCAGTAGTGATGGGTCGGTTGCGAACGATCCAGCTCTAAGAGCCGGCTCTTTGAAGTGAGCGATGGGAGCCAGCTCCTGGTGGTGAGCCATCAATTTTTTACTTTCGTTCGTTTCATTTTTTTTTTTTTTTTTTTTTTGGAAGCCGCACGTGATTGGTTAAGATGAATGGTAGCATTGGAGCAGTGAGTAAACAAACACCAGAGAGAGAGGGGGGGGCTCCTGCAAAATGCGCTCAGAGAAAGGAAAGAGCCAGAGGAAGTTGCGCGTTACATAGAGGCTACACGCGGGAACGGTAAGAAAAATGTGTGACAGAAAACGTAGCAAAGACTGGACACATTTTAACCTTATACCTCCAAACATGTCGAATGAGGCCCAGCGTACTTCAAGTGTTGGTGTTTGCGAACTTCTGGTCACAAATACACCAGTACCACTACATGACTGTGAATGCAATTTCTGAGCTTTCAGGAACCGTTTGAATTAGCACAAATGGTCGTGGAGTTACGGTAAAAAGCCAGGTGATCAAGTTCCTTTGACCAGGTAACTCTGTGGTGAGACGCTATGTCTTAATTAGCTGTTCGCGGCTAGTAAGGTCAGGAAACCTGAGATTCAGCAGCGATGGCCTGGCATTAAAGGATTAATCTGATAGACAATATTTACGTTTTGGAAGGGGAAAAAGCAACATCTAGTGGTCACAGACGAAAGTGTGTTTAAAAAAATGTGTTCAGTTTTGTCCGGCAGACCCCAAAATAAGACTAAGTATCGATTTTGTCACATTCGTTATACATGTAGGAAGTTATTATTTTGCTGTGGGATAGTTTGACAGCCTGGGCGCGAACTATCAACCTTCCGATTGATAAATTACTATTCTATCCTCCGAGCCACGGCAACATTACCCAAGGACATGTCCATACGACACGCGAAGCCGGAGGTAGGCGCGGTCATTTGGAAACGTAAATATAGGTCATATTTCGGGGCCCTGCAGAAACGACAGATGCTTACGTTTTGATTGGAGGATGTGCAAAGCTGGTGGAGACATACCCTAAAAGACTTGCAGCTGTAATTGCAGCAAAAGGTGGTTCCACAAAGTATTGACTCAGGGGGCTTAATACTTTTGCACACCGCACTTTTCAGTTTTTTATTTGTAAAAAATGTTTTGAATCATGTATAATTTTCGTTCCACTTCACAATTGTATACCACTTTGTGTCGGTCTTTCACATTAAATTCCAGTGAAATATATTTATGTTTGTGGTTGTAATGTGACAAAATATAGAAAAGTTCAAGGGGTATGAATACTTTTGCAAGCCACTGTATATAGCTGAGTCTTGTCCTGTGGCTCTTCTTTGTTGTGCCATTCCCTTGTGAAGAGGCTGTATGGTTTCTCCAATTTAGAGGTCTGAGCACTCTTCACTGCACTGGTTAGCATATACTATGCTGCTGATCTTGTGTTTGGGGCTTTTGTCCTTGGGATGAACTAGTTTTTACCTTAGGGTGTGACTTGGTTTGAAGCATAATGGGATATCATGCTTGGAGAAAATTCTTCTGAGTTTCTCTGACAAGCCTGCCACATAAGGGATGACAATGTTGTTCTGCTTGTCATTCTTATTCTCCCTAGTTTGTGTTTGACTTTCTTTCCTGTGCATCTTGTTTGATTTGATGAAAGCCCAGTTGGGATAACCACATGTTTTGAGGGCTTTCTTAATATGTGCATGTTCCTTTTGTTTCTCTTCTGCCTTAGAGGGAACGCTGTCTGCCTGGTGTTGCAGGGTCCTGATCACCCTAAGTTTGTGTTCCAGAGGGTGGTGAGAGTCAAAGAGGAGATACTGGTCTGTGTGTGGGCTTCCTGTAAACTTCAATGTTGAGGCTTCCATCTTCCTCAATAAGCACCGCACAGTCCAGGAATGGTAACCTGTTATCCCTGGTGTCCACCCTGGTAAAACTTATGTATTTATCCACTGAGTTGATGTGGTGAGTAAAGGCTTGTACCTCGTGGGTTTTGATTTTGACCCTAAGACAGATGGGAAACAAAAGGAACACACACATATTAAGAAAACCCTTAAAACATGTGGTAAACTGTGTTACTGATCATCTTTTTACCTCAAATCCTGTATATCTGACGCCAAAGACGTTGGTTCCTAATTTTAGGGGTCCTCATGTCCGAAAATTCAAACCCAATTAAATCCCAAGTTTCCAAAAAATCACTGGGATGAACAGGTTCTGATGCAGGCTGTTTATTAGACATCTTAGTTACACAAAACACAGACATAAACCAAAACACACACAGCAACATAGTTAAGACTAAGATACACACACAAAGAGACAGAGGAAGAGAAGAGAAGAGAAGAGAAGAGAAGAGAAGAGAAGAGAAGAGAAGAGAAGAGAAGAGAAGAGAAGAGAAGAGAAGAGAAGAGAAGAGAAGAGAAGAGAAAAACAAAGGGACAGAGAAAGATGCAGAGACAGGAAGAGAAGAAGAGGACAGAAAATGGAAGAGCAAAAAAGTAAGAGTGTGAGACAAAGAGTGGGCCATCATTTATATCTTAAAGATGGTAACTGCCCCCTGGCCTTTGACCCCTCCTAATTTACATAAGGTCTCAACCCCTGAAACAGCTTGTCAACTCTTGTCCCACGTGGATTAAAGAAACATACATCACCAGGGTACCTCAGTGGTTTACAACAGCTCTGGCAGGTCTCATAATGAACAGTCTTCTTTCAGTTAAAACCTCTGCTTTGAAAACACCTCTTTGACAGTACCCACTTAGCTAGAATTTATCCCCTGCTAATTGATGTTACAAAAACACAGATGGGTCTGCAGAACTCCACTTTTTGGAGACTACCTGTCATAAGACTTCCTAAAATACAACATGAGGTGACAAAAGTAATGTGAACCAGATGTTCCTGCATCCCACCAAGGCCTCAAGCATATATGAGTAATAGATATAACTGGCTTTAACTTTACCAGTAACCTTAAAGCACATAGTGTTCATTAATCCAGTGTGTGTATGACTAAAATACTTTAGTATGTGACATAAAAATAATAACAGTAAATACTTAAATATAAAAATTCCCAACATGTACTGCACTGCATGTACGCAAAATATACATACCATCTGTTACGTTCCCTTAAAGAGTCCAGGGGGGTTGGGGAAGTAACAAAAAGTGTCCAGGTTGACAGAAAGGAGACATGAAAGCAAAACTGGTAAAATAAAAGATTTTTATTAATGCTTTAACAAAAAGAGATGGACAGGCCGCTATCACCTTCAAAACAAAAAACAAAACAAAACACAGGAGTTAATCAACAAATCAACAAGGTAAGGTAAGAGGCCTCACTCGCAAAAACACCCTCCTCTCCACTGAGCAGGAGTAAGCAGCTGCATCACACAGTTCAGAAGCTGGTACACAAAGGCAGTTTCTGACAATGGAGCGCTCCTCTCTCTGCCCTGAAGTACCCAGCTTGATTGCTGAGTTGAGTCAGTTGTACCAAAAGGGGTGGCACCTACTGTAAGGCTGGAGAGAGCAAGCCACACCCAGTGGGTCAAGAAGTCACAGCAGGCCCTGTTAGGGCCGTAACACCGCCACACTGTACACAGTGGCAGTGGAGCAATTTGTCATCTGAGTAGCCAGTCTTGTGCCAAAAAGTGATTTCCGGTATTTGCCAAAAAAACAAAACAATTGCTTGTATTTATATTGTTGTAAATGACTTGTGGACCTATAATCTGTCAACATATCTCAAACATTATCTCTTATGAATGATATCAGTTCATTTTGAGTCCTTAAGAACATTTCTGTCACATGGTAGGAAAACATTAAGCTGAAAAAAATCCTCAGGCTCACTGACTAGTTTGCCTTATGTTACATTATTTCTCTAATCAGACTACCCCCAAAAAGTATTTTAACACTACCCTGATGAAGCCAAAGTCATTTTTAGGTTCTTGCAAATCTCTAAATATTCATACATGCAGCTGCAATACTAGATTTTGAGAATGCATTGATACCAGTCTTTTGTGTAAAGCCTTTTCTAAACAGAGACAATCCTAAGCAAGAATGTCGACATCATTTTGGCAATAAAGCAACACCTCCTTACTAGCTATCCCATATAGTATTTCTGTGATTCTTTTGGTCCTTGGAGAAAAAGCAATGTGGTGTGATGTAAGGAGCTCTTTGATTTGATCTTTGGTTAGACAAATCCAGGCTGGCCGTGTAACTTTTATTCTTTTCAAGCTGTGGAGGAGCCCAAGCTAACAAACTCCGTTTGAAATCCAGAGCAACGGTCAGGTTTTTTTGAGTGGACAAGAAAAACAGCCTTGAGGACCCGGCGAGATTCCGATCCAATTCAATGGCGAGCTAAAAGGACTTTGAAGAAGAGACCCAGATCCAGAGGAGAAGAAAAGAGTCAAGTACACACATATACACACACAGACCATTCAGACAGACTCAGCATAACTGGCACACGTGCAACACGGGCTGTCCTTCCTATAAGAGGCTCAGATGGACAATTTCCTTTTGTTTTCATCCCTAGTGGGACATGTGCACAATTTTCTTTTTTTTTTTGGTTTTGGGGTGTTTTCAGTTAATTGATTGTAAGCCATAGCAAATTTTATTTCTATTATGTAACAATATAAGAGTTGCTACTCAATTTCATCTCTGTGTTTGGCTCATCATTACTGCTTTATTCCTTGGCTCCACAAATCAGGTTCTTCTGATCTTAGGCCCACAGTTTGTTCTATCAGTTATCTCACTATTAAATGTAATCTGCTCTTGTATCTTGGGAAATAGGTTACATTAGACTGCTAGGGACTTCTGGGGGGGAACTATGATGCACTGTTTCTTCTTCACTCGCCTCTTTTCATTCTGTGTGTTTTTACACCACTCCACATAATCAACTTAACCAATGGGAACATGCAACATTGATCTGATTTCATGGCTAGAGCTTAGCGAAAAAATTAAGCTATTCATATCCATATTTAAGAAGGCGCTGCAAAAATTTCTAACCCCACTGAGTCCTCTGGATGATGAAATATTGTTTTCACTATTATTACCTTTTCATGTCATGATAAAAGTCTCATGTCAACATTTTTTGACAAATTACTCATTATTTTAATTATCTCAATAGCATTAAAACTATTACTATTTAAAAAATTTTTTACATACATTTTCGTTCAGATACTGCTAAAGAAAATTAAAGGAACCCCTATTAATCAGAGTAGATCATCAAGCCAATTAAACTTCTGGTATATTGATCTTGTTGGTTAAGTAGTGCAGGGGATTGTTAATGAGTTTCAGCTGCTTTGGTGTTAATGAAATTAACAACAGGTGCTGTTGATCTTATGTGACAAGATCAACCCCCCCGACCCTGAAAAGGATAAGTGGAAGAGAATGGATGGATGAATTTCTAAGTCAAAAAAGGGGAATAATTTTGTCAAAATATATAACTGTGTTATGCTTGTGATAGAGAACAGTTGTAAAGTTTGAGTGGTCTAGCTTGAACGTTATTGACCTCATGGCCAAAATTAAAGTTTTTGTGGGACAACATCTAGACGTTTTCTTCAAAACAGCCGACCTAAAAATACTCACAATAATATGTATATCACACATTATGCTTTAACACATCACTGACCCACTTTGAAACCTGAAAAAAAAGGTTGATAAAAGAGTGACATTTGCTCTGGTTCTGGAAGATGTTTTCCCTCAAACCCCCCTAACAAAATACTGTAAGACTTAAACACTGTGACTAGAGGACCAATAAGGAGACCTATTCAGAAAGATTTCTGGAAGAGTAACAGGGGGGAAATAACATTTGATGAAGAACATTATACACAAGGCTATGCAACAGTAATGAAAAATGTCAGTTTTTAAAAAGTTTTTATAACTTACATTGGTAACTGAATTTGAAAAAAAAAAAGATCATTGGGGACATGGCAGTTTAGACTACTTGTGCTAAAAAAAAGAATTCAATGATTACTGTTAATAATAAATAATTTTGGATACATATAATTGTGTTCTATTGTAGAGAGGGGTTAATAGGGTAAGACAAGCTTTTATAAATAAGTAATGGCCCATTTTCATAAAAATACACTAAGTTCTGTCATGGAGATTCAAATGCCACTGAATACTAGGAATGACTCTACTGCAAAAATGCTTTGTTATTCAGTAAAGATGCAAGCTATGTTCTTTAAGGTCAGCTTTCTGTCTCAGCAAGCAGACCCTGTGCTATTTTTCAACCTGCCTGAGGGGAGAGGAACAGAAAGCAGCGTTTCCTACCTCTAGAAAATATTGGTTTTTTTGATGATATCACATGATGTCCTACTTAGAGACAAGAATAAAAAAATCTTATTTATGGCTAAATTCTTAGTTAAAAAAATTGAAACTCTTAAACAAAAAAAAGAGAGCAAAAACCAAGCTTAAAACGTTTTATTAAAAGAAAGGTGCTTTTGACAGAGAGATGAAAAGATAATTTTTTCAACCATTTGAGCTATATTTAATTTTATATATTTTAAGGATGACTACCACAAACCAGTGTTAAATAGGCTATTGGGCTAAATTATTTAAGATCATAATTGTTAACAAGCTCTGCAGTCACTGGTTTTTCTCTCTGCATGGAAGAAAATAGGAAAATAGATTTTGTTTGCTACATAAATGTTATCTTGGACATGTTATCTCACAACTCCAACCCTTCAAGTAGTTCAATTCAATTCAATTCAATTTTATTTATATAGCGCCAAATCACAACAAACAGTCTCCTCAAGGCGCTATGTATTGTGGGTAAAGACCCTACAATAATACAGAGAAAACCCAACAGTCAAAACGACCCCCTATGAGCAAGCACTTGGCGACAGTGGGAAGGAAAAACTCCCTTTTAACAGGAAGAAACCTCCAGCAGAACCAGGCTCAGGGAGGGGCAGTCATCTGCCGCAACCAGTTAAGGCTAAGGAGAGATAGACAGGACAAAAGACACACTGTGGAAGAGAGCCAGAGATTAATAATATCAGAGTAGAGTAGAAACAAAGTAAATAAGGTGAATTAAAAGAAACAGTGCATTATGGGAACCCCCCCCCAGCAGGTTAAGGGATGGTTCAGGGTCACCTGATCCAGCCCTAACTATAGGCTTGATCAAAAAGTAAAGTTTTAAGCCTAATCTTAAAAATAGAGAGGGTGTCTGTCTCCCGAATCCAAGCTGGAAGCCGGTTCCACAGAAGAGGGGCCTGAAAAATGCTTGGTCACCTCTATTTTTAAATCTACTGTAGAGCTAGGAATTTTTAGGACCATTTGATTGGCAGACCTCAATGCACTGGCAGAAGCATGAACATGAATTGTCTCCCGAATCCAAACTGGGAGCTGGTTCCACAGAAGAGGGGCTTGAAAGCTGAAGGCTCTGCCTCCCATTTTACTCTTACATAAGATTTTAAGATCAATTCTGAATTTAAGATGGAGCCAGTGAAGAGAAGCCAATATGGGAGAAATATGGTCTCTCTTTCTTGTCCCTGTCAGTACTCTAGCTGCAGCATTTTGGATGAGCTGAAGGCTTTTCAGGGAGCTTTTAGGACAGCCTGATAATAAACAAATTACAATAGTCCACCCTAGAAGTAATAAATGCATGAATTAGCTTTTCAACATCACTCTGAGAAAGGATGTTTCTAATTTTAGAGATATTGTGCAAATGCAAAAAGTGGTCCTTCATATTTGTTTAATATGTGCATTGAAGGACAAATCCTGGTCAAAAATGACTCCAAGATTTCTCACAGTGTTACTGGAGGCCAAAGTAATGCCAACCATGCCATCCATGGTTTGACACCATGTTTTTAAGATTTGTGGGGCCGAGTACAAGAATTTCAGTTTTATCTGAATTTAGAAGCAGGAAATTAGAGGTCTTTAAGACATTCCTGCAGTTTAACTAATTGATGTGCATCATCTGGCTTCATTGATAGGTAAAGCTGAGTATCATCTGCATAACAGTGAAAATTGATGCAATGCTTTCTAATAATACTGCCTAAGGAAAGCATGTATAATGTAAATAGAATTGGTCCTAGCACAGAACCCTGTGGAACTCCATAATTAACCTTAATGTCTGAAGAAGACTCCCCATTTACATGAACAAATTGGAGTCTATTAGATAAATATGATTCAAACAACTGCACTGCAGTACCTTTAATACCTATAGTATGCTCTAATCTCTGTAATAAAATGTTATGGTCAACAGTATCAAAAGCTGCACTGAGGTCCAACAGGACAAACACAGAGATGAGTCCACTGTCAGAGGCTGTAAGAAGATCATTTGTAACCTTCACTAATGCTGTTTCTGTACTGTGATGAATTCTGAAAGCTGACTGAAACTCTTCAAATTAAACCGTTCCTCTGCAGATGATCAGTTAGCTGTTTTACATCTACTCTTTCAAGAATCTTTGAGAGAAAAGAAAAGTTGGAGATTAGCTAAGACAGCTGGGTCAAGTGATTTTTTTTAAAGTAGCGGTTTAATTACAGCCACCTTGAAGGCCTGTGGTACATAGCCAACTAATAAAGACAGATTGATCATTTTTAAGATAGAAGCATCAATAATTGGAAAGACTTCTTTGAACAGTCTAGTAGGAATGGGATCTAATAAACATGTTGCTGGTTTGGAGGAAGTAACTATTGAAGTTAACTCCCAAAGATCAATTGGAGCGAAAGAGTCTAAACAAATACCAGCAGTGCTGAAAGCAGCCAAACATGAAGATAAATCTTTGAGATGGTTATGAATAATTTTTTCTCTAATGTCTAAAATTTTATTTGTAAAGAAATCCATGAAGTCACTACTAGTTAAAGTGAAAGGAATACTGGGCTCTACAGAGCTCTGACTCTTTGTCAGCCTGGCTACAGTGCTGAAAAGAAACCTGGGGTTGTTCTTATTTTCTTCAATTAATGATGAGTAGTAAGATGTCCTAGCTTTATGGAGGGTTTTTTTATAGAGCAACAAACTCTTTTTCCAGGCTAAATGAGCATCTTTTAATTTAGTGAGATGCCATTCCCTCTCCAGCTTACAGGTTATCTGCTTTAAGCTGTGCGTTAGTGAATTATACCACGGAGTCAGGCACTTCTGATTTGAAGCTAGTTAATATGTTAAAGATGTAATACAGCTAAAATCATATCCAGTCTTCCTTCCTTGCTCTTTAATTATTCAGTCCTGGTTGTTTCCTGTCATGGCCCTGGGCCGGTGGACCAGTGTTTTTTGTTATCTTTTGTTTTGGTCCTCTGGTGTTATTTCTAGTTCCTTGTGTTTCCTGGTATCAAGTCTGCGTCTTTGTTTCCCTCTCCTGTCTTCCTGTTTAACTTTGTTAGTTGTCTGGTCCCTGTCTGTTGTCTTCACTTTTAGTCTTGTCAAGGTAATCAGCATCACCCGTGTTCCCACCTGTTTCCTCTACCCTCATCAGCCCTTCTGTGTATTTAAGTCCCGTGTTTTCTCTGCCTGTTGCGTCGTCTTCCTGCTGTGTGTCCAGCTTGTCCTTGGAATTTAGTCTAGTATTTTGTGCCCTGAGTTTTGCCACTAGCTTTGCCTAATCTGGCTTTATGTTAAACACCAGTAAATAAAGTGGAATTATCTTTTACCTTTGCCTGGCACATCCTGCATTGGGGTCCTCTTTCTGCCTGCAACACAGCCGTTACACGACAATTCCCAACAATTACTTTACAATACTAAACTGCATTCTTACTGATGTTTTGAGAAACACTTTTACTTCTGATGTGTTTCTCATCTTTCAGAAATACATTTGTAGTCAACAAATATATCTTTGAAATTAATATTCTTGCTTTCTTATAATCACTCCTTTTCAGACAACCAGTGAGTATTTTAGATCAAGTGGGACACAACACCATGGTTAAGCTTCCAGTGTATTTACATGCCACTATTGCATGCCATATTTTGTATTTGTCCTGTATCCTTGCTCATTGTTACTTTATGCTCCTGCAATCAGAATACAGTTTAATTATATAATAACTTAATTTTTTGGAGACAGGGTATATATTTTTAGTATTGAAAGTATGTGACAGTGTAGCCGTGGACACACTTTGAAATTGTGTTTTCAAATATTCATAAACTCAGAAAGGCCTGGCTGAAAGTCAAATCATTTTTATATCTGCACATCTCAGTGACAGCTGGTGTTGCTCATTCATTAGTTTCATTACTTTATCCATATCCATTAGAAAGTGATATAAATCTGCTCTAAATCCATTCAAAGTCCACTTTCTATGGAAAGCATACGTTAAACGACAAATGAAATCTTGAGTGTTTGCACTGTTAATTTAAATAATGCACTTTATTTTTAAAATTGGCATTAGAACAGCGGTGACCTAATTTTTTCATTCTCAGCATGCGCTCAAACCCAGCGTCTCAGTGCATGAAACAGATTGTGTTTGTAGATAATTATATTGATAACTGAGTGTTTCCCTCCAACAATATAAGCAATTTTTTCAAGTGTAGATACAATCTCAGCTTTGGTGTCTAAAATCCTTGTGTGATCATTATGTATTATTTTGATCACTATATTATTTGTTTTTTCAACTCAGCTGAACTCAGCTTTATTGTCAGATGCTGACAAATGTACAGGACAGACAGAGAACTAAAATTACACTTTACCCAGCTGGCAGGAACTACTGTTGCTACCTGTTGTATCTACATACAAAATAATGCTTTATAAACCTGCTGGTCTGAAAAGAAGAAAAAATGCTGCTGGACTGATACAGACATTCATTTGATCACTATGGCAGTGTTTGCAATATCCAGTGTGTAGCTATGGTGACATTTCAAACTGACTAAGGGAAGGTGACCACATCCATCAAAGTTTCACTTGATGCACTGACGTACAAACAACAGTGCCTGGGGTAACCACAGATCAATTCAGTGTCCTCGCCTGTATTCCTCTTTTCAAAGCCAGTGATGCTGTTTTTTTTGCCAGTACTCTATAGTGGTAGTCAAACCATACCCTGCTAAATGTGATGTGAGCAGGGAGATATTTACCATGGATTTCATTCATTATATTATGGATTGTACTGTATTTCAATTTGAATAACACAGCAGTCTATACAAAACAACAGTTTCATGGAAGCTGTTGTCCATTATTCTTCTACAACAGCTAGGGTATTTTGTGAGGCTGTACGATGATTTAGCATATAGTTAGCATGCAGCCTCACAAAATATGCTGTATAATGACTATTTGCATGCAGCCCATTTTACACAGCATCACTGGTTAATTTGTCCTATGTATTAGCTGCAAATGTAGAAGAGTAGCAACCCTCTTCTGAACACACTGCTGTTGTACACAAATTTTCTTATTGGTATTGGTATCAGCAATATCAGCATGTGTTTTATTGCTGTTGGAACATAAAAGTAATAAGTAGCCTGACAACATGCACTGCTGCTGTACAAACCCAAAGACTCGGCTTATGCTAAACTACAGTCTGTACACCAGGGCCATCATGATATCTGATAATTACTGGTCATGATTATCAAAAAAAAGTTATCAACATTATTATTGCAATATCTATACAAAATCTGACAAAATATGATACTATGAGCAAAATTAACCTAGAACTTTATCAATTTGGCAAATATATCAAACTCAAAATCCAAGTGCATGGAGTCTGCAATAATTAGTTATGACTATGTAAAATTCATAAACATTACTGGTGAGAAATTTTGGTGCACTTTTCATTGCAAAATTATTTTAATTCAGCCACATAGCAAGGTTTTTGAGCACAAACGGATATCAGACATTCTCCTTCAGGATATTCTGGTAGAGAACAGAATTCATGATTCCATCAATCCATCAAGGTCCTGAAGCAGCCAAGCAGCCCTTGACTATTGTAATGGGTGTGACCTGAGTGTAGTGCCCGCCCACCCTTTTATAAAGCACAGATGCCAATCATCATGGCGTCTGTGGTAAAATCTCTAGAATGCTGGCATATGTTGGAGCGATTCATCCCTAACGTGTGCAGTAGTGATGGGCAAAGCGAGGCTTTGTGAAACACTGAAGCATTCGAAGCATTTGCCAGAATTGCATCAAAGCTTTTAAAACAATCAGAAACCCATCTGCACAGTGACACCTGCTGGACAATTTTTTATCGCCACATCTAGATAATGAGATAATGCTGTTCAATTAATATCTATCTATCTATCTATCTATCTATATATATATATATATATATATATATATATATATATATATATATATATATATATATATATATATATATCTTTTTCATTCATTTCTTAAATAACTTGTTCTCTAGGACAAAGTATTTCCCTGTTTAGGAGAACATTGATGTATTTATGTGAAACTTATCTACTTGGACAATTATAACACCCAATTATTTGTTGTTACAGATACAGTGTGATAGCTGTATGCGCTGGTTCCGCTCAGAATGCCTGGATATGGAAAAAGCCCAGCTTGTCCAAGCACGTAGCACAGACTGGAATTGCGTTCTGTGTCTGACCTAAGTCCCCATGTTAAAAATATTGTGTTCCTTGTTACTGCTTTATAAAAGCAATATATTTGAATATTGACAATTTTCTATGATATGACTTTGAGCCATGTCTAGATTTAAATATCACTGTTCATGCATGAATTTTCTATATTTCCAATGTGTTTAATCTGAAATCTTTTTCAAATACATATTTGGAATTCATCTATGTCCTTTCTATCATTCTGAAATTGTGACTTCCACTGTCTTAACTGGGACTCCAATTTCAATACAAGCACTAAACTCCGGTAATCACAAACTAACCACTTATTAGCAGTATCACATTTGATATCAGCAACTTTGACATTGAACTATGCATATATTTGAATACATTCAAACTGATTTTGTCTTATTATTGTGGGCCCCAATGAGTACACCAGTTTAGGAACAAATGAAGTACAGAAATTTAACTGGTTTTTGAAAGCAATTTTCTCCCAAACTGTACAGTTATTTGAGATGAAAGTCAGTCCATATACAGTGGGGGCCAAGCTGAGCAAGAATCAGGGGAAAGATCTGCATCACCTCGAACAGTGCTCCTGTAAATACAGTTCAAAAATGCCCTATATGCTGCAGCTACGTTACTGTACTTTGTATTTTAAATGCAGTTTTCTCAAAAACCGTACAGTTTTTTGAGATGAACGTCAGTCCATATACAGTGGGGGTCAAGCTGAGCAAGGATCGGGGAAAGATCTGCGTCACCTCGAACAGTGCTCCTGTAAATACAGTTCAAAAATGCTGTATATGTTACAGCTACATTACTGTACTTTGTATTTTAAATGCAGTTTTCTCAAAAACCGTACAGTTATTTGAAATGAAAGTCAGTCCATATACAGTGGGGGTCAAGCTGAGCAAGAGTCAGGCAAAAGATCTGCGTCACCTCGAACAGTGCTCCTATAAATAGACCTCAAAAGTGTCAGTTTGAGTAAAACAGTGGAGTATACATGAATTCATTTTTGTATGAAAAGATTGAGATGATAAATAAATTACACCTTTACAAAGCTGAGTATTTAGAGGCTTGACAGTATTTTTTTTTATGAAAAATGCATTGCAATGGTGGACAGTGAAGGATAACAAGACTTCCGATGTGTTTTTTAGGGCGACCGGCAGCCGTACCATAATATGCGGTATAAATGCGCAACGTAATTCTACGTGCGGCTAGCTTGACTGCGTCTTCGAAAATGAGGGCTCACTTGACCGAAGTCGGATGTCGGTGTAACCAGACTGTGTGGATGAGCATTGTGTTGACTTCTGTTTTTATAATTTTTACTTTACTTTTATATATTTTACTTTTTATCTTTTGGGAACAAGCAGAGGAGAGAGGGGAAATTGGTGCGCGACCCTTTCTTTTTGTAATTCTTTCTCCTTGTTTGTTCAGCCGCCTCTTGTGCATGCGTATAGCGGCGAATTAGGATAGTGTGAGTGAACGTTGTTTGCATGTGGGTTTACGTTAACCTGTGTTTTTGCTGTGTATCAGTGTCCGCGCCAACTTTAGAGTTTATTATACCTCCTCCAGCGTAATTGTTGTTTTTTTTTTCTTTTTATGACTGCACGGCTGGTGACTGACTCAGCCGTGGTTTTCATTACGTTTTTTTTTATTCTTTCTTTTATTTATTTTTCTTCTTATTAATCTGGAGATGTTTTTTTTTTTTTGTTTGTTTTTTTTAATCAACGTCTACCTGGGAGACTTGTGTGTAGTTATATATATTGTAAATAAAGTTTTATTTGTATTTAACTGAATGCACGCCTACGGCAGTTCCTTTTAGAGTGTGTGGTAGGTTGGGCCTCTCACTAGTGTTGTAGTCAAGACCACCTAACCCGAGACCGAGACAAGACCAAGACCAGAGTGTATCGAGACCGAGACAAGACCAAGACTTTTAGGGTCCAAGACCAGTCGATAGTGTTGTAGTACTCGAGATCGGTCTTGGTCTTGAGACCGCTTGTTGATGGTCTCGGTCTTGTCATGGACTCGACCGCATTTGGTTTCGGTCTTGTTATGGACTCGGACCTTGCGGACTCTGGATTTTATTTCAAGACCAGTCAAGACCACAGCTCTGGAAATATCACTAAATTGCCAGATTACTGTCCAATTTATTTGTTAACATCTTTGCTTTTATTGGATGCAAAACGTACTGATTCAAATCCAACAAAAATTGCGCTCCTCTGCCTCTCAAAGGAGCGCACCTCGCAGACTCTGCCCCGGCTAGGTCGCTGCTATTATCGCTGCTTACGCCTGTATCATTTCACCGCAGTTTGCAATCTACCACAGAGCACAGACAATTTCATTCAAAATGTGCACGTTTGATCTCACTATGGTCATGCGTGTGCTGCATAAATCGAAATAACAACCGGCATGAACACGAAGAGAAGTAAGAGGGAAAATGAAGATCAAAGGAAAATTTCAGGCTTCCGATTTAACAAAAAAATCCCAGCATGAAAGGTAAATACCAACCTTCATGTATTTTGATACACAAACTAAAAATTTAATGCAAGTTTTAGGGCTGCAATGATTCTTGGAGTAACTCAATTCGATTATTAAAAATCCTCGACACAAATTTGTTGCTTTGATGTTTGGTTTCAACTCTGCAGCTCAGGTGTCTCCGTGTAAGCGGAGCATTTCCTCCACATTAGTTCTCCATCGCTGTAACAGATTTCTACGACGGAGTATTAGGGCCACATTGAAAAAAAAAAATTAAAATGTGCATTTCGAGAATAAAGTCAAAATTTCGAGAATAAAGTCGTAATTTCGAGAAAAAAAGTCAAAATACTATTTCAAGAATAAAGTCAAAATTTCGAGAATAAAGTCCTAATTTCGAGAAAAAAGTCAAAATACTATTTCGAGAATAAAGTCGAAATTTCGAGAATAAAGTCGTTTCAAGTCAAACAGCTGCCACGCGACGTCTGCTATACGCTCTCCAGTATGCCTTGCGTGGATGAGTTAGTGAAACTATATTTCAAAATCAGTTTTAGTAATAAGGAAATTCTTTCTCTTTTAGCGCATAAACACGATGTAGTTATAAGTATAAGGACGTTGAAGAGATGGTGCAGAAATCTGTGTCTAGTCAGAAGGAAAAATCACACAGATTTGGAAGAATTGGCCGGATTTGTGCAAAATGAAATAGCTGGCAACGGACAGATGCAAGGATATCGGTGGTTACACCTTCGTGCATTACAGAGGGGGTATGTTGCATCACAAGACACAATAAGGCAGCTGATCAAGTTGTTTGATCCTGAAGGTGTGGAGCTCAGGCGGGCGCGCCGTCTGAGACGCAGGCATTACCGTAATAAAGGCCCAAATGCTCTGTGGCACATGGATTCGTACGATAAACTGAAGCCGTATGGCATTGGCATCAATGGCTGCATTGATGGTTTTAGTCGCTATGTTGTGTGGATGGAAGCCTACAGAACAAACAACGACCCAAAGGTGATTGCTGATTACTTCATCACATCCATTGCGTGCTTGGGAGGATGTCCGGAGCGTCTGCGCGCTGACAGGGGGACAGAAAATGGACATGTTGAAAACATGCTTGTCTTTTTGCGAAGGAACCACACTGACAGTTTTGCAAGAGACCGAAGTTTTGTCTATGGGCGCAGCACCGCAAACCAGCGTATTGAGTTTTGGTGGGGAATCTTGAGAAAACAAAGTGCACAGTTTTGGATCAATCTTTTCCAAACTCTCCAAGATGATGGGCATTTCTCCGGTGATTTTTTGGATAAAAGCTTAATTCAGTTCTGCTTCCTAAACCTTGTTCAGGTACGTTTCCGAGCTCATTACCCTTGCTTTCGTTATCCACTTCTTCCATCATAAAGTCAGCATTGTTTTAATTAGAGCATATTTGGAATATTAATATTTGGTATTGGAGCGCATAATTCTCAAAAAATTCGCACACCTAACTATTTTTATTAGGACTATGCGCGCAACAGCAGCAACAGAAAAATTAAAAGCTTCAGTATGATGTTTTCGTTATCTTTTTATTCAGGACGAACTTAATGAAGTTGTGACAACCTGGAATTCCCACAAAATAAGGCCAAAGGCGGGTCACGGGGTGACTGGAGGCCGTCCTGTTTTGATGTACACACTTCCAGAGATGCATGGCGCTGAAGACTGTCTTAAGACTATTGATTTGGAGGAGCTGGCCCTATGTAAGGAGGAGTGCACCCCCAAAAGCCAGTACCCCTGTGATGAAACTGTATTTGATCTCTGCTGTCTTCTAATGCAGGAAAAAGGATGGGATGCTCCAAGAGATGCATTTTCTGCTGCTGAATTGTACTTGTTACTAAGAAATGAAATACTGCTAAATATTTAAGGCAGGATAGTCCTCTAAGGACGTTAATTGGTGTGAGCTGTCAGATTTCAGAAGCCTGGTACTGAAACCATGAAGTCCTCTAAATGTGGACAATTTAACAGAGTATAAAAGCTATTTCTACCCATAACATGGGCCTACTTGTAAAACTTTATTTTCACAATGAAAGTATTCCTTTTTTCCCCTCTGACTACCTTAATCAGTGTTTGCTGTGAAGGAGCGATGTATATATGAAGGCTGAAATAATTTGTGGTGGGTTAATTATGCTTTTATTCTTCAATTTAATTTGTGTTAAACTGTCAAGGACTGACTCAACATGAAGGTTACCATAACAGTCTACAAGAATATTGTCTGTAACAATGGCACAACATGCTGGAGTATTAAAAGATTGTATTGTAGAGGATGCAATGTGCACTTAATTTCCTGCAAAATTACTCAGGTGCCAGTCACTAGACACAAAATCTTTAAATAGAAAACTCTTTATTTCACTAACTTTTTGTGCTATCAACTAGCTATTAAGTCTTGATTATTAACTTAACTGATTGTTAAACAGATCATACAGAAATGAAACTGGTGCACTTTTAAAAACATCAAATTATGAACATTCTTTGGTGCATTTGTAAAGAAAATTAAGATAACATAAAAAGAAATAACAATTTCCATTACTTTAAAATGACAAAAAAAATAAAAAAAATAGCATGGCATACTCCCAGAATTAATATGATTTGTGCAGTTACAGATCAATCATGTAAAACTTGTGGCTTCATCACAGTTGTCCTGTGTGTACTTGGGAAACCATATCCTAAGGCACAAAACTGAAATACATTTTTGCAGCAGCAGTTCAATGCAGTTCAGTGACTATATGAAGAAAAAATACATTGTCTAAATTATGAACATACTAAGCAACATAAAACCCTGAAGATGTAACAATGGGAAATGTCACATGAACGGGAAATCTTACATGTGCACATTCACAAATATTGATTAGCCAATTGAAAAGCATAGGAATCCCTTGGAGGATGTAATTGGTATTCACATTAGCTTGCTGTAGCTGCTTAGAACAGATGTAAACGTGTCTATTCACAAGAGTCTGCACATGTTGGTTTTATTTTACAATAACTTTAAATAAAATATGATGCTCACCTACCATATCAAGTGCAGATTCAATCCAACAATATTTTGTCAGTGAAGATTTGAAAAATATCAATAAGGTCCTAACTGTCTGTTATTTACATTTATTTTATATGAATCACTTATTACAATTTTGTAATAACATCTACACACAAAGACATGTCATTTCCAATTCAGCACCTTTTAAAACAGATATGCAGTTGCTGATAGCTTAGAACCCAGCTTGTGAGAAATGTACTTGAAGTGGCCCTGTAAAAACAGATATCAAAAAAGTCCAGTATAGGCCACTAGTATAACCGGACAGAACAGATGAGACTTGAAGACAAAGTACACCTAAGAAAAGGAAATAAACAGTTGTAGGTGTTTCCATCGGTTAACTAAGGCTGTGATCTTTTTCACCATTTTAAACTTATTAGCCTGGCAACAGCATAGCCAGAATTATGGCTAAGGGGCCACATAATAATGCTACACAATATCCATCACCCAAATGTTGCTTTCAAGAATTTCGTTGAATTCAGCACGAAAGTCAGGGAAATTTTCGTAGCTATCAGGTAGCTGTAGGAACATGCCACATGTTCGTCCTATTGGACGTCTTGTAAAATCAGACATTACTGTAAACTCCACAGTGACACTGTCTGACACAATCAAATCAGAACCTGTGCAGAATCTCAGAAACTTCCCTAGTTTTTCTTCATTGAGTTCTCTGATATACCTTTTGAGATGATGCTCAACCTCTTTTTGCTTTGCTGTCATATCACCTGGAAACTTTAACAGCCTTGTCACCTTTTTAGATGTGGGTTTAAGGTCATCGTACATCTTCCTTAGCTTCTCATAATGCAGACTGATTTGTGGTTTTGCAATATCCCTCCAACAATCAATTACAAACATTGGCTTTTGCACAAGTTCTTTGTGTGAAATTTCAATCAAAATTGATTGTAGATTTTCTGCTGAGGCTCTTCTTCTGCACTCATAGTTGTCAAGGACCTCAAGAAGGTCATCAGCTTCAATGGAAGAGAAGTCCTGTAAAGCCTGTCTGAGGATCTCTCGCTCCTGGCAGCTTACAAACTGAAGAAAGACTTCTGTCAGGTCACTGTACACTACTCCAAATAACATCTCCTCAACAAAAGGGGATGCAAGCTTGATGGGAAGGTAGTGGCAATCTTGGTATCCTCTCAAGAAAATTCTGCCAATAGCTTTCCAGGTGTCAGCCTTGAAATCATGTCTGATGAAGGGCACTTTCACCGATGTACCAAGAGTGCAACGATCATAGAATTCTTGCCAAAAGGCACTAAAGATATCTCTGAGTACCCCTGAGCCACTACCAGCTTCCTCAGAATTATCTGGAAGTAGTCGCCTCACTGTCAGTTGTGTAGTCAGAGTGTCTGGGTCAGAAAATGCTTCAATCATATCATTGAAACAATTTGCGTGGTGTATGGTTAGCATTTTTGTTTGAGGTGAATGGTCAGGTGTTTCAGGCTGATAAATCATTGTGTCAGCATTATCAAAATCATCTTCTGGGTTTGGGCCAAATGTAATTTCTGGGTCAGAGATATTATGTGGATTTTCTCCCAGTGTTACATAGTCGTGAAGAACAACTGCATCATCTGATAATATCTCTGGTAAGATAAAATGGACCTCTGAAGCCACCATGGGATCTGTGGTGACTGGCTGATTTGTAACAATTGACTGGTCTGAGGCAACTTGCTGATGAGGACTGTCCTGATCATTATCTGAGTAATTGGGTGCCGAAGAAAAGGACTGGCTGTCAGAAAATTCAATAATGTCATCCTGGCCATCAAAGTTAGAATTAACATCAGTGTGTTCTGATTCAGTGGAAGAAACATCTACAACTGATTGTTGCTTTGTGGCAATGTAGAAACACAGCATGGGAAGTTTGACGGTGTCATATATTGTGCCAATTGAGATGTCACCAGATAAGGAATTTTGCTGAAAATCCCAAACATCAAATGTGAAGTCTGATTCATGGCCTTTACTTGAAACACCATTTGGGAAAAAAAGACTTTTCCCTTCTTTCAGGATGTCATTATATCCACCACTGATGTTCATAACAACCTTTCTGGTCCCTCCTCCTTGCTTTACTCTAACCTGTTTGATTTCACTATTGTCTTGGTGTATCCAACCTATCTCAACAGTCCGTCTAATGACTCTTTGTCTAGAGTTGGATTTAGAGGTTTTAGGCTCCTCTTCACTTTGTTTGGTTTCCCTTCTTAGTTTCATTTTTTCTCTGAGCTTTTCAAAAAGGCCCATTTTTCGCTTTGAGACAGGTTTCTGATTTTGGCAAAAATTAAAAAGAGCAATTCTGTCTCCATATGAGGGAATGTAGTTAGCCAAAGCTGAATCGTCCATAAGCAAGATGACATCCCTGTCGATCTGTGAAGAATAGGAAAACCACGATAAGGATCATTTGTCATATGTATGCAGAAAATTTTGGAAAGAATCTGCAAATTCATTTGAACAAACTCATGGCATCTTACTCAGGTCATTATGCTAAATGATTGATTATATAGCAAATGATTTGTATGTTATGAATGTAGCCTAACCTTTGTGTGCAATTTGTGACTTTGGGAGATAAGTAAATTAAATGTAAATGTCCATCCACCCATTTTTTTCAGCTTATCTTAGAGCAGAAGGCAGGGTACACCCTGTACAGGTTGCCAGCCTGTAGCAGGGCTAACACAGAGAGAGAGAGAGCGAGAGAGAGAGAGAGAGAGACAACCATTCACACCTATGGGCAATTTAAAATCCTAAATAGAACCCTAACCCCACTAAGTGCATGTCTTTGGCCTGTGAAAGAAAACTGAAGAACACCCACACAAACTCCACGCAAAAAGGTTTGCCAAGGTGGACTCGAACCCAAACCGTCTCACTATGAGACAACAGTTCTAACCACCACACCACCTTTCTGCCCTCAAAATAAATGTAATTTGTAGAAATATACCAACAAAATTATTCAAATGAATTTAAATTTAAAGTTCAAACATTCAAAGTCATTCAAACAACAAAAATAGCCCACTAAATTTAGAACCACAAACTATCATCTTATATGGCTAAATAAAATATTAAAATGCAATAACTTGCATTAAATCCATTAATGGTATAATAACATCCCAGGAATAGTTGTGTCAGGGAGGGCATCTGGTGTAAAAATCTTAAAGATAAAATATGTATTTCCATTTGCTGTGGCAACCCGTTATGAACAAGGGAGCAGCTGAAAGAATGACAGCAACAAGATAAGCAGAAAATGGAAGGATTGATGTATTTAAACTAGTAAGTAGTTAACTAGGTGTGTCCTATTTCTATCATTTCGCAACCAAGTCAATATTGAAGAAAAACAGTCACCAAACTATCCCAGTCCAACAATGTATGGATATATCTGTATAGTCTTTCATTCACCTCTGTTGTATATCATTGTCATATCATAAATAATAGATTGACATTTTTTACAGTGGAGCATTTACAAGTGGTAGTGGAAGAAAAGCCTGAATATAAAATCCCTAAAAATGCAAATGAAAACTGGCTGTTATATTGAAATGACCTAATTTGCGGGGCCTCTGCATCTTAAGTTATTATAGCATACACTTTTCCCCGGTTGCATTCTCAGAGAATACCATGATTCACTTGCAGGTTATAGTTGGCTACCCTGTCTGTGTCTCTGTCACATCGCACCTTTTGCTCCTCGATTAGTGTGAGTGCTTCTTCTGGAACCCCCCGATCACGTAGGAAATCTGTCACGGTGATTGCCATTTTTGTCAGTTTCAGAGAAGCGGTTCTCTTCCAGAGTATGGTCCTTTAAACAGATCTAAAAGAGTCACAGGATGTTAACATAAGCAATTAGTTTAAGATGATGACAACTAATAAAACAAAGTGTACCGTCTGTGATAGCATCTTGCAATTTTAGCTAGCTTGGCCAGTAGATTTTGGCTGCTTGTCACTTTTTATTTGGGAGATTATGAGCGGAGGAATAGCATTGTACTCAAGATTTACATACCGCGTGTGGCTATCAGTCAACAATACAACATGAACACTTCACTTACCTTCTCTCTTCATTAATGTTCACACTCTGGCAGGTAGTGGTCACTTTCCTCACTTAATTTCATGGCCTGTGGGATGTAATACGACGTCTTGACGTTTTGACTTTTTTCTCGAAATTTCGACTTTATTCTCGAAATTTTGACTTTATTCTCGAAATTTTGACTTTATTCTCGAAATTTTGACTTTATTCTCGAAATAGTATTTTGACTTTTTTTCTCGAAATTACGACTTTAATCTCGAAATTTTGACTTTATTCTCGAAATAGTATTTTGACTTTTTTTCTCGAAATTTTGACTTTATTCTCGAAATAGTATTTTGACTTTTTTTCTCGAAATTACGACTTTATTCTCGAAATTTTGACTTTATTCTCGAAATGCACAATTTAATTTTTTTTTTTCAATGTGGCCCTAATACTCCTTCGTAGATTTCCGTCATTTGGAAAAGAACAAAAAAAACCAAAAAAAAACGACCCTTTAACACGAGTGGATCGCTGAGATGTTTCTCCACGCCCCCACTTCTCTGTGCTGAGTGCGAGTGTTGTGCAGAGGATGTCAGCTGTTATTTTTTCTTTACGTCAGCTGTAGCCACCAGAACATATCTATAACCACAGTGTACTGGGGAAAAGGGGGCTGCCATTAGCACTAGCAATCGTTCGGTGCCCCCCCCACCCCCTTCAGTACAGAGGGGCTCCGTCAAAATGTTTTTTATCAACCACCTGATCAGCAACATGAAGAACAGAGAACTTTGTAGCTGCTCCGTCCACCCTGTTTGTTTCACACAGAGAAACATCTGCAGTACTGAAAATGACCACACTAGTCTCTGTCCCCATCTTTAAGAGATACTTAAAAAATGCTCTCAGAGATTCCTGTAGTTGTTTCACTTAACGCATCAAATTATTTTTGTGATCATATTTGTCTTATATTTCTTTGTAATCTTGTGTGTTTCTATTTAACACTGTAATATGTATTATTATTATTTTTTTATTTTTTATTTTTTGTGTGTGTGCATGTTTACTTATATGTAATGATACTCTCCTTTTCTCCTCCGAAAGGCTTTGCCCTTCCCAGGCCACAGTTGTAAATAAGAACATGTTCTTAATCTGTCTGCCTGGTTAAATAAAGGTTTAAGTAAGTAAGTACGGAAGTTAAAATATGCTGATGACTTGTTAAAATGAAAAATTATTTCTTATCCAATTACTTGATTAATTGACGGAGTAATCAATTGAATATTTGATTACTAAAATAATTGATAGTTGCAGCCCTACTTGTATTCAGAAAGCCATAGTCAAACATTAGTTTTCAGCACCAGTAGAGCTATGAGAGGCCTTCAAGAATAAAATAACTACAGTTCCCAGCAAGATGATGTCACTTCCTATTCAAATGTAGGAAATGCTTTTAGCAGCTGAGGAATCTGGATTATGTTTTTGTTGTGTATGTTTTTTTATGTGATTTCTGCTAACACAGTGGAAGGAAACGGCACTCTGGGACACATTAAAAGCTTGATATATAAATGTAACTTTTCTGGATTATATGCAAAAACTATCATTCTATCGATCTGATTTAGAGTTCTTTAGAGGTCCTTTGTGCATAACTGAAAATCCTCTCTGAACCAAACCTGACATGCACCTCAAGAAATGTAACTACACGTCCAAAAAAACTGATGATGATGATGATGATACTTTATTGATCCCACAATGGGGAAATTACAGTTAACAGAACACCCATCCAAGAAGACAAACAGAACATGGCCACCACCAACGGTAATGGCAGAGAAGTAAGTAAGTGGTTTCTCCGCCATTAGTACATTGAGCTAGTGGTGGGCAGATTGATCCTAATATCGATAATATGGATGCCAACGTTGGTATTGGTATTGATCAATATCAGTGTAATGAGATTGATACTTTGGCTTCAGTTTCTCTCCTGTATGCAGTGCTGCGTTTTCATCAAAGATGCGAGCTGACTGTCTAAGTGTCGCTCCTGTCACAGCACAAAGCACTTTGCTCCTCCCCTCCCCACAGTGTTTTGTTATACTGGCATGTGACACATAACATATTTTATTTGGGTAAAAAAAAGGATTTTGCTATGAAACATTTAAATCAAATTTAAATTTAAATTTGTAGAAAATTAGTGAATGAAGGGACATTTTTTATTAAATTTTTTTATAATACTTTCTGAATGATCTACCTGCAAAAAAGTTTGCATTTGTTCTTGAGTGATGATTTTGTACACTTCATTTATGAAAATCCAGACATCAATATATGGGGAAAATTTTTTTGTTAATATTCTATTGTTTCAGAACAATAACTTTTATTTTGATCAAGTATTTTCTACTTACATATAAACTTTGCCCAGTTCTATCCTGGGTTTTAACTAATTAATGATCCAAAGGAAAAAAATCTCAAACCAGTTAAACTTCATGGAAATTCTTCATAATTATTAAAAAGTATTGGTATCAGTATCGGTGAAAATGGCCCAGTGTTTACTTGGCATAGGATCGATACCAAATCTTGAAGTATCGCACACAACTATATTTAGCAGCATACACGAGGAGTGATTGACAGTGCTGAGACTGTCCTCCTGGCTCTGATTGGTTGTTTTTGACTGGGAGCGGTTCAGGGAGGAGGTGGGGGAGCTCCATTTTTTTCGCAGATTATCGGTCTCCTACTGTCGTGACATGGTGACAGTTTTAACAAATATGTAAAAACCAGATTTTTTATAAAAGTTACATCCTGCAGCTTTAATCTGTAGAAGATTAAAGGCTTTAGTTCTTACTGTCGATGAGTGATATGTGCGATTTTTTCAGTTTTACACATTTAGCTATGTGGTTTTGAAAAAGCACCCATTTTTACAAAGATTGTTGGTTTAAAAACAACACAACTTTATGCATTGTTCATGAAAGGCAGAGAACAGTTAAGACTATTGTGATGAACTATGAATAATTGCTTTACATTCTGTGATAAATGATGGAAGTCACACAGGAGTATTAAATAAAGATGGTTATATTTATTTGAGCTGTGAGTGTTTAATATCAGGATGATTTTATGGGAATGTGGATCTTTCAGATCAATGTGAGAAGTGATTTTGATCATGTTTCACATTTTATTGGGTCATGTAGCGTCAGGCACTGGTCTTGGTCTTGTCTCGGTCTCACCCTCCCTCGGTCTTGGACCCTAAAAGTCTTGGTCTTGTCTCGGTCTCGATACCCTCTGGTCTTGGTCTTGTCTCGGTCTCGGGTTAGGTGGTCTTGACTACACTACCAGTCGAGACCAAGATAAATGAGAGGCAGCTGAATGAGAGTCTATATGTTTTATCTGTGCTATGTTATGATGTTATGATACAGTGCTATGATATATTTTAATGTAAGGGTGAACTGCTATTTCTGTGTAAAAGTAGAGCTGCATGATGTTTAGAACACAACAATTTGTGGTGTGTGTGTGTGATGTTTGTGTGTGGATGAGAGTAAGTGTGTGTTTAAGAGTGTTTACTGTAATTGTGTGTGTGGGTGTGATATTTGTTGTGTTTTATATGCGTGTGGGGTGTGTGTTTGCAGTGTGGGTGGTGGGTGCTGGCCTGGAGCACGGCGGTGTCTTGGGGGTGTGGCCACTTCAGACCCTGGACCTGCCTTCCCTGCACTGCGGTTGGGTGTAGGGAACTGGGGTGTCTCGTGAGCCAGTAGTCAGCTGGCTCTCTTACTCCGGGGGGTAGTCCTTCTGCCTCCCGGTCATATTCATCCTGACCCTTCCCCTCCTCCCACTCAGTTAAACATCACATTACACACACGTAGGCTCTTGGGGGAGAGGGGCTTGTGCTACAGTGAGTATGGCCACCTCCTCGGCTCTGCTCGCTGTGTTGCTTGATGTCCCACTCCTCCTTTTTAATTGCATCAGTCAGGGGGGCAGGTGTGTCACACAATGGTTAGTGGGTTGTGCTGCTGTGGTGGTGCCACTTGTCTGCTCACTGCTGCCTGCTCCTTAAGTTTTTTTACATTTTAGTCATTGAGGGCCTTGGGGGGGGGGGTGTCGATGGGCGCTGTTATTCAGTGCTCATATTACATCTGTCCCTCCAATTTCAATAGCACCATTGCTCATTGCCTCTGGCTCTCTGGACTCTTGCCATTTGGCCGTGGGGGCTCTGTCTAGGGTCTCCCTCCTTCCTCCTCTGGGGTGTTCACGCAGTTGCCATCAGGATGTGTGGCCTCAGGTCTTCTGAGCTCCTAGTGGCTGCGGATGGCCTGGGTCCCCTGGGTCCTTTCCTATTCGCCTCTGGATCATGGGGGGCATGGTTGCAGTTTCTTGCCCTCATTGAGTACATTCCATGACAGAGGCACATAAACAACACATTACTGTAAACAGCAAAATTGTGTGTATGTGTGTATATGTATGTATGTATATGTATAGATATGCAAATGTGTGTATGTATGTATATTTTCTTTGAGTATTTTTCTTTCCTTTCTCCCCTTTGTCCCAAATCACGTGATTCTGCAAGTGTAGGTATTCATTCCTCGTGAGTAAATTCAACAACTCGCATGTGTAGAAGTCAGCATACAAAGAAACATTACATTACATGAGTGTCTGCTGTGCGCCCGTGTTGCTGCAGCTTAACACTCTTGAGAGGAAAAAGCTGAATTCTACACCCATGAGGAAAGTTTCCAGAATTAACTATCAATAGTTATTGTTTTCTGTCAAGTGACTTATGGCATAATACCATCTTTTTAATGTGATTAAAAATTTTGAAATAATTTTGAGTATGTATGTATTTGTATATATATGTATCCAAGTATTAATGTACTGGAAAATCTTGAAAATTGACCTTGGAAGTGCTTGAAATTGACCCTGGAAAAGGTGTATGAACCCTCATTAGGGCAAGTGATGTTACCTTATGGTCTTCTAACCTGAACTGAACACCCTGTTGAGTGGTCAATTCAGGAGGAAAAAAATCATAAATGAGAAAAAAACAAACAAAAAAAGACTTTAAAACTAGAGAGAAAAAAATGTAAATTTGGAAGATACAACAAACTCACAAGAAAAAACTCACATAATTGTCTAGAGTCATAAATGTGTGAGAGAAAAAGCTTTGATTTATTTTTTAGATTAAAGTCACTAATTTACAAGTATAAAAAGCATGGCTTTACTTCACAATGGTAGCTCAACATCATAATACCACATATGCCACATGGTAAGCATTGTATAGTAAACTGGGAATGCCATAGCTCCTGGTGCTATGTGTCAGGGCGTTGAATCCCTGCAGTTTATCTTCAAAGTTACTTAAAAAATCTGAGCTGAATTTTTCATCTATTCACCATCGATTGCAGGCTCCACAAGTGGAGTGTTGTGATGAGGTTGATTCAGTGAAGTATGCAAAGCAAAGTAAAGCAATATTGGTCATTGTCAACTAAAAATAAATAAACACAAAAACAACAACAAAAATGTTTATTGTGATATATTTAGTTCAGTGTTATTATTACTTTTCATTAATTATCATTACTATTGTGATTTTGCTAGTTAACAATGCAATGTTAAACCTTACATATGCCCATATATTAGCACAGACACCTGCAGTAATAAGGACATACACAGAATCTATGTACTTAAGCATCATGTTCTTGCCCTTCTGTATTACAAATTTGAACTCATGTGTATAGTTCCATATATGTATAATAGCATACAGTATGATGTGGTTCAAAGGATAACTGTGCTAGGCTAACTGAGTGGGTATAGTCTCTTGGCAAATGACAATTTCATGGTGGCTATGAATATCTGTACTGTTTTTCATGTGAATCTAGCCAGTAGCTGATTAGGGGATGGACTCATGTTAGACTGACACAGGGACTAGCTAACTACTATTCATTTTAGCCTTAAAAATTCTGTACTTCAACTTTACCGCCAGAATCAGCAAAACTGCACTTAATATACCAGCAGTACTGCTGTACAATGTTTCACAGTAAGACCCAAATACAATAAAAACCATCTGGAAGCGAGACACTGATTATGAAACAGTCATGAATGATTTATCTGTTACTGCTAACAGAAAATAGCTGATTTTTTTCCCTTTTCCTTTTTAAAATGTGTGTGTGTGTGTGTGTGTGTGTGTGTGTGTGTGTGTGTGTGTGTGTGTGTGTGTGTGTGTGTGTGCGTGCGTGCGTGCGTGCGTGCGTGCGTGCGTACGCACGTGTGTGTTTGTATGTGTGAGTGAACTTGTCTGTGGCTCCCTGCAGACATTTAGGAAAGGTGAGACAACTTTGGATCTCACACTTGTCTTTGGTTTTATATCTGTGGCTTGTGGTTATGATGAGGATGTACATACATAACTTCAGAGAGAATTATATTCATTGTGTTATTCTGTGCTAATGAAGGTCCAACTACTGCTTGGATTTACTTTTTTTCATGATTTGAAGCCACCCAACCAAGGAAACCACATTTCAGTAGCAGGTGCCTATCTTTATAACTTAATACCTCAATTTTACCTGAACACATAAATAACAAAAAATACAGTCCAATACAGGTTCCTTACTATGTGTTTTCAGTAGAACAATCCTCTGCCACAGGAATAGTCTGTTCAAAAACTGCTGACCATGAGGCATGTGAATGACCCACAGTAACAGGGACAGTGTTTCTAGAAAGAGATTTATTTTTTTTGGAAACGTTATGTTTCAGTGATATGATCACTAGAAATCAAATTTCATTCACTTTCATCAGAGTGAGGCACAAACATCAGAGACAGAAATCTCAAATCATAAGGTACTGTAAAAGAGAAAAAAGGACATAAAAAACTAATCAGCGATATGAGAATATGAGACTAATCTTCTCATAAAAAGGTTAAATTACTTAATTGATCTTTGAGGGGGAAAAAAAGAGAGAGACTGATATGATAAAGTGATAAATTTTGCACACAGTAGATCTTATTGGACATAGGTAAGTTAAGCATGTAGTGTTCCTCCTAATCAAAATTATCTTTTCCAGGTGGGTGATCAGATATTGGAAGTGAATGGTCAGAGCTTTGTGACCATCTCCCACGATGAGGCAGTTCATATCCTGAAAAGAGGGCGCCACTTGCTGATAAAAGTGGTGGATGTGGGTCGCCTGCCTCATGCACGCACAGCGGTAGATGAGTCCAAATGGATCTGCAGTCATGCCATAGTTGAGACGAGTACTACAGCTAACCCCAATTCCATCCACAACGCCACTGTCAGTGGTGGTATCCATGCTAGTGTCAGTCCCAGTAATTGTAGTACAAGGTGAGTACACGAGACTGATAGCGAATGTCTATTAAAATGTGAATACCAGATCTGTGTGTGGGAAAAAGTGGTTGTGATTAATAACCCATTTGTTCTTTTTGTTCTTTTTTCATCATCTCAATGGTTTCTCTGATTTGCAAGATTGAGCGCTGGTTTGCAAAATCAAAACCTGCTCCCAGCAGTTAACTAACACATATGCCATTCTTAAAATCTTCTGGACCTTGAGAAATGAAAAGGAGGATTTACTTTTGAAGAGTAAATAACTCAGCCATGGAGATGCCACAAGCCAATGTACTCCTTATGCTGGTCTTAAATTGAGCAATAAATGAGTGGGGTTACATGAGGAAGGGCATCCAGCATAAAATATGGCCAAATCAAAAGTGTGGCGTAATCAGTAAGATTTCCATACTGGATCAGTCAGGGCCTGGGTAACAACAACTGCCTCTGTTGCTGTTGGTCAACAGGGTGCAGGTGGAAACTGTACTATTTTTACCTGAAGACACAGGAATAGGACAGGGGAAAGGCATGTCTGAGGCAGCAAGAGAGAATGAAAGGCATGGAGGTAAGTCAGTGGGGATTTTAAATGTTGGAACTATGACTGGTAAAGGGAGAGAGAGAGCTGGGTGATAAGATGGAGAGAAGGAAAGTATAAGGTAGAGATGCGCCGATCCGATATTCAGTATCGGTCCGCTCCTGGCCTAAATTACTGGATCGGATATCGGAAAGAAATACAAAATGCAATCCGATCCGATCCGACCCACATTAGCTGCATTACAGGGTTCCGTCGTCTTCTTCTTCTTGTGGGTTTGCGCTTGACCAAACCAGCTTAGAGCTGCATTACCGCCACCTACTGGAATGGAGTGGGGATCAGGAAATAACCCCCTCAGGTCTCTGTCGCTGCGACGGATTCCTTTTGACACTGAGCGATCATCGCTGACACGTTTTTCCACACCTCCACGCTCTCTGCGTGTTTGTGTGTTGTGATGGCTGTGCTGAGAATTTCAGCTGTTATTTTTTTTTTCTCTACTTCAGCTCCTGGACATACTGCTAGCGAGCGCAGCGTCCGGTACCGTAAGGACCCCTTCCCCGTCAAAATATTTTTTATACTTTAATCCCTGATTAGTGACTAAATATAGACCTGCAGTAGAAACGTATTAAGGAGAATGCCTGTGAATGTAAAGCATTACAAGATTAAGCTCACGCAGCCCCCAGTTTTTCAACATAAACACTGATAACACAACAGCAGCAGTCAGCTGATTTACCTGCAGTCAGTCTCCCCAAGCCAAAGAGGCGGAGCCGGTGAGCTCAGATGGAGTGGAAGAAAGCTTTTCTCCCAGTAAGCACCATTAAACCTTTACTGGGAAACACCTGGAGGTCCTTCATCAACCAACTGATCAGTAAGTGAAGAAAAGAGAACTTTGTAGCTGCTCCATCCACCCTGTTTGTTTCACACAGGGAAAAACTGCAGTATGGAAATTAAAATATGCAGATGAACTGTTAATGTGAAAAAAGTATTTCTTATCCAGTTACTCAGGTAATTGATAGAATAATTGATAGAATACTCGATTACTAAATTAAGCTATAGTTGTAGCCCTACTGAAATTTGCAACATACCATAAGCCAATGCATCACCTTCTCACATAGGAGCAGCAGAATTCAGGTGATAGAGCAATTGTTGTAAGTAAAGTATTTATATAGTGCTTTTCACAGACAAAAAGTCACAAAGCATATGTATAATAATTAAAACAAAATATCAAAAAACCCAGATAAAACACCATGTTAAAAACATATTAACATTACCATATTAAAAGAAAAATAATAAAAAGAAAGTCAACAGAAAGCCTGGTTAAACAGAAAAGTTTTCAACTGTTTTTTTAAGATGCCACAGAGTCAGCTAAATGGAGCTGGAGTGGTAAACAGTTCCAGAGCTTTGGCACCACTCCCTGAAAAGCTCTGCCCCTCCCTGGTTCTTAGTCTTGTACATGGGACAACTAAAAGATTCTGATTTTGTTGTGTGAGAGACTGTTGACTTATGTAAAATGTATCCAGGCATTTGAAATCAGTTGTTTTTGTGTTTTTTTTTTAAAGGATCAGATTTGTATCGGTATCGGCAGATATCAAATGTAAAATATCGGTATCGGTATCAGACCTAAAAAAGTGGTATCTGCCATCCCTAGTTTAAGGTGAAAGTGAAGCAAGGCCAGGAGCATCAGAGGTGGATTCAAACTGTTCTACCATGGTGTAGATAGGAAGCCAAATGGAGTAAGTGTAATCTTGAAGGTATGTGAATTGTATTACGGAGGTTAAGGGAGTGCCTATAGCAAAGACATTTTTTACGATGTTGAACTGTGTCTGTTTAAATTTGGTAAATAAACAAACATGATAAAACTCAGTCCTGCTGAACACTGGTACATTAACATTTACAAGTAACATTTGTCCATGGAACAATAAAAAAACTGTACAAGTAGAGAACCAGAGGGTGAACAAAAAACAAACAATAATAGTAATATAAACTCAGTTTATTTCAATAGGAGTTGTTGATTGGACTTAAAAACACAATTACAATAGAAAACGACATGAAACAGTTCAGCTTACTCAGCATTAACTAGTAATGTTCACATACTAGGCAATTTTAAGTAATATGAACTCAATATTTTTGAGTCGAATCAAAATCTGGGTTTACAGTGCAGGAGGGAGAGTAGCAATTGGAGTGGACTTCGATGGACATGTACTGTAGGTGAACAGAGGTGATGAGGAGGTGTTGAGTAGGTATTGTGTTAAGGAGAAACATTTGGAAGGACAGATGAAGTGAATTTTGCAAAAAGGATGGAAATAGCTGTGGTAAACACACGTGAAAATGAGGGCCAGATATAAGGTGACATATAATAATGGAGGTAGGTGACCTTTATCTTATGTAGAAGGTGCAATCTGAAAGTGATAGAAGACTGTAAGGCAAAAAACAAAGTTCTCCGGGGCACAAAACAGAAGAGGGAGATGGATAAAAATGTTTTTGGGATGAAAAAAAGCTTTTCAAAGTGGTTCAAAGCGGTGGCGGCTCCAGAAATATTTTTCTGCAGGTGCTCAGGAGAGGCTAAGCATTTTAGTGAGGGTGCTATGAAGGATCATTTGTTCTTTCAGTTCTCAACACAGACACAAGCTATTTCCCTGGGGGTGCTACAGGGGTGCTATGACTTTTCCAGGGGGAGCTATAGCACCCCCTCTAGCACCCCCTATAGCACACTGGGCAAGTGTTTTGAGTTTGTTGTAGGGTTTGCAGTCATCTGTGACTGTATGACAAGCAACACTCACTAATGACTGGGAAATTAAATTGAAACAGTCGATGTTTTTATGTCCTTCTTTTGAACACGTTGTTTTACACAACAACTTCAGCAATATCAGCATGGGCGTTATTGTTGTTGGAACATGAAGGTAATAAGCGACCTGACAACATACCATGGTGCTGCATAAACCCACTGACTCAGCTTATGCTGAACTACAGTCTGTACTCTTGGACTGTCATGATATCAGACAATCAATGATCATGAGTATCAAAAAAAAGGTCATCATCTTTCTTTTCACTAACTTTGCATTTGACTAAGGTCAGTGTCACAACTGGTAGCACGAGGCAATACCTGGTCCCTACAGAGGTTGCACAGATAGTTCAGCTCTTCAAACATGGTACATCAATACATGCCAATGCCAGAAGGTTTGCTCTGTCTCCCAGCACAGTCTCAAGACGATGGAGGAGATTCCACAGGACAGGCAGTTACTCTAGGACAGCTGGACAGGAACATAGAAGGTCCTGAACCCATAAGCAGGACTGGTATCTGCTCCTATCTGCAAGGAGGAACAGAATGAGCACTGCCAAACCCCTATAAAATGACCCTACTGAGATCTGATGAGCTTTCAAAGTATTCCTGTCATTATTTTGAGTGGTGTATTAAACTCAAAATCCAAATGCATGGATTCTCTTCCTAATGTCCTGCCTAATTTTTTTCCATATTTGTCATACTTACGTGTTTCGTATTATCAAACAAATGTTAAAATTAGACAAAGATAACGCAAGTAAATACGCAATGCATTTATTAATTTCATTTATTAAGGGTAAAAAGCTATCAAAGCCTATCTGGTCCTATGTGAAAAAGTAATTGCTCCCTAAACCTAATAACTGGTTGTCCCATGCTTGCCGGCAAAAACTGCAATCAAGCATTTGTAATAATTAGCAGTGAGCTTTTCACGTTGCTGGGGAGGAATTTTGGCACACTTTTCCTTTGCAGAATTGTTTTCTTTTTGGGGGGTTTTGAGTATGAATGGCCTGCATAAGGCCATGCTAAAGCATCTCAATCTGATTTGAGTCTGGACTTTTACTAGGCCACTCAGAAATCTTCGTTTTTGTTTGACTGTTGGTATCATGTTCTTTTTTTTATGAAATGCTGAGTTAGTTACCATGTAATGGGATACAAACATTTCAAAAATTTCAACTTTGTCTCATCAGTTCCAAAAGTCTTAGGGCTCATCAAGATGTTTTTTTGTTTTGGCAAATGTGAAACAAGACTTTGTGTTCTTTTTGGTCAGCAGTGATTTTTGCCTTGGAACTCTCCCATGGATTCCATTTTTGCACAGACTCTTTCATGAACGCAAATCTCAACTGAAGCAATTGAGGCCTGCAGGTCTTTAAATGCTGCTCTCTGATTTTTTGTAACCTCCTGAATGAGTTGTTGATGCATTCTTGGAATAATTTAATAAACAGTTATACCTGGGAAGGTTCACCACTGTTACAAGGTTTCTTCTTTTGTAGATAATGGCTCTCACTATGTTTCATTGCAGTCCTGATGCCTTAGAAATGGCATTAAAAAACTTTCCAAATTGATACATGTCAAGACTGTGTTTCACAGCTTTGGAATGTGTATCTTTTTGAGCTCTTTTATCCTACCTCACCTTGTCAGATAGGTTCTATTCAAGTGATTTCTTGATTCATTAGGTCTGGCAGTAATATCGATAGTAAACTTGAACTTAGCTTTCCAAATATGTGGTTAATCACAGTTAATTCATGATTTAATGTGGTTGGGGCAAATTAATTTGGGACAGGTAGCTTTTTTCCCTTAATAAATTAAGTAATCATTGAAAAACTGTGTTTTCTATTTAATTAGGTTATCTTTGTCTAATATGAAAATGTGCTTGATCTGAAAAAAATAATTTAGACAAACCTAAGAAACCAGAAAGGGGGCAAATACTTTCCCATGGCACTGTAGCTAGGTAGCATCAGATGATAGTCTGTAGAATGACTCTGGAAATCAAGAAGATGTCAGTGAAGGCAAATGCAAGAAATAAATGGTGGAAGAATGTATGAGACCAGCTCTGGGTGGTAGTGAAAAGTTAGCCGATGACTGGTAGAAGTACAGCTGAAGTGATAAAGTGCCAAGAATGGACAGAGGAAATGAACATCGGAAAAAAAACAAGAACATCTGGTGGTGGAATGAGAAAATGCAGAACGGGATTCTAAGGAAGAGCTTGACAGGAGTACTGGGGGCTGGATGTGTGACAAAGAGAGAAGTGGCAAAGGCGAAAGAAAGCCTATTAGCCTTTTCTCTTGCCTTTGCCACTCCTCTCTTTGTCAGGCTGGACACTAATGAAAGAGAAAAGCACTTGTATCGATTGGATAGACAGGGAGATTGAGCTGGAAATTATGTGCAGCAGGTTAGAGTGATTAAGAGTAGTCGCCTGTGAAGAAAAATCGAGGGTCCAGACTTTCAAACTGTAAGCCTCTGGGCACCTTTAAGAAACTGAGAGATCTATTGTGTGCTGAGCAAGCAACATGAACTGCCTGAATCTCTGCCACCATACCTTGCAGGGTAACTGCAGATTTGCCTGCCTTCAGCTGGGACTGCGGAAATTGCCAGGATGGCCTTGCTGTGGCCTCACAGCGGTTGATCTGTTTTACTGCACACCAGTAGGCAAACAGTCCACAGCAGTACAAGTAGGCAGCCCAAGTGGATGGTAAAAAATCTTGTACTTTTATATTATTTTGTACAGAATGCCTCAGTCCTATTGCCTACAAGGATTAGGTATCAAAGTACTTCAAAAGAACGTAATTTCTCCTAGATATTCTTGATTAGATGGGCCTGATATGTATATAAACTAAGCTTTCTCTTTGAACAGGAAGTTGTATTTTCTTACATGGTTGTTACATACTTTTGTGGGGAAAAAAATTCTCAGATGTAGACAATGGGATTATTTGGAGCATAGTCCAGCAAAGTCAACATGGCTTAACAAAATCTGAAATACTACTGAGCAGAATGAAGTATAAGGTGCAGCAAAGCCAAAATCCAGTGTCCCCATATGTGGTTGCAGGGTCTCAGGAGGATAAAGATGGTACTGACATTCATTCAAAGACCATTATTTCAGTTCAGTTCAGTTTAATTAATATAGTGCCAAATCACAACAGTCACCTCAAGGAACATTGTATTGTAAGATAAAAACCATACGATAATTACAGAGGACATTTCAATAATCCCCATGTGAGCAAGCACTTGGCGACAGTGGGAAGGAAAAACTCCCTTATAGCAGGGAGAAAGCTCCAGCACAACCAGGCTCAGGGGGTGGGGGTGGGGTGAATAATAACTAATGATTAATGCAGAGACGGAAAACAGGTGACTTAAGAAGAAAACACAGTGCACCAGCCTAGGCTACTGCACCATAACTAAGGGATGGTTCAGGGTCACCTGATCCAGCCCTAAGTATAAGCAAAAAAAGGAAAGCTTTAAGCTTAATCTTAAAAATGGAGAGGTGTCTGTCTCCCAAATACAAACTGGGAGCTTGTTCCACAGAAAACAGGCCTGAACGCTGAAAATTGTGCCTCCTATTCTACTCTTAAGTATCCTAGGAACCACAAGTAAGTCAGCAGTCTGACAGCAAAGTGCTCTACTGGAATGGTATGATACTATGAGGTCTTTAAGATAAGGTGGGGCCTGATTATTCAAGGCCTTATATGGAAGAAGGATTTTAAATTAAATTCTGGATTGATCAGGGAGCCAATGAAGAGAAGCCAATTTGGTGAAATATGCTCTCGCTTATCTTATTGTCAGTACTCTACTGCAGCATTTTGGCTCAGATGAAGGTTTTCTGGGGAACCTTAGGAAAGCCTGATAGTAATGAATTGATAAATGCATAAATTAGCTTTTCAGCATTACTCTGAGACATGATGTTTCTAATTTCAGAGATATTACACAAATTCAAGAAAACTGACCTACACAATATGTGCATTGAAGGACATATGCTGGTCAAAAATGACTGGCTAGACACTGTTTCTAAGACTTGTAGAGCCACATACAAAATTTCAGTTTTATATAAATTTAAAACCAGTAGAGTAGAGGTCATCCAGGCATTTATGACTTTAACACATTCCCGCAGTTTAACTAATTGATGGCTTCATGGATAGATAAAGCTGGGTATCATCTGCATATCAATGAAAATGGATGCAATGCTTTCTAATAATACTGCCTAAGAGAAGCATGTATAGTGTAAATAGAATTGGTGAAACTCCATAATTACTGTGTGAAGAAGACTCCCCATTTACATGAACAAATTGGAGTCTATTCACTAAAAATGATTTGAACCACTGGAGCACAGTACCTTTAATACCTATGGCATGCTGTAATCTCTGTAATAAAACATTATGGTCAACAGTATCAAGCACTGCACTGAGGTCTAGCAGGACAAGCACAGATACAAGTCCACTGTCAGAGACCATAAGAAGACCATTTGTAAACTCACTAATACTGTTTCTGTGTTGTGATTAATTCTTCAATAGTTAATTCCTCCAAACCATCAATGTGGTTATTGGATCCCATTCCAACTAGATTGCTCAAAGAAGTATTTCCAATTATTGATGCTTCAATCTGAAATATAATCAGTCTGCCTTTATTAGTTGGCTATCTACCACAGACTTTCAAGGTGGCAGTAATTAAACCATTACTTAAAAATCCATCAGTTGACCCAGCTGTCTTAGCTAATTATAGGCCAATCTCCAACCTTCCTTTTCTCTTAAACATTCTTGAAAGAGAAAGAGTTAGTTGTACTTAAGAGTAGAATAGGAGGCAGAGCCTTCAGCTTTCAGGTCCCTCTTCTGTGGAACCAGCTCCCAATTTGGATTTAGGAGACAGACACCCTCTCTATTTTTAAAACTAAGCTTAAAGCTTAAAGCCTACAGTTATGACTAGAGTCATAATTGTAGGCCAAAAAGGAGTGTTTCTTTTTATTCACTCTTTTTAAAACTCTGTTTATCCCATGTAAGAGACTGTGTATGTCTAATGTGTGCTGATTGCAGCTCACTCGTCAATTGAATCTTCCTTGGTCAGAAGCAATAGGCCAACTCCAATGGTGCAGCTTATAAGGTTTATTGAAGAGGCAATGTACCTCCTTTTGTCAGTGATACACCCAAGGTGTCCTATATTGTCAAACTCAACTTCTTACATTTAGATGCTTGAGTAGGACTCTTCCTATTATATTTCAACACAATACGTACAATTAAGCATAATTTTTGAATAGTCGTACCAAAACTATACTGTGATTTTTTTTTTTCCTTAACCTACCATAATGCCTAAACCTAATTATGGCTGTCACCATGTTGTTTTTTTTCAAACTTGGATGGTCTGTACACACAAGCCAAAATGTTAATCTCATAACTCATTCAAATCTTCATAAAGACACCAATGGTATAAACAATGAATCCAAGTAGTGGAGGTGAGGCCTAGAATGGTAAAATGGACTAGTCCTTTTATACTCTAGTTAACCACTCAAAGCACTTAATACAACACATCTTACATTAACCCATTCATGCACACATTCATATAAGCCCTATTTCAAAGCGCTTTCTGTCTAACATTCACACTTCCACGGTTGCATTGGAGAACAACTTGGGGTTCAGTATCCTGCCAAAGGACACTTTGGCATGCAGACTGGAACAGCCAGGAATTGACCCACCAACCTTCTGATTAGTAGATGACCTGCTCTACGGCCTGAGCCACAACTACCCCAGAAAGAGAGGAACTGGTTTCAGTGGTCTGTGTTCTCCAGAATAATTTGATGATGTCTCAAAGACAAGTATATACAGTGACTACCATACCAAGTTTTTACTATAACTCACGTGTGATGTGAAACTATGTGTCACTATCAGAAAGACAAAGTTGCCATTGCTGTTTCTTTTCAGGCAACCAGTGATGTATAATACCAGTTCCAAAGAAGTTGGGATGCAGGGTAAAATGTAAATGAAAACAGATTGCAAGGATTTGTGTTTCTTAAACGCATATTTTATTCACAATAGGAACATATAGTACAATATAGAAACTTATCAAATGTTTTAACTGAGAAACATGTACCATTTTAAGAAAAATTAAAGCCGCAAGCGGCGTTAAAGGCCCTCGCCGCCTGCGCACCCGCCAACTCCGTGCGATCCGCCCGTGAGCCCCCGCGAACCCCCAGCAAGCCACCTACAAGCTCCGCAAACCCCCAGCCAGCCGCCTGCGAGCCACGCAAACCCCCAGCGAGCCGCCTGCAAGCCTTGCAAACCCTCAGTGAGCCACATGCAAGCCTCACAAACCCCCAGCGAGCCCTTTCTTTTGCCGAATGTAAAACCCGGGTTAGAGCTGTTATTGTATGTGTGTCCAGTAGGTGGCGCTGCGGCTATCATTCAACAATATCATATGCATGTGTTCAGGAGTGGGTCCTTATCACACGTGTGAAGTTTGGTGCAGATTAGACAATGAATGTTTGAATTAGAGAAACTTCCTGTTTCCACTAGGTGGCGCTGTCACTGTCATTCAATGTCATATGGTTGTGTGCAGGGGTGGGTCCTTATCACACTTGTGAAGTTTGGTGCAGATTGGACAATGAGTGTTTGAATTAGAGCAACTTCCTCGTTCCACTAGAGGCGCTATAGCTCCATTCAATAATGTCACCTGGATGTGTTCAGGGGTGGGTCCTTATCACACTTGTGAAGTTTGAGGTTAATCGGACAAAGTATATGAGAATGAGAGGCAATCGAAATGTCATGGCGAAGGATCGAAGCTCGCCATGGCGCCAGGCGCCAGGGCCACGCCCCTCTGTAGTGTAATATCATCATGGGCTTTACTGGAAGTGTTTGTGGTCATTATACAGCTCAAAAGACGTGAATAAAGTGTGTCATGCAGAAATGTTCGTTTTTCCATTGAAAATGAATGGGGAATTGGGGGCGTGGTTACGGGGGCGGGGTGCAAAATGAGGCATGGGTCTGATTGAGTTTTTTGATCAGGGTGATATACAGAATGTGTAAACCAAATTTCATAATTCTAGGAGTAACTAAATTATCTGACCTCCATGTAAATTTTATTTTGATTATGTAGGGGGCGCTATAGCAGGAATTGCCATTGTTTCTCCATTTATGGATTCATGGTGGGTCTGTACATAAGTTATTAAAGTTTGGGACAAATCGGGCAAAGCATGCACGCATGATGACAGAAAAGGTGAGGGTAAAAAAGGCCAAAACGAAGGCCAAGTTCAGCGCCCCCTTGTGAAAAGACGGTTTAATATTCTACAAAACCATGAATAACTTTTGATGCCCTACTTGTGTAGATTATGCTGAGCGATTTTGGTGACTGTAGGTATAACGCCCTAGGAGGAGATGTTTCAAATACGAGGTGTGCGCAATCGCTGAATTGGAAAAGGTCAAAGTTCAGGCCAAGATGGCTGACTTCCTGTTTGTTGTGTGGGGGTGCTCCAAGAGGATTTTTTGCTTGCCTTGACCTGATCTGTGGGTGACGCGAATTTTGTGGTTCTAGGACAAAGTTGACCGTGGCCTCTCCCATAGGAGGCCGAAAAATGAAATTTCCAGGGGGCGCCGTGGAGCCCCCTTTGAGAGTTTGCTCTTGGCGACAGTAAAAAAATAAATTTTTCACCAGACCTGATGACTCTAGCGAAAAAAACTGACTTTTCGTATATGTTCAGGGGGTCAAATTTGAGGTGAAACTGGCAGAAAGAAAAATAAGAAGAAGAATTAAAGCCGCAAGCGGCGTTAAAGGCCCTCGCAGCCTGCGTGCCCGCCAAGCCCCGCGCGAGCCCCCCACGAGCAGCCAAGAACCCCCCAGCAAGCCGCCTACAAGACAGCTGCCAGACAGCTGCCTGCAAGCACCGCAAACCCCAAGTGAGCCACATGCAAGCCTCACAAACTCCCAGCGAGCCCTTTCTTTTCCCGAATGTAAAACCGGAGTTACAGCTGTTATTGCACACCTTTCCAGAAGGTGGCGCTGCAACTGGCATTGAATAACGTCGTGCATGTGCTCAGGAGTGGATCCTTGTCACACTTGTGAAGTTTGGACAATAAGTGTTTAAATTACAGCAACTTCCTGTTTCCACTAGGTGGCGCTGTTACCGTCATTCAATGTCATGTGTGTGTGTGCAGGGCAGGGTCCTTATCACGCTTGTGAAGTTTGGTGCAGATTGGACAATGACTGTTTGAATTAGAGCAACTACCTTGTTCCACTAGGGGCGCTATAGATGCACTCAATAATGTCACATGGATGTGTGCAGGGGTGGGTCCTTATCACACTTGTGAAGTTTGGTGCATATTGGACAATAAGTGTTTGAATTAGAGCAACTTCCTTGTTCCACTAGAGGCGCTATAGCTCCACTCAATAATGTCATATGGATGTCTTCAGGGGTGGGTCCTTATCAGACTTGTGAAGTTTGAGGGCAATCGGACAAAGTATATGAGAATGAGAGGCAATCGAAAGGTCACGGCGAAGGATCGAAGCTCGCCATGGCGCCGTGGCACCAGGGCCACGCCCCTCTGCAGTGTAACATCATCATGGGCTTCACTGGAAATGTTTGTGGTCATTATACAGCTCAAAAGACGTGAATAAAGTGTGTCGTGCAGAAATGTTAGGTTTTCCATTGAAAATGAATGGGGAATTGGGGGCGTGGTTACGGGGGCGGGGTGCAAAATGAGGCATGGGTCTGATTGACTTTTTTGATCAGGGTCATATAGAGAATGTGTAAACCAAATTTCAGAATTCTAGGAGTGACTACATTATTTGACCTCCATGTAAATATTAGTTTGATTATGTAGGGGGCGCTATTGCAGGAATTGCCATTGTTTCTCCATTTATGGATTCATGGTGGGTCTGTACATGAGTTATTAAAGTTTGGGAGAAATCGGGCAAAGCATGCACGCGTGATGACAGAAAAGGTGAGGGTAAAAAAGGCCAAAACGAAGGCCAAGTTCAGCGCCCCCGTTGTGAGAAGACCGTTTAATATTCTATAAAACCATGAATAACTTTTGATCCCCTGCTTGTGTAGATTATGCTGAGCAATTTTGGTGTCTGTAGGTATAACGCTCTAGGAGGAGATGTTTCAAATACGAGGTGTGCGCAATCGCTGAATTGGAAAAGGTCAAAGTTCAGGCCAAGATGGCTGACTTCCTGTTTGTTGTGTGGGGGTGCTCCAAGAGGATTTTTTGCTTGCCTTGACCTGATCTGTGTGTGACGCGAATTTCGTGGTTCTAGGACAAAGTTGACCGTGGCCTCTCCCATAGGAGGCCGAAAAATGAAATTTCCAGGGGGCGCCGTGGAGCCCCCTTTGAGAGTTTGCTCTTGGCGACAGTAAAAAAATAAATTTTTCGCCAGACCTGATGACTGTAGCGAAAAAAACTGACTTTTCGTATATGTTCAGGGGGTCAAAAAAATAAATTTTTCGCCAGACCTGATGACTGTAGCGAAAAAAACTGACTTTTCGTATATGTTCAGGGGGTCAAATTTGAGGTCAAACTGGCAGAAAGAAAAATAAGAAGAAGAAGAAGAAGAATAATGAATATCGCTAACAAATCCAATATTCCGCCTTTCCAGTCACCCACATATATACCTTTTCGGAAACGTCTCGACATGACGCACGTCCCCATGAGGTCCGGGGACACTTGCGACCGCGTCCCATGCGACCGCCCCCATTTTCGCACCGCCACCCCCTTACAATCACTATAGGCTCCTCGCCGACCCTTCGGTTGGCTCGGGCCTAATAATAATGAATATCGCTAACAAATCCAATATTCCGCCTTTCCAGTCACCCACATATATACCTTTTCGGAAACGTCTCGACATGACGCACGTCCCCATGAGGTCCGGGGACACTTGCGACCGCGTCCCATGCGACCGCCCCCATTTTCGCACCGCCCCCCCCTTACAATCACTATAGGCTCCTCGCCGACCCTTCGGTTGGCTCGGGCCTAATAATGGCTTATTTTGAATTTGTTGGCAGCCATGTTCGCCACCATGTAGGATACCATCTTCTTTTAAGAACAGTCTGGGAACTGAGGAAACTAGTTAGTTCACTTAAGGGAGGGAATGTTGTCCCATTCTTGTCCCATTCTTGTCATAAAATTAGAATATCATGAAAAAGTTGATTTATTTCAGTAGTTCCATTCAAAAAATGAAACTTGTATATTATATGCATTCATTACACACAGACTGATATAATTCAAATGATTATTTTTTTTAATTTTAATAATTATAACTGACAACTAATGAAAATCCCAAATTCATTATCTCTGCAAATTTGAATATTAACTAAGACAAATACAAAAAAAGGATTTTTAGAAATGTTGGCCAACTGAAAAGTACAGTATGAACATGAAAAGTATGAGCATGTACAGCATTCAATACTTAGTTGGGGCTCCTTTTGCTTGGATTACTGCAGCAATGCGGTGTGGCATGGAGTCGATCAGTCTGTGGCACTGCTCAGGTGTTATGAGAGCCCAGGTTGCTCTGATAGTGGCCTTCAGCTCTTCTGAATTGTTGGGTCTGGCGTATCGCATCTTCCTCTTCACAGTAGCCCATTTGCTATGAAGTTCGGGTCTGGTGAGTTTGCTGGTCAATTAAGAACAGGGATACCATGGTCCTTTAACCAGGTACTGGTAGCTTTGGCACTGTGTTCAGGTGCCAACTCCTGTTGGAAAATGAAATTTGCATCTCCATAAAGTTGGTCAGCAGCAGGAAGCATGAAGTGCTCTAAAACTTCCTGGTAGACAGCTGCGTTGACCTTGGACCAACACCAGGAGATGGCATGGCATCCCAAACCATCACTGACTGTGGAAACTTTTTACTTGGCCTCAAGCAACATGGATTCTGTGCCTCTCCTCTCTTCCTCCAGACTCTGGGATTCTTGATTTCCAAAGGAAATGCAAACTTTACTTTCATCACTCTTTGTGAATCTCCCCCACATTTTTGAATGGGTTTTGTTTCACAATCCTCTCCAGGGTGCGGTTATCCCTATTGCTTGTACACTTTTTTCTACCACATCTTTTCCTTTCTTTTGCAACTCTATTAATGTGCTTGGACATAGAGCTCTGTGAACAGCCAGCCTCTTTAGCAATGACCTTTTGTGTCTTGCCCTTCTTGTGCAAGGTGTCACTGGTGGCTTTTGGACAAATGTCAAGTCAGCAGTCTTCCCCATGATTGTGTAGCCTACAAAACTAGACTGAGAGACCATTTAAAGACCTTTGCAGGTGTTTGGAGTTAATTAGCTGATTAGACTGTGGCACCAGGTGTCTTCAATATTGAACCTTTTAACAGTATTCTAATTTTCTGAGATACTGAATTTGGGGTTTTCATTAGTTGTCAGTTATAATCATCAAAATTAAAAGAAACAAACATTTGAAATATATCAGTCTGTGTGTAATGAATGAATATAATATACAAGTTTCACTTTTAGAATGAAATTACTGAAATAAATCAACTTTTTCATGATATTCTAATTTTATGACCAGCACCTGTAATAGTGATGGGTGAACGTGAACGATCCAGCTCTGAGAGCCGGCTCTTTGAAGAGAACGACAGGTACCAACTCCTGATTGTGAGCCGCTTCTTTTTTCTTTTTGTTCTTTTTTTTGTGATTGGTTGAGTTGGGTGGCAGCATCTGTGCATCTACACTGAGCGGGAGGGGAGGGGCCATGGACACACTGCACAGTGAGTACACAAATGCCAGAGAGGGAGAGGTTCCTGCAAAGTTTGCTCGGAGACAGGAAAGAGCTAGAGGAAGTTGCGCTTTACATAGAGGGTACACGTGGGAATGGTGAGGAAAATAATTGACAGAAAACATAATAAAGTTTGGACACATTTTAATGTGATAGACAGGCAGAGTGTAGACTGCAAAGTTAAAATTTCATATCAAGCAGGCTCCACAAACAACCTGCACAGATATATATGAACTGTTTATCCATCAGTGCAATTAGAAGAACAAAACAGAGAAGGTCATATCAGGTAGGAGAAACAGGATCAACCCTTCAAAGGCCCTTGGTTTTTTTGAGTGCCAGTCTTTTTTTTTATAATTTGTATTTGGAGCACTCTATTGTATGTCGAGTAAATAAAGAAACATTTGATATAATGTATGCTTTTACATCAGTAATTAATTTCACACATTTTTTAAAGTAAAATCTGAGGAGCCACTTGGGAGCTGAAAGAGCTGGCTCTTCTTCGAGAGCCGAGCCTAAACAGCCAGCTCTCTGAAACGAGCGGAAATTCCCATCACTATGATATAGCCTCTCAATAGTTCTGGGTATTATTTGTCTTATTTTCAATTTCATGATATGCAAAATGTTTTCAATTTCTGAAAGTTCTGTACTGCAGACAAGCCAGTTCAGCTCCCAAGCTCTTCTACAAGGCCATGCTGTGTCAAGTTTAGCATCGTCTTGCTGAAATATACAAGATCTTCCCTGAAAAAGACATTGTCTGAATGTGAGCATGAGTTGCTCTAAATCCTGTATATATCTTTCAGCACTGATGGTGCACTTCCAGACGTGCAAGCTGACCATTCCATACCATACCCCCATACCATCAAAAATGGAGGCTTATGACCTTTAACCTGCATTTGTAGATGGCACCATGAACTGTGTTCACAGACAATGATGTTATATTCACAGTCTTCAAAATTTTACACTGAGGAACAATTTTCTGAAATTGTTCCACAATTTGTAGATGCAGGTTTTTGCAGATTGGTGAACCTCTGCCCACTTTTACTTCTGAGAAACTCTGCCTCTCTAAGATATTATTGACCAAAAAAAACTGCAATTGAAAACTCCTCTACTGTTGTGTAAGGGCGGTGTGACAGGCAGAATAGGACACCAAAGCAGAACTCCATAAGCAGATGTGAGGTAAAATGTCTTTTATTGTCAAGACCAAAGAACAAAAGGGTAGAACCCTTCCTGGGCAAACAAAGGGTAGAATCCTGTACATAGAATATTTTTGTTAAGACATGTAATAACAAACACACCACCACAAAGGAGATGGACGACAACGACCTGACAAGGAACTAACAAGAACAGAGATAATATATACAATCTAGGTAATGAGACAATGGGAGGGAGGGAGAAACACAGGAAGCAAAACTAAACCCAAAGCACAAGGACCAAGATATGGCAAAATAAAACAGGAAGTGGAAACACAGACAGGACTAAGACACACAAACTTGATACAAGGACAGAGGGTAAACATTAAACACAAATACAAGATACCAGCATGACCTGAAGCACAAAATAAGAAATACGACATAATATATTAAACAGAATATTAAAGAAAAAAAAAAACACAAAACACTAGGCAATAGCCCAGGACCATGACATTTTCATACTGCCTCGCCTTACCTCCTTTCTGACAGAAGCATTTTTTACTCACCAGTTTCTACTAGGACATCTATTATTACTCTTTGGTTATTCTGGTTCTTTGGCAGATGCTTTTGGAACATGACAGATGCTTTGGGAATATGTAGCCTGAAAAGGTTGAAAACACGTGATTAGAAATTATAAACAACAGAAACACTGGCATATTTTTTTCAGTGGTCATATCTCTTCTAATGGTAGATGCATCACTGAGAGTGGCTCTGGTTGCAGGGTTCAGAACATGGACCAATGACAAACATTTTCCTGCCTCAGAAAATCATGTTTAAGAGCAAAGCGATGTGTGGAGATTCCCTGGTATCTGCCCCTCTCTCTATTCAGCCGTTTCCCGGCCTTAATGGCCCTGATCCTGGCCCTGATTAAGAATTTGGGGAAGTTATAAATTTGCTTGCTTGCCACTGTCTCTGAAATCCAAGACAGTAGCAGGCAAGCTCTATACTTCATTTATGTCAGGTTGCCCAAGACTAGGCTGTAATGGTGATGTTTTCAGTGTTTTCAGTTGTGAAGGCCAGAACAATTTATGTTGATGATTTGACTGTACTGGTTTCAATCCAACTATTATTACAGATAGATTATTTGATAGATTGTAGATTATTTTGGTTTTCTTAAAAAAAAAAAAAAAAAGCTAACTTTTTTGTTTTGTTTCTTTACTTGCAGACCATCTTCAGCCAGAGCTACACCTGTATTAGGAAAGGTAAGAATGTTAGCAGTCCATCACTGCCTGCTGTAAACACTGTCTGCTTAAAATTATAGACTACTTCACTGATGTATTGTGTGCACAAACATGATATATCTTCATTGAAACAGGACAAATGGTGCAGTGGAAATGCTACCAAAATTTCAAAATACCCCTACCAGAGGCAGAACACAGCACAAAATTATTTTTCATATTTTCATTTATGGAATAAATTCTTGTATAAAAATATTAGACATCAAAAGTGGTTAAATTACATTTATTGTGGAACACCATACAAATGAAAAAAAAACAAAACAAAAACTGCTAAATAAAGCCAAGACGAATGGGACAAGCGCCACCTGAACTTGTGTAATTTCATAATTGAAGCTCTGATTCATCCCTAATTGGGTGTGACAGTGGACATGGGGTTCCTCACCAGGTCTGGAAAAACAGAATGACAATACCTTGATACACTGTGGAAAACAGCCTTACAACCACAAAAGTGCAATAGGCAGAAATTTCAAATATAAGAATATGTGATGATTGTATTCAAATACTTTTTGATCATTTTTGCTGAGATTTTCTAAAAGTGCCAAGCAGAGGTTTGTTGGAAGGTTCTGATTGTTCTGAAACCAACAATATATGATAAGTGACTGTATTAGGTAGAGAGAGTGCCCTACATTACAACATGTGCAGCATGGTGGAAGTAAATGGTAAAAGGACTGGTTCTTATGCAATTCAATTAAATTCAATTAAATTCAGTTCAATTCAATTCAATTCAATGCAATGCAATGCAATGCAATGCAGTGCAATTCAATTCAATTCAATTCAGTTTTATTTATATAGCACCAAATCACAACAAAAAGTTGCCTCAAGGCGCTTTGTATTGTGGGTATAGACCCTACAATAATACAGAGAAAACCCAACAGTCAAAATGACTGCCTATGAGCCAGCACTTGGTGACAGTGGGAAGGAAAAGCTGCCTTTTAACAGGAAGAAACCTCTAGCTGAACCAGGCTCAGGGAGGGGCAGTCATCTGCCGCGACCAGTTGGGGCTGAGGAGAGAGAGACAGGACAAAAGACACACTGTGGAAGAGAGCCAGAGATTAATAATAATTAATGATTAAATGCAGAGTAGAGTAGAAACAAAGTAAATGAGGTGAATTAAAAGAAACAGTGCATTATGGGAACCCCCCCCCCCCCCAGCAGGTTATGGGCATTGGGTTATTTGTGCACTGTATCATCTCACCCAAAGTAGAAGGAAATATTCGCAATATTTGGGGTACACAATTCAAAAAAATAAAAGAACACTTTATCAGAGTATAGCATCACATCTAACTTCTGGGCTGATCTTTTGATCTGGTCAATCAAGTACCAGAGGGGATTGTTAATCAGTTTCATCTGCTGGTACACTAGATGTGCAGCAATGAAACAACCCCCAAAACAGGAATGGTTTTACAGTTGGAGGCCACTGACATTTTTGTCTTTCCTCATTATTTCCTTTTGTTTTGCATTTGTCACTACTGGTAATACATGGACCCTACAGAGGTTGCGCAGGTAGTCCAACTTCTCCAACATGGTACATCAATATGTGCTTTTGCCAGGTTTGCTGTGTCTCCCAGCCAGTGATGGTATAGTTACTTTTAAAAAGTAATCTGATTACTGATTACTCCTTTAAAAAAGTAACTTAGTTACTTTACTGATTACTTATTTTTAAAAGTAACTAAGTTAAATCACAAACTACTTTATTAGTTACATTCAACAGATGCTGGTGTTGTGACAAAAAGTAATTGTCTGTATTTAAACAGCTATAAATGACTTGTTGACCTATAATCTGTGAAACATATGTTAAACATATCTTTCATGAATTATATCAAGTCATTATGAGCAAGAAATAGCATTTCTATGACAAAGTAGAGGCTTCCATCAGTTTTCGGCAAAGTGACTTTTATATATTTATTTTTTATCAAGTTAAAAACTGTCATTGACATTAAAAATGTATTTTTAAACAGAAATCTGGCTAAGAGGGCTGTAGAAATCACAACAAATATAACATCACAGTTCTATAAAGATATTTTAAGTGCCCAACAAGCACTTATATTGTAATGTAGGTACAATAACACAGACTCCTAAAGATTCTTGCAAAACAGGTTATTTCTTCATTTTATATAAAAGCCCTTCATATATCACATTGACTGCACTCTATTTACCAATAATAAGCAAAGACATTGCACATAAAAGGACATAGAAATATTGGAATCACTTTATGGCAGACGATCACTTTTTGGCACAGCACTGACAGTCACTCCCCAAGATGCAAGACGAAAGCAAAACTATATCTTTTTACTAAGGAAAATGACAAAAATAGTAACGGACAGTGACTTGGATACGTAAATTTAATCTGATTACTAGATTGCAAATAGAAATGCATTAGATAACTCATTACCAAAAAAAAAAAGTAGTTAAATTAGAGTAACACATTACTGACATCACTGCTTCCAGCACAATGTCAAGAGCATGGAAGAGATTCTAGGAGACAGGTAGTTACTCTCGGAGAGCTACACAGGGCCATTGAAGGTACTTAACTCATCAGCAGGACTGGTATCAGCTCCTTTCTGCCAGAAGGAACAGGATGATCACTACCAAAACCTTACAAAATGACCTCCAGCAGGCCACTGGTGTGAATGTCTCTAACCAAATAATCAGAAACAAGGGTGGCCTGAGAGCCTAGCATCCTGTAGTGGGCCCTGTGCTCACTGCCCAGCACCATGGAGTTGATTGGCATTTACTATAGAATGCCAGAATTGGTAGGTCTACAGCTGGTACCCTTTGCTTTTCACAGATGAGAGCAGCATCAAACTGAGCAATTACTGTGTAACAAATGTGAAAGGGTCTGGTGACACCTTTGAGAGTGTTATCTTGCCTGTAGCATCGTTCAGAATGTCTGGTTTGTTGTTGGGTCAGTTATCGTCTGGGGAGGCATATCCATGTAGGGATACAGCAGAGCTCTAAAGACTAGGCAACAGTACCCTGACTGCCATTAGGTATCAGGATGAAAACCTTGGACCCATTGTCAGACCGTGGTGCAGTGGGTCTTGCAATGCTAACTGGTACATGTAGGTATCCAACATTCCATATTTTGACCAAATCTAGTATTTTGTAATCTGGTGGTATGGTATTTTTATTGGACCATCATATCCCTCTATTCTAAGAGAATACACCAATGATCCTGGGTCTGTGACCCGGCATTTTCAGTTTTGGACTTTAAATTGCTGTTGTTTAATATTACTGATTCTTGGTTTATTTAAGTTTTTGCAGTTTTGTACCTTTGCGATATTCCGGCTTGGTTTCTTTATTTATCCTCAAGCCTTCTTTGTTTAATATTCTGAGTTGTGTTCTTGGTTCATTTGTATTTCATTCCATGTTTCAGTTTTTATGCTTTCCCCGCCCATGTCAAGTCTGCGTTTCTGTCTGTTTAGTTATTTCCTTTTTTTATTTGCTAGTACATTGTCTCTTGTGCATTGCGTTCAGTTATGCTTCCTCTGTCTTGTTTTCAGGTGTATACCCTTGTGTTTCTCATTTTGCCTAATTACCTTAGTGTGTATTTGTGCTTGGAGTTTTCCTCTGTACTTTGTTGTGTTGTTACCTCATAGCTATGTGCTCCCTTGGCCTGTGTTTTCCTTAGCCTCCTAGTTTTGCATTCCCGTGTCTAGTCCCGTTTTGTTGTATTTTGTTGTTTGGAAGAAACTTCAGCATTAAAGCTATCTTTACAGTGGCTTGCAAAAGTATTCATACCCCTTTGAACTTTTCCATATTTTGTTACATTACAACCACAAACATAAATATATTTCACTGGAATTTAATGTGAAAGGCCAACACAAAGTGGTATACAATTGTGAAGTGGAAAGAAAATTATACATGATTCGAAACATTTTTTACAAATAAAAAACTGAAAAGTGTGGTGTGCAAAAGTGTGGAACCACCTTTTGCTGCGATTACAGCTGCAAGTCTTTTAGAGTATGTCTCCACCAGCTTTGCACATCTAGAGACTGAAATTCAGATTAAATGGAAAGCATTTGTGAACAGCAGTTTTCAGATCTTGCCACAAATTCTCGATAGGGTTTAGGTCTGGACTTTGACTGGGCCATTCTAACACATGAATATGTTTTGTTTTAAACCATTCCATTGTAGCCCTGGCTTTATGTTTAGGGTTGTTGTCCTGGTGGAAGGTGAACCTCCGCCCCAGTCTCAAGTCTTTTGCAGACTCCAACAGGTTTTCTTCCAAGATTGCTCTGTATTTGGCTCCATCCATCTTCCCATCAACTCTGACCAACTTCCCTGTCCCTGCTGAAGAGGAGCAGCCCCAGAGCATGATGCTGCCACCAACATATTTGACAGTGGTGATGGTGTATTCAGAGTGATGTGCAGTGTTAATTCTCCGCCACACGTAGCATTTTGCATTTTGGCCAAAAAGTTCAATTTTGGTCTCATCTGATCAAAGCACCTTGTTCCACATGTTTGCTGTGTCCCCAACATGGCTTCTGGCAAACTGCAAATGGGACTTTTTATGATTTTCTTTTAACAATGGCTTTCTTCTTGCCACTCTTCCATAAAGACCACATTTGTGCAGTGCACGACTAATAGTTGTCCTGTGGACAGATTCCCCCACCTGAGCTGTGGATCTCTGCATTTCGTCCAGAGTCACCATGGGCCTCTTGGCTGCATCTCTGATCAGTGCTCTCCTTTTTCAGCCTGTAAGTTTAGGTGGACGGCCTTGTCTTGGTAGGTTTACAGTTGTGAGATGCTCTGTGAGATGTTCAAAGCTTGGAAATCTTTTTATAGCCTAATCCTGCTTTAAGCTTCTCCACAACCTTATTCCTGACCTGTATGGTGTGTTCTTTGGACTTCATGATGCTGTTTACTCCCCAGTATTCTCTTAACCAACCTCAGAGGCCGTCATGGAGCAGCTGTATTTGTACTGAGATTAGATTACACACAGGTGGACTCTTTTTAGTCATTTGCAGTCATCAGGCAACTTTTGAATACAATTGGTTGCACTCAGAGAAAAGGGGGTTAGTTCTTATATAGCGCTTTTCTACTCTGTCTGAGCACTCAAAGCGCTTATACAACACGTTTACATCCACGCCACTGACACCTATTCATACAAGCACTTCCATGATTAACTAAGCTAAGTGCTTTTATTATCTAACATTCACACACATTCACACTCCAACGGTTGCATCGGAGAGCAACTTGGGGTTGACAGGTAATCAGGTTTTTTATGAAGGAAGACACCTGAAACACTTTAATTAAAAAAGTAAGCCATTTAATGTATTAAAGGAGCAGAAAAAATACCCACATGGCCATGTGGGGACTCAGAGTAAGAGTGTGCATTCTCTTTCTCTCTGAGCCCATGTTCCTGTCTAACCATAACAATTTTATACTGCCTGTTATCTAAACATAAACAATCTCTGGGCGCTATGAGTTGTCCTTCATCAAGTCTTGTTCAAGCTGGTTTTTCATGACCCAGATTCCTCTCAGTCATAGGCACATCTTCTTCCTGATGTTCTAATTTAATCAATACAGTGAAATCTTGTCCAAATTAATGACAGAACATGGTGACGTTGGTGATGTTTTAATTGTATGTTGGGTGACTGGTCTTCAAGATAAGATGCACTGAAACAGAGGAGTTAATCAAGAACTTTCTGATCTGTTGCTCTCTGTCTAATATATATATATATATATATATATATATATATATATATATATATATATATATATATATATATATATATATATATTAGGGGTGGGACTCGATTAAAAAAATTAATCGAATTAATTACAAGCTTTGTAATTAATTAATCGAAATTAATCGCATTTTAATCGCATTTCAGTATTTGACATGAGAAATATTAATTTAAGTTTAGTTGATGAATAAATCAATATACATAAGCTTAAACTTCAAAATTTTGTTTATTTTCCCACCAGTCTACTACACAGACCAACGAAGGGTGGAAGTGCTCCTGTGATAAGCAAACTCCTGAAATTAAAGTTAAGCATCATAACTGGATAGTTTTATTCAACATTAATGTCTCACTTGTTATAGTTGGAAATTAATCATTCGCTCAGCTGTATTCCTTGATGTTGAAATGTGTTATGCTTGTTTTAACAGCTTATTTTGAATTAAAGACTTAAAATTAAACCACAAAAAGGAGAAAAAGTTCTTTCTCCGTTTAACCAGCTGCTTTTACACAGCTGTGCTTCGCACTCACGGTTGCTAGGCGACATGAGCTACGCAGAGGTGACGGCAGCTGATATGAAGGCTATCCGCTCACTTCCGGCCTTTGTGGTGTTCGTGGGCTGCGAAAGACGTGGGCCGGGTCTTTCGCAGGATGCGGCCCCTAATTTGGACATTGTGCATCGATATAATCTGTATGTCGGGAACTCGTGCACTGAGAAACGTTCCACGGTGCAAAGTGCGATTAAAATGCGTTAAAATTTTTAACGCGTTAATTTCCCCATAATTAATTAATCGAAATTAACGCGTTAAAGTCCCACCCCTAATATATATATATATATATATATATATATATATATATATATATATATATATATATATATATATATATATATATATAACATTTGTCCTTTATTTATTGAGTAAAAAATAATCCCCAACAACTCCCTCCTTTTTCACACCGTGTCGGTGTGAAAATTTAACACCTCTATGGTTAATGACTTATTGATTAAAACTAAAAGCAACATGAAAACAAACAACATGATTTTAAAGCACAGTAAGTCATTACAAGCCAGAGTTGCTCTCAAATTATTTCTGTGAGCCACTGAGTTCTGTAATCTGTGTTTATACTTCAACAAGGTCACAGACACACACACACTTGTTTGAGCAGAGACAGAGGGAGAGCAGCTCTCTTTTTCAGTAAGGAATGGAGAAGCATATGAAAAGCATTCTAAGACATAATTATTCTTAGCACTCTTATTTCCCAACATCACCCTCCTTTTCTATGAAGTAAGACCAAACAAACAAAAATCCCAAGCAAGTAGACTAAAGCAGGAGACACAAGATCATGATCATTCTGCAAACATAACTTCAGAATATCTGTTTAAAGCACATCACATAAAACAAATATTTATTATCACACTTTAATCAATTAGTATTTATTTGCTGAATAACTGATCCTGTCCTTACAGGTTCAGACCCCCCCTTTTTTATGTCCTTTCCCAGGCGACTAATCCCTAGGACAAGAGGAAAAGTTAGAATTTGTCCATCTGATTTCCCAAAACATTTTTCCCATCATTAAAGATACAGGATTTATTTATTTATTTGAGTTCTCTACTAATTTTGACAATGCTCTGGAGAATTGAACTGCTATGGTTAAAGATTATTTAGACTGACTAAACCACACAAGTAACAGCTGTCATTTTATTCTGCTCTCAAATCATGTTCATTTCTATCACTAAGTTTCCCAATCAGGCTCTGTAAGGTTAATCAACATTCCTGATTTAATATTATAATTAACCCAATCTAATTTTTGTTTAATTTTGGCCCAAAAGGCATACAGTAACTCAATCTCTGCTGCTGTACCTTAAATTTGTTAGGAACACCACCAGGAACTCTTAGGCATGCAGAAACCTTTCAGGCTGATTGTTTTATTACAACCTGGACTAATTCAGACACCATTCCATTTTCCCAAGACTCCCATCCTCCACATGTCAGTCCTCTGTTTGGAAAACCAGGGATTTTTTATGCCATTCATACTCAGATAACAGGCCATCACACTGAGATGTTCCCATCCACAGTGTGACGGACAGGTGTTCTAGTCCGAGGCAAAACATTCCCTGTAAAAAGGCATATTTCCTTATCAGCAGGGAGCAGTTACTGGTATCTATGAAAAACTAGTCCAGTTGTATTGTACTGATTTTTCCCTGCTGTCTTTAGTTTGAAAAATTGAGTCTTGAACTGCAGGTCTTTGGGGTCAATATCTAAATTTGAATAGAACCTGTGGTCTGATCTGGTCTAACTATTTAACATAATTTTATTTATTAATTTTATCCACTAATATAACACCCTGACTCAAAGACTATCCAATTAAAATCTACACACTATGATTTGCCAAGAGACATATATAACAGCAGAAGTGTATGTTTGAAAGATCTATTATTCAGTGTCTTCATATTAAAGATCTCTTGATTAGTTTAACCCAGTCTGAATTTCTCTATTCTAGAAATGATTCAATCTATTCAGATGAAAAATAAAAATGAATTAATGCTCTGAAATCAACACTTTACACAGATTTAGGTTGAAAACAAGGAAAAATATATGCTAAAGTTCACAGCCTATGATTAGTCATTCTAGACTCCTACAGTTTAAATTTGCACATGGGTACATGTGTTATACCCATGGAATAAAATGAAAACAAAAACACTAAAGACTAAAGGTAGAAGCAAACATAAAGAAAAACAAACATATATAAAACTGTGATACCAAGATCCAACAATACATTGCCTATGGCAATTCAACAGGGAGGAAAGGAGCCAGTTTTGGATCTGTTCTTTACTTTTTCACTTAATTGATAAAATTATAACATTTTAGAGTAGCTCCCTCCTTTTGGCCTCCAGAAACACCCAATCAGCCAGGTTTAAGACTTTACTGGCCAATTCCAGCCCCCAAACCTTATATTTGACATTTCAGAATTTTGCCATTTATTTTCTCATGTTTTTTTTAAAAAATTGATTAAAAATAAAATACAAAAAATAAAAAACAATAAAAACAACAGGCATTGCAAATGAATCAATAATCAAGAAGACTTTATTGTCATATATATGTAAACATATAATGAAAACATATAATGAAATTTGCGTTCCAGAACACCCATCCAAGAAATACAAAAAACAGAAGCAAACAGGGGGGACAGGTGTCTGAGGTCGTGCAGCCATTGCCGGCGCTACCTTTATCAGTCCCAGAAAAGGAAACAACACACATCATGGGGTAGTTAGGTTAAAAAAAAGAGTCATCTGGTACGGTGCTCGACATGAGCACCATACCAGGGTCCAAAAAAACCACCTTAGCAAAGCATATTTGCACATTTAAAGCCAGGATAGCAATATGGTCGGGGAAGGGAGGGGGCAGGAGGGGATGCAGATGATATTAGTTTTAATTTTCTCATTGTTTGGTTATCTTTCAATGACAGCATTAGTATTTGAGTTCTCATTAAGCATGTTATTAAATGTCATTGTAATGGAAAATTTGCCAAAATTACAGATATTATTCTTGTCCTAATTGGTAAAAATAAAAGGAAATCTAATTGGACTTAATTCTGTCTTACATCATATACAAACAGTCTGCTTTCTGTTTAAGAGTGATACAGTTTTAGTGTTAGTGAGTGAAACCTTGATTATTTTACTTTCATGACTCCATTTATTTATTTTGTACTTTGTGTATCTTTATTGGTCTTGCTCTGAATATAACACCATGTAGTGCAGTCAGTCAAAATAGAGTCAGGTGAGTCTGAAATGTTGTGGTAATTCTCGAGTCATAGGTCATACTCACACTTCCCTCCTTTGTCAGTCAAAATAGTTTTCTTTGATCTAACTGAAATCAGGACGTGTCCCTCCTTAGACCTCATTTCAAGAAAAAACAATAATTAGTGTTACAAGAAACAAAGCAGATTATATTCCTGTGGCCTTCCAATGACAAATTATCCAAACAAATTATGAGTCAGACTGCTGAGAATGTTCAGACTGGAATTGAAACATTGCAGTCAGTTGTTATTTTTCCTGCAGTTCCTTGACCTTTGACCACTAATGTGTTTAGTTCTTTACTGAGACCTGTGACTGAGCGTGCTTAAGACCTAACGCTCCCCACGTCAAAGAGATCTTCTGTTGATGACCCTCCTCCTGGGCTCAGACTTTACACAGAGGTCATGGGTCAAGGAACTTACAGTTTACCTGTTTGTCTGAAGTTGGGCCTTCTTATTGAGGTTGTGTGGAACCAGGAGCCTTTTTCCTGAGTCTTAGAGCTGTCAATCTGTTCAGGAGAGCTTGGTATGATATTGAACACCTTGAACTGCATCAGAGTTTGTTTGTTTTTTATTGGTAACTGATAAGTCCAGTCCCCTGCAGCACCCACTGATGTTGTTCAGGCTCCTGTTACAATGAAACTGAGAAATCTTTATTAGTCAAATCTTTGATTTTCTCCCAGTCTATATCCCTCCTTTTGAGACATAAACTCTGTTTTGTCTCAACAATTTACCTTAATTTACCTTATTTATCTAAAGGGCATACTCAATTTTATATCATTAGCTTTTGGGATTTTCCTTTGATGCTTGATTCAATATCAAATTGTTCAGACATTCAAAATTCAAATGTTCTCTGCTTTTCTCTTATAACCTTAGCTTTAAACAAATCTACCAAATAAATAAATGTAAATGCACAAAAGAGTAAATTGGGTGATTTTATTTTATCCTACGCTATCATAAATAGGTTTTTTAGTCCTCTATGTTTTGCTTTGATTCAGCTGTGTCACAAAATATTCACACAGGCTGTTTTATTGTTCCTCTAACTTTTCTTTTTAAGGTTTCACCAAAACTGTGTTCCTCACAGAAACTTTTTCTTGAAATTTAACAATAATTTAACATATTTTGTGATGATCAAGGCATTTGTCTGTTATATTGGCTTTCATTTTAGGAAAATCAATAAAGTTTAGCTTTTCTCCACTAATTGTCTCTAATCTGATAGAGTCAGGGACCCACGAGTGTGCTCCCCTTTAAAATAAAATAAATAAAATTTAAAGAATAAAATTGAAATAAAGTCAAATAGACCAAAAAATAAAACAAAGATATATGCTTTTCAATGTTTATAAGGGGTTGATGTCAATACTTGCAACCAATGAGATCATTGTTCTATATATTTGTGTATATATACGCATGCAGACATACATATGTTTAGGTAGACACACACACACACACACACACACACACACACACACACACACACACACACACACACATATATATATGTATATATCCCCACCCCAAATTTCTTCCAAGATATTCAGGATTATTTATCAAACCACTCTGTTAAGAATGTGCAAAAAATAAAAAAGAAAGAAAAGAACTGGGGGTGAAATAAAATATTTTGCTCCCCAGGGCCACAAAAGAATTAAGCAAAGTCCTAGACAACCCAAAAATCAAGAGAGAAAAAGGAATAAAAAATAAAAATAAAACTGAAAATGCATTTTTTTTTTAAATAAAACAAGTATATGATATTCTCTAAAAACAAAGAACTCCTGACTGTCCCTTCTTCTTTTTTTTTTTTTTTAGATTTTTGCACTTTTATGTCCTTCAATGGTAGGCAATACTCACTTTGTATCAGGGGTAAACCTTAACCCTGAGAGCTCCTGACCCTCACTCCCTAACTCTACTATCCATACCAAAAACAAACAAACAAACAAAAGAAAAAACAAAAAAAAACAAAAAAAAACAAAAACAAAACAACTTATAGCACTCATAACTCATTTGTCTCTCACTCACACACAGACAAGCTGTGTCTCCCTGACACACATACAAACTTAGATTCACACGCACGCACACAGCAATAATGTAAGTGACACACACACACACACACACACACACACACACACACACACCACAACGCTCAGACACACACACACACTCCAGTTGCTAAACATTACAACCATTTTTCCTTTTTCTCTCTGTGTCTGTCTCTGAGCCACACACACTCGCACACAGATGCATATACAAACGCACACACAGTAACTCTCTGAGTCTCGTTCTCACACACCAACTCCAGTTGTTTTCTTTCTCTGCAAGGCACACACACTGACAGAAAGTAACATAGACATGTTTCCTTTTCCTATGTGATTAAGCTCTAGAGTTTTTCCAAGATTCCTGACCTTTTGTTTTCAGGTGCATAATTTAAAGTAAAGAATTTAACCAAGCTTTTGCTTTATCTAACAGCTGGAGGGATGTCTCCCTCTTGATTGTTTATATTTACTACAACTTTGATATCTGTCCTCTGGACTTTATTCACCCTTAATTTTGTTTTACCATTTTTTTTTTTTTTTTTTTTTTTTTTTTTTTTAGGATTTCATCCCCTTTTTTTCACTGCAGTATCAGCCCACTTGTTTCCCCATACACACAGACACACACACGCACACACACACACACACACACACACACACACACACACACACACACACACACACACACACACACACAGACACAGAGGCCTCCTCATTCACACTTTTAGTTGCAACTCTTACTAACAATTTCATGCCAATTTCTACGCTTCTATTTTATTCATACAACACTTCTGTTACAATTTTTACTTTCTGCCAACGTATACCATGAGAGTTGACTCAATTAATGATTTTCAATCCTTACTTTATCTCACTGAAACCACCTTAGTCTACGCTACAAGAATGTCAATATTTTAACCATCTTAGATAGCTATGACTTTCAATGCACACATTAAACAAATTTGTAGGAGTGGTTTTTTGAATTTGCACAATATTTCTAAAATTAGAAACATCCTATCTCAGAGTGATGCCAAAAAGCTAATTCATGCATTTATTACTTCTAGTTTGGAGTACTGTAATTCATTATTATCAGGCTGTATTAAAAGTTCAGTGAAAAGCCTTCAGCGAATACAAAATGCTGCAGCTAGAGTAGTGATCTGGACTAGAAACATATTTCTCCCATACTGGCTTCTCTTCATTGGCTCCCTGTTAAATCCAGAATAGAATTTAAAATTCTCCTTCTCACATACAAGGTCTTGAATAATCAGGCCCTATCTTATCCTAAAGACCTCATATCACCCCAATAGAGCACTTTGCTCCCAGACTGCTGGCTTAATTGTGGTTCCTAGGATACTTAAGAGTAGAATGTGAGGAAGAGCCTTCAGCTTTCAGGCCCCTCTTCTGTGGAACCAGAGTTTGGATTCGGGAGACAGACACCCTCTCTAGTTTGAAGATTAGGCTTAAAACTTTCCTTTTTGAGAAGGCTTATAATTAGGGCTGGATCAGGTGCCCTTGAACCATCTCTTAGGCTACGTTCACACTGCAGCCTGAAGTGACCCTGAAGTTTTTTTTGCCATTCTACGACCTGTATCTCATCTTTTCATGACAGTCTGAACAACACATATCCGATTTTTTCAAGTGCGACACAGGCCACTTGTATATGTGGTCCTAAATCCAATACGTATCCGATCTTTTCAAATACAACCTGTGTCTGTACTAGGGTTTAATCCCGGGACCCGGGATTCCCGGGAAATGCGATCAGAACCATTTCCCGTTTCCTGGGAAACGTTAAGATGGGAAACCGGGAAAAAATTTGTCACTAAACTCCGAAATCGCTTAAGCGCAGAATTTCTCGATGCTCTCTGCTTCTTAAAAGCACACTTTCAGAAAGATAAGAAAGCTTCAGAATGTTAAATTTAAGGAAATATTGAGAGAAGGGTTGGTTTAATGCCAAAAGCATTACTCTTCATTTCAGGCACGTTCAGCCCCCGTTTAAGGCTGGCTTCAACCTTCATCTCAAGTGTTTTAATAGAGGTATTACACAGTTGTACTTTTTCCTCTTTAATTTGTTGAAATCGTTGGCAATGTGTTTAGCCTAAGGTATTTTGTATCATATAATTTTATATTATTATATATTGTTATATTGCATTATATAGCCTATAACATATGCCTGCCCTGAACAATAAAGAAATATCTGTTTAACTTTGAGTGTTTCTTTTCCTCGTTTGCAGCCGCTTACTAACAATCATGAATTAGGATACGGGCCTGATGTGTGAAGAAAGTATCATGAAATAGATTACTTTAACATATTTCGCTTTTAAAATGGAGTTGAGTAAAATGTATATTTTTTAGGCTATGAGGATTGGCCAGTTTTTCAAAAGACGATTCACAACGAACCTACTTTAACCCTTAGACACGGCGTTATAAATTTGCTGTTGCCAGAATGGCAATGACCAAGTCATAGTGCATTACTCAAGGCCCTGTGTTATGTCATATTATAGTGTAGTACGGTAGTTAACTTTTCAATGACTATTACAGCGTTCCATTGGTGGAGATATAGTGCAACAGATGTCCCCACGACAGCGTGGCTGAGCCTTTATCAATGCTGTGTGGAGATGAACCGTATTGTTTTGCACCAGCAATTGTAAAATAGTTTGGTATAATTCCATGTACAATGCAGGAATATTAAGGGAGTGTTGAGGAATGATACAACACCGCATAGCTCGAGCACTCGAATGCCGAGATGTAGGTTTTATTGCATTAATCAAGCCAACGTTGACCCCTACGGGGCATAACAGGACATAGCTGGAAAGCTACCTCTACAATATCAAAATAGGTTAAGCCCGACACAGGCTACAGAAGGCCTAATTAAAATTAAAAAAAAAAAACTTTTTCCCGGGTTTCCCGGGAAATGGCTCGTCTTTTCCCGGGATTTGATTCGTGTCATTTTCGGGAAAAATATTAAACCCTAGTCTGTACGGCCAGGTTGCATTCATCTAACCTGCACTTCATTGATACTCGACAAATGTCACTATTCTGGGTCCTGTTACGCAGAAGCGGGAAAGAAAACAAACTTCCATAAACACTGAGTGCACTCGCTACATGTGACGTTATCGCGTCCTCTACTGCGCATGTGGGACACATTTAGGTTCGTTTGCAGTTCACACACAGATCACAGACAAATTGCATATATTTGGAAATGTGAACGACCACGAAAAAAAAAAATCGTATTTCACAAAAAATCGGAATTGGGTCACTTCAGGCTGCAGTGTGAACGTAGTCTTAGTTATGCTGCAATAGGCCTAGGCTGCTGGGGGGTTCCTATGATGCACTGAGTGTTTCTTTTCATTCACTTCTTTTTACTGTGGCTATACATCACTCTCCATTTAATCATTTTTTTAAACATATTTTTTATTGTACTTTTTTCTGTTATATACAAACATTACAACACATCACAACAAAACAAACAAAAACTAAATTAATGATCTAACAACCAAAACTCACAACAACCCCAAGAAGAACAAAAAAAAAAACCCTCGCTTTTATTGACCATCACATTCCCAGCCATCAATTACTGTCATGTCCTGGGCCGGTGGCCCAGTGTTTTATGTTCATGTATAGTTCTGTTTTATTATGGTTTCTGTCTTCCCGTGTTGATGTGTTGTCCTTAGGTGTTTTGTCTGGGTGTACTATGTCAGGTGTCAAGTTACTTACTGTTTTATTTTGGTAGGTTCGTGGTCTGTGTGCTTTGGGTTTAGTTTATGTCTTGTACTTCCCTCCCAGCTGTTTTCCATTTGTTCATTACCTTCTGTGTATTTAAGTCTTGTGTTTTCCATGCTCTCTGTCGCGTCATTGGTTGTCTGCTGTTCTGCATGCTTGTCTGTCTGAGTTAGTGAAGTCTCATCTGTTTCGCTTCTCTCCCCCCGTCTGGTGTGTTTCCGGAGAGAGCTCAGGGTTATCTTTTGTACAATTGTGTAAATAAACGTGTGTGAGTGAATTACACCCCTCCCGAGTCTGCATTGGGGTCCTCCTTCCTGCCTGCGCAGCGGCCAGTCATGACAATTACTCTATCAGTATCTCCAAGGAAACGATAAAACAAGTTCCAAATTTCCCAAAAAGTGTCTAACTTGTTTTTAAGTGTGTAACTTAGCCTTTCCAGGGCCAGATGCAGACACATGCCTTTCAACCACTGAGCAACAGTGCAAATGTTCTCATTTTTCCACATTATGGCTATACATCGTTTGGCCTCAAGTAGACAAATGTTTAATAATTCTTTTTAGATGGCTTAAAGTCTTCTGGATATATATGTAGTAAACACAATTTTGGAGAAAGAGGTACTTCTTCACCAATAATATGACTAACAGTTTCCAATATTTTCTTCCAGAAGGCTAATATTAAGGTGCATTCCCATACACAGTGGAACAACGATCCCTTCAAAAGCTTACATTTAAAACAGGTATCAAGGATGTTTACATTAAAACGGTGCAGCCTAGCTGTGTAATATACAAACGGTTTAGCCATTTATATTGCAGTAACTTTAAGTTCACATTTATAGTTTGAGAATGAACAAAACGACATGCTTTGGACCAGTCTTCCTTTGATATATCCTCCTGCAAATCTATCGGCCAGGAGTGCAGAGTGTTGTCTGACAATTCTAGTGAGTGTCTTACAAAGAGATTATATAGCAGAGAGACCTGCCTCCTAGAGTACGAGTTCACTACAATTTCCTCCAAAAGAGAAAGAGGAGGTAAGTCCAAGCTGTGATCCTGACTGCTCCAAATAAAATTCCTCAATTGCAAGTATTTAAAAAAGTGTTTTGGAGGTATTGCGTATATAAACTTAAGTTCTTCACACGACATTAAAAGTGAACTATCATTATAAAGATCGGCTATCTTAGCTATACCCAACATTGCCCAGAGTTTAAATCCTGCATCCCCTTTACCTGATTGAAATTTATTATTCCCAAAAATGGGAGAAAAACGTGATAATCTGGGACCCTCCCCCAGGTATGCCTCAGCGACAAACCAAACCCTTAAAGTATTCTTAAGAAAAGGGTTTTTCATTTGTTTAATTAATTTATTCTTATTTGCAGAATATATATACAAGTTAAGGGGCATATTGATTAAATAAGATTCCATTGTGACCCACGAGGGAGGAGATTTATTATCAAAGTAAGACATCCCAGCCCTAATCTGTAGGTAGAGCAGGTCACCTACTGATTGGAAGGTCAGCGGTTCGATTCCCGGCTATTCCAGGCTACATGCCAATGTATCCTTGGGCAAGATACTTAACCCCAAGTTGCTCTCCGACGTAAACGTGTGAATGTTAGCTAATTAAAAGCACTTAGCTTAATTAATCATGGAAGTGCTTGTATGAATGGGTGTGCATGGGTAAATGTAAAACGTGTTGTATAAGTGCTTTGAGTGCTCAGACTGAGTAGAAAAGCACTATATAAGAACTAGAAAATTTACCATTTAATTTGTGAAGCCCAGTAATACCACTCAAGGTTCGGCAATTGTAAGTTGAAATGGACGTATTTCTTACCTCCTCTTTATTCAAAAACATCATCACCGACTTAGATTCATTAACTCTATAGCCTGCAAAGACACCAAATGACCGTAAAAGATCAAGCTGGGAAGGTAGTTTCCAAATTAGAACAGAACAGAACCACATTGTCAGCATATAATGTTATCCAATGTTTCAAATTCCCAATGACAATACCTCTAAAAACTTTACTTTGCTGGATTGCAAAGCCAATGGTTCAACAGCTAATGTAAACAAAAGTGGCAACAAGGGACAACCTTGCCTTGTCCCTTGCTGTAGGAAAAAGGGCTGAGAAATCAAACCATTAGTCAAATTTACAGAGAATAGAAAAGTTTAATCCAACTCAAAAAAATTTCCTTTTATACCAAATCGTACTAACACCTTAAACAAGTAATGCCACTCCACCCTATCAAAAGCCTTTTAGGCATCTAATGTCAAAATTGCAGTATCTTTACATCCAGCCTTCTCAAAGATTACATTAAGAATCCTGCGAATGTTATAAACACCTTGTCTTCCACGAACAAAACCATTTTGATCTGAATGCACCAGCCGCGGAAGATACACTTCTAATCATTTTGCCAATAATTTACACAAAATCTTAATGTCGTTATTAAGAAGTGAAATAGGTCTATATGAACGACACCACGCTGGTTTTCCGGGTTTCAATAGTATTACAATTGTTGCAATATTCAAAGAAGAGGGAAGATGACCTCTGACCAACGACTCATGAAACATTTCAAGTATAGGAAAAAATTTGTTTATCCTTAAAAGTTTTATAGACTTCAATAGGAATTTTATCCAGTCCTGGAGTCTTACTCCCCTTCATGCTGGCTATAGAAGCGGAAAGTTCCTCCACAGTTAAATCAGACTCCTGCAAAGGTGCAAAAGTTAAAGAATCCAAAAATTATTTCTGCTTAGATAAAGCCTCATCTGGATAATCTGACTGGTATAAATTTTGATAAAAATCCCCCCAAATTTTATTAATATCCCACGGGTCGTTTGATTCAGGGCCACCCTCAACCTTAATTGCATTAATTGTCCTATCTGCTTCTACCTGTTTAATACACCAAGCTAAAAGTTTACTAGCTTTTTCTCCTTGGTCATAATAGGATTGTTTTAATCTCAACAAGCTTTTAGTTGCTTTATTGAATGACATAACATTATATCTGGCCCTAAGTTCATTAAGTTCAACAAATAAAGCTTGTGACGGAAACTCAAAATATCTTAATTCAGTATCCTTTATTTTCTTTTCCAAACTATCCAACTCCAGCCTCCAAATTCTATGTCTAGAGCTAGTGAAACTAATCATTTGGCCCCGTAGATAAGCTTTAAAAGCCTCCCGACATATACTAGCTGACGTCTCATTAGTATTATATTGAAAATAATAATCAATTTAATCCCCAATATATTTCATAAATTCTGGATCTTTAAGCCAAAAATGTTGGAGACGCCATTCAAATGGTCTAGAATAAGCTTTAGACAAGTTTATCTTAAAGGTAACTGAAGCATGATCCATGATAACTATACTGTTATACCGACATTGTGAGATTACAGGTAGCAAAGAGGCTGAAACTAAATAATAATCAATTCTAGAAAAGGACATACTTGTGCTTGAGTAACAAGAGAAAGTTCGTAGAAGGGGGAACTCCTTCCTCCATATATCAACTAAATTAAAATCCTTAATAAATTGTAGCAATTCTCTTCTGGACTGGGTATGAGAGACATCCATCCCTGTAGATTTATCCAATCCAGGTTGGAGAACACAATTAATGTCCCCACCTATAATAAAATTGCCCTGTAGTCTAACTAGCTTTAAAAAAAGATGTCTAAAAAAAGAGGGATTATCATCATTAGGTCCATATAAGTTAACTAAATTCAACCTCACTGAAAGAATTTCATACTGAATAATAAGGTACCAACCTTGTCCATCCTTGTCAACCTCTATTAGGCGAAAGGGCACAGAATTATGTATCAAAGTTATCACCCCACGAGAGCGTGAATTAAGCAACGCTGAAAAAAACCTGACCAGGCCATCTCTTCCTAACTCTAATTATATTCTCCAAAGTTAAGTGCGTTTCTTGAGGAAAGACCATATCAGCCTTCAGTTTCTTAATTTTAGTCATAACCTGCTTCAGTTTAACAAGTTTATTCAGACCCCTAACATTCCAAGAGGCAACCTGCAGATCAGACATCCTAGTACAATATAGAAAAGCTTGAGAGTCCCGGCTCTAAGTAAACCACCAGGCGTAATTGCACTAAAGTGGAGGGGGACACAAAAAATAAAAAAAACAAAAAACACAATTGACCTTGTGTATTTCCCTAAATGGGAACACATACCCTCCCACCAAATAAGCTTCCCAAAGGACCCAGAAATGTATCAAAGAAAAAACGGGTCTGGTTATGGCACTTCGATGGTCCACCCATGCCCAAAACGCAGTGAAGAGCAGCAGGCTGATCGAGCCCTGCAGTGCCCCTCTTAAAGTTATCAATAGAGAAAAGAAAAGAACTTCATAACAGTCATAATCTTAGTCCAATATAAATATTGTCCACAGCCATGTCCATTAATCAGTCTCTGTTCAATACAGTCTTCTTCCTAGTCGCAGTCTCTTGGAGATCCTCCCTTTAGTCTACGAACAAATTCCTCTGCTTCCGAAACAGTCTCAAACACATGTCGCCGTCCTTTGGACGTAATTAGTAACTTGGCTGGATAGATCATTCCATAGCGCAGATCTGGGCCCACAAATGAGGACAACTGATTCTTTACAGAGTCAAACATTTTCCGTCATCTCAGCAATTCGACAGAGATGTCAGAAAAAAAACATTATCTTCTGGTTCCCATTTAGTAACGATCCCATTTCCCTGGCAGCTTTCATGATACGAGCTTTATCTTCATCCATCCATTCGCTTCCGCTTTATCTTCATAATTTAAAAATTTCATTACCACCACCCTGGGTCGTATTTTGTGTCGAGCCTCATCCTCACCCCTCCTGTCAACTCGGTGTGCCCTCTCAATGGAAATGGGACTAGGGCCAAGGTGTTCGCCCAGCATTTCAGGGAGCCTTTTTTCCAGAAAGGCTCTAATGTTAGTTCCTTCTTTCCCCTCAGGAAGTCCCACCAGACGAAGATTGGAGCGACTAGCACAATTCTCCAAGTCATCCACTTTACTCACCAGTTCCTCAACAGTGGTTTCCATCTTATTAAGTTGTTTTCTCAGGATGCCAATGTCATCCTGATTAGCACTGATCCTCTCCTCGGCCGCTGTCATGCGGTTTGCCATCGTCTTTAAATCGCTTTGCATCCCTTGAATAGCGCAGAGCAGAGCGAACAATCTCAATCCAAAGTCCTCTTTAAGTGCCTGAATTGCATCCAAAATTTCACTAGGAATAACCACGTCCTCATTATCCGTGCTAGCACGGATAATGCTAGCACACGCTACATGCGCGGATCAGCTACATGCTAGCTGAGCCGCGCATGTAGCGGCGTCCCGGTGGGCCAGTTTTGAAGCTTTAGAATGTTTCGGTGACATTTCTGCTACTTTGTGGTTCAAACATAACGGGCATTTATAATTCTCAAAATTGTCCAACAAGTATTTCCAAGATATCCAACCTTTACACAGAGAGGGCTCCGTCGCACGTCCAACTCTCACTGCGCCATAACCGGACGTTCCGGGGAAAAACTCCATTTAATTATTTGTTATTTTTAATCTCTGGCTCTCTTCCACAGTGTGCCTTTTGTCCTGTCTCTCACCACAGCCCCAACCGGTCGCGGTAGATGACTGCCCCTCCCGAAGCCTGGTTCTGTCAAAGTTTTCTCCCTATTAAAAGGAAGTTTTTCCTTACCACTGTCGCCAAGTCCTTGCTCATAGGGGGGACGTTCTGACTGTTGAGTTTTCTCTGTAATTATTATATTACATTACGTAATTATTACACACGTGCGCCGTGTGTCAACACTGTTCTGGAAGTGGCATTGAACGCTTTGGCCACGTGCATGCTTTTTTTCTCAGATTGCCCATGACAGCTTGGCCTTCATTCTCAGAGCACTCTTGTCACCTACTTAGAAAGTGGAGTCTCTGGCCCTCAGCAGTGCATACACTTCTGAAGCCATCCACAGCTTCTGGTTGGGTTGTGTGGTGATTGTTTTAGTGGTAGAGACATCATCAAGGCATTTGCCAATGTACCTTAAATGTGTCATTTATCATGGCATGAACTTGAAGCTTTGACCGGGGATTCTTCTGACTTGTGCCTGCCCGGAGGTGGTGAGCAACAAAATGTGAGGACCACTGTTTACTGTCCGGTGAAGTCTTTACTCTGGTCAACCTTAACACCAACTGACAACACAGGGTCACAGTCCAGGAGTACAGTCTGTTTGCAGTCTGCTGATCCAGCTGTTCATGCGCAGCCATGCGATCCTGTAGACCACCCAGGAATGTGAGATGTTGTATGGTCACAGGTTAGCATGACGTTGGAGGACAAACAGTATGCCACACTGCAAATATTGTGCCGTTCATTAAAATGCAATGTCCACTTACAATATACATTCATAAGTGCACTCCCCCTTTCCCAGAATTGAACAATGGAGAATCTGCTCAGATTGGGTTGGACCCTTTGTCCTGCTTCCCTCATTGTCATCTCATGGACAAAGACATGGTGTACAATGGATGCCCATATCTCATTGGTGATGACTGTTCTCGGTCATCCTCAGCTTTGTCCCCTTTTTGCTCGCCATCTCTCACACACACACTCTGCCTACTCCGCCTCCCTTTACTGTATGTGTCTGTCAATTGTAGATGCACATGTGCCACCTGCACACTAAACTGACTTTAATCCTGCCCGGTCACATCATTGACATCATCGCATCATTGAACACACAGTGATGTGATGATGGACACGTGTTTAATTGTGAGTTGCTGTGTGTAACAGATGACAGTAGTGTTGGAGTTGTGTTCGCATTCGTTGCCAGCCTTTACGGTTTTGCAACACAGGTGTGAAATGTGTTTAGTGACTGAGAATACACACACTTTCAGCACAGATGCTTCCAGTACAACTCTATACTTATAGGCCTACTCTTACTATTGTCTAGTAGTTGCTGTTGCTAATTTTACAGTACTGTAAACTATATTGTAATGAATATGAATCTGGAATGTATATATTCTAAACACACTTTTTCAGAAGTCTAGTCAGCTACATTGTATCAAATTTTTTGTAGAGAGTGTGTGAACTGGAGGCCATGGAAAAGCACCATGAATATATTTTGACAGATGAAGCAGGGTTTGATCTGGCGAAAAGGAGGCATGGTCGTGTTGACCGACAGCCCTACACCAGGGAAACTTTGTTGGAGGCAAAAGAACACGCCTGTGATGATATAACTGTGGAGTCTTGTCAAGGCTGGGTTTGACACAGAAGGGGGTTTCCCCGTTGCCTGGCAAAGGAAAATATTGTCTGTGATGTGGATAAAGTCCTCTGGCCATGCCCTGGATGCTGTGTCTTAAATTATTTGATGTAGTGTCTAACATATGTTCTGTGGTGAATGGGTTTTAACTAATGTGTGTATGATCTGCACACATTGTCTGGTTTTGAATACGGGACAACTGATTTTTGCAGTGATAGTTTGATTTTTACAGGAAGGTCTGGGGTTTTTTTGAATGTAGTTTGAGTTATTGGATTTTGTTTAAAGTTTTGAGAAAATAGGTGGTGGATTAAAGAAATGTGTTTTAGCAATTAAAAAAAACTGTAATATGAGAAAATCAATTATCCAAAACTTACTCTATTTAATAGTGCATATATCGTGGCACACAAAAGTTTATGAAACATAAACTATGTTTAGCACTTATCACTGTACATTTATAAAGTTACACAAACAGCATGCTGGGCATTGCTGTCTCTATCTCGCTCTCCATTAAATTAAAACCTCCATAAAAATTTGAAGCTTAGCAGAGGATCAAATAATTATTTGTCCCACTGTAGACAGAAGGATGTGCAGCAGGTCAGCGTGATTAAGGAAATAAACAGCTGGCAGCTGGCAGAGGAAGAAATAGATAAACTAAAGCAATATACCTCCTGTCAGGTAAACAGGTTTTTTGTGAAGGAAGACACCTGAAACACTTTAATTAAAAAAGTAAAACATTTAATATATTAAAGGATCAGAAAAAGTACACATGCATGTGGGGACTCAGAAGAGACAGGCCTGTGTGTGTGCTCTCTCTCTCTGAGCCCGTGTTCCTGTCTAACTAAAACATTTTTATACTCCTGTTATTAAGCATAAACAATCTCTCTGGGCGCTATGAGTTGACCTTCGTCATTCAGGCTTGTTTCTGGCTGGTTTTTCATGACTCAGATTCCTCTCGGTCATAGGCACATCTTCTTCCTGATGTTCTAATTTAATCAATACAGTGAAATCTTGTCCAGATTAATGACAGAACATGGTGACGTTGGCGATGTTCTAATTGTACGTTCGGTGGCCGGTCCTCAAGATAAGATGCTCTGAAAGAGAGAAGTTAGTCTAGAACTTTCTGATCAGTTGCTCTCTGTCTAATGTATTATTTAATTGTTTATTATTTGGTTGATCCACTGTTTATTAATTAATTTACTGGAGTTTTACCTTTAAACATATGTCCTTTATTCACTGAGTAAAAAATAATCCCTAACACTCCCCTGTATTTTATTGCGTACTTTTACTTTTTGATTTAGTGTTGTTGTTGTGTGTTCTGCCTCGGTTTCCTTTTGAGATTTATCTACAAATCAGCAGGTTTGAGCACCTAATGTTGCATTAGTTCATGGAAGTTGGAGTAATTTCCCTGGGAGGAAAGTAATAGCAGGCAGAATCCGTGTGCTGCTTCTTTAAGAAATTATTATAATTATCTTTTAGTGTAAAAGATGTTAGGTATTGACAAGCACTGACTACTGGTTGTAACAAATCCTTCAGTCTAGAGGCCTTGAGGGGTCTTTATCTTACAAAAAAAAAAGCCCCTTGAGGCAACTGTTAATATGAATTTGTACTATATTAATAAATTGAAGTGACCTGAACATATACACACTGTTTTCTGTTTATAATGACCTTTACAAGAAATGTACATTTTGAGGTCTACATTTTACTCAGGGTTCTTCTAGTTTATCTTTGCACAAGAAAAGCCACTTTTAAAATTGTTTTGGCCTCATTTTTTTGTAAGAGCTACTTATCTATTTGGCTTTACATTTGTTTTGTATTATACATACTTTGTCATCTTGAATGTGTAGAGACTTTTGAAGAATTATGAAGGTTTCTAAAACCCAATGAAAACAGGAGCCAGTTAATGTGTTAAACTGCCTGCCTCAAGTTTCTGTACTGGAAAGCTGGCTAATAAAAATGCAAAGGTAAAGGTGTTTAAATACATATTTACCTCATTCTGAGGACTTTGCCATGTCCTTCAATCAACTTGATGAAGGACATACTTATGTTTGATAGAGTCAAACTGTTTCCATTTCCATTGTTTCCATGTTACTTGCCTTATATTATTAGATAACACTTTTCATCCCATCAGTATGCAACTGTCATTTTCTCTCTTTTCTTTTTTATTTCATCATTCTTCACTATCCAGCCAGCAGGTGTGGGCCCACCCGGTGCTCAGGTGTCTCTGGAGCAGCAGGCCTACATGTTGTTGACAGAACCAGAAAGGCAAACCATGAACTACTACCTGCAGGAGTATCAGGAAAGACATATAGGAGTGGAGCCTCTGGCCATGGCTCTCTTTGAGCTTTTCAATACACATGCAAAGGTACATTTACACAGTACCTGACTGCAAACTTTCTTCATACTCTCATCTTACTACCTTTCTGTTTGTTTTGTCTTTTTCTTTATGCAAGTTGTCTATGTTGTCTGAGGTGAGGAGTCTGATGGTGCCACAGGATCTGGAGTTGTACGATAGGCTGGTGTTGCACCGTGAGAGGGAGGCTCATCAATCTTGGCATGGAGGCCTAGGAGCGCTGGATCCTCAGGACCATTGTAACCATACAGCACCTATGATCCATGATGCGGGACAAACTGCCCCCGCTATGGTTGGTCCCTTATTTACTTTAAGTGTATTGTGTGGTGTAATGCCTGTGTTTTTGGCTTATCTCCCTTTGTCACTTTATCTTGCAGAGCAACATAAGCACCCAAAGAACAAGACTTAGACTTCAAATTTGCTTTTAGTCAATTAATACTGTCCACCTTTCTACACCTCCTTGTACTAAATAGTCTAACAAAAATGGCTTTTGTTTAAAAGAACTGTAGCCAGCTGGCTTGCACAAAGTGCCTGGTCTCTTTAAGGACCTCCTTCCTAAGAGCCCTTCTTTCCTGATGGGCTAATACCTGGAAGCCTTCTGAAGGGCAGTTCTTCTGAGGTGTGGTGCTTGCATTTTGTGTGCATCCTTTAATGTGAAGATCTTATAATCTAAACTTATGTATATATGAACGAAAAAGGGGAAAATAAGTTTAAATTTAACAAAGCTGTTAAACAAACAAGGCCTCTCAAGATCCAATAATGATCCAAATCCAGAGTCTAAATTTAGCCAAAACAGGCACTTGCACTTGCCTTGAGGTGACTGTTTCCTGTCATTTGGTGCTATATAAGTAAAATTTAATTGAATTGAAATCCTATTTTGCACAACACTACACAGGATCCACATACATCAGTGATTGTGTGTGTGTGTGTATGTGTGTGTGTGTGTGTGTGTGTGTGTGTGTGTGTGTGTGTGTGTGTGTGTGTGTGTGTGTGTGCGTGCGCGCGCGCTGCTGTTGCATACATCATTTTCTCTTGGCATCAGTCTTTGACAAAGAGTGACTGTCTTTGTGTCAGGTCAGAAACTGTGCAGTATTAATGTTTCATGCTGGCCCATATCAATCCACAGAGACCTCATTCTGCCAGGTTATAGACTTATAGTCTGTTTCTGGTCTTCTTCTAACACAGACCCAACACAATAACAAACTGATAACACTGTTTAATTTAAATTGTAAATTGACATAACTGTACATACGCTGTGAATCAAAGCCCTTTACAGAATGGATTAAGATTTTTGTCCATTGAAACTTGGAAGAAACAACAAGGAGCAGTTGAGCTATGACCACATAGCATATTTAACTGATTAGTTAGCTGGGGGCTGCTGCTACGTTATACATCTTAGATGTGGCAATAAGGGTTAGAGTTAGGCATGGTAGTTACTGGTTTTTAAATATGCCGCAGCACTCTTGTCTTTGGGAACCACTGCTTTACAATATAAAGCACCTTGGGGTAACTGTTGTTATTTGGCGCTATACAAATAAAATAGATTTGAATTGAAATTAATTATTCAATATTCAAATTGGACTGATGTATACTACTGTCTTTTCTGAATGACAGGATGAAAAACAGGCATTGGGTGAATCACCTCCACCCTTCAGAGCTCCTTCTATCCAGACCCAAAGAAGGCCATCCAGGGAGAAAGAGCTCAGTTGGAAGCCTTCAGCCAGAGTGCTGCAGCCCATTTCCAGTCTGCTCTTCACTGGCCCCACCCATTCACTCCAGGACTGCTTCCATAAACCTATCAAATCCCTTCCCACCACCCACAACCCAACACCAGACTCTCCCCATCGCACCTGCCCTGGTGCCACCTACTACACTTCCCTCAGTGCCCTCCATCACACCTGCCAGAGTTCCCTCCATCTCTTTGACTCGGAACACCACAATGATCACCATGTCCACCACCATGCAGTCCACCATAACCAGCCCAGTTCAGGACACCACACCTGCCCAGGCTTCCTGCACTTCCGGGACTCCACCAGTCCTGCCAAACCGGAGGCATCCGTCAAACTTTCTTCTTGGTCCAGCTCTTTTGAAAAGTCCTCTGTCTTGTCAAAGTCTGCAGCCTCATCCAAAGCAGCATCTCCCTTGCCATCCCCGCATCCATCACCCCATCCCTCACCATGTCCCTCCCCCTGCCCCTCTCTCATCACACATGCTGCTCCTCCCTGTAGTCTTGACCAACCTAGTTCACCTGCCCTCACACAGAAATTCACTGTAATAGACATGAACCGGCTATCAGCAGATGCCAGACCACAGCAAAGAGGTAAATGGTAAATGGATTGATACTTACAGTGGCTTGCAAAAGTATTCATACCCTTTAACTTTTTCATATTTTGTCACATTGCAACCACAAACATAAATATATTTCACTGGAATTTAATGTGGAAGGCCAACACAAAGTGGTATACAATTGTGAAGTGGAACGAAAATTATACATGATTCCAATTTTTTTTACAAATAAAAAAACTGAAAAATGTGATGTGCAAAAGTATTCAGCCCCCCTGAATCAATACTGTGTGGAACCATCTTTTGCTGCAATTACAGCTGCAAGTCTTTTAGGGTATGTCTCCACCAGCTTTGCACATCTAGAGACTGAAATTCTTCTTTGAAAAACAGCTCAAGCTCAGTGGTGCTTAGTCTATTGGGCAATAAGAAAATTGAAATGCACTGCTATGTGCAATAGCATAGAGACTGACACAAATTACCTACAACACTTAAGTCACTGAAGGGTGACCTCCTTGGCTCACCCATGACATCCTCCTAACGTTCACAAATCATAATACAATCAAGCATCTACAGGACAAGCCAGATCCACAGACACCACACCCTGCAACACTGACATGTTGCCAACATCCCAGTGCCCAATGCAACAAACAGCTCATGCTCATTCAACAGTAGTACCAAGCTGTGCTCCTCAACATTATGTGGGTGGTTTAAATGTTGTGTGTGTGCTAATATTAGGGAGCACAAATGCCTTCAAGCAGTGAGTCACTTGTTTGACTCCTGGCTTGCTCTGACCTTTGCTGCATGCTATTCCCTGCGCTATTTCCTGTCTCTCTTCACTGTAAATGATAAATGAATTGTATTTATATGGCACTTTTTTAGTCTTATTGACCACTCCGATTGCTTTAACTGTAGTTGAAGGAAAATGCTAGAAAATACACAAGAGTGAAGATATAGAGTTTTATCTCATATATACTAACTAATGCCTTCCTTCCAGGGACAACCCTCTCCCAGTTGTCAGACAGTGGCCAGACTCTGAGTGAGGACAGTGGGGTGGATATAGCAGAGGGAGGAGGCTTCAGTAAGGACGGCAGCCCACGACCCACCAAAACCCTGCAGAGACATCTGGAACAGTCAGGGTCCCATGCACGCCCTCCAGAGATTGCCAGACAAGTGAGGGTTCAAAGTTGTCATTACTAAGCAATCACCATATGTTATATCGTCTTATGGCATATTCAAAACAAGCAAAACGGTATTCACTTTTTGATTTCCTTCAATCAGAATCCAGATGCTCATTGGAAGCTATAGGAAGTGTTTAGAGGCTGTTATTTCTGCAGAAGGAGGATCTACTAAACACTGATGTAATTTTTTTCTGTTGGGGTGCCCAAACTTCTGCACCTGCCTAATTTTGTTTGAATAATTATTGCACATTTTCTGTAAATCCTGTATACTTCATTTCACTTGTCAAATATCAGTGTGTTCGTCTGCTGTATGATATATTTAACTGAAATTGCTGATCAGAACAACCAATGATTTACAAAGGAAAATCATGAAAATAATCAGGGGTGCCCAAACGTTTTCATACCACTGTAAATAATGCTCTATAGCCTGAAGAAAATGTAAGATGTCTACTGTTTTGAAGTTTTCAATTTTTCATCGACAAGCTGATGACTATGTTTCAAGCAGTCAAAAGTTAAGTATTGCTTAAAATTATATCCTTGGCTCTCTTTGCTTCATGTCCCAGCTGTCTGCCTCACCCATACCAGCACCCACTGCTATCCTGGTAAGAGTGTTAAAAAATGCAAACGCTCTGGGCATCGCAATAGAGGGTGGAGCAAATACACGCCAACCTTTGCCCCGCATAGTCACCATTCAGGTAAGAGAGCAATAGAAAATGTTTTGACTGTTTGAAGTCTCCCAAACAGCCAAATGTACTGATACTGAAAACTGTTTGGTTTTACTTGAAAATGAAAAATATTTTAGGACTAGACAACTATGAGGACTAGGGATGGCACGATACCACTTTTTTATGTCCGATACCGATACCGATATTTTACATTTGGATATCGGCCGATACCGATATAAATCCGATGTTTAAAATTGATCCAGGCATTTTAAAAACATAAATTTTTTTTTTTTTTAAAAAGACGTCAACAGTCTCTCACACAACAAACTCAAAGTCTTTTAGTTGTCCCACATACAAGACTAAGGACCAGGGCGGGCAGAGCTTTTTAGGCAGTGGCACCAAAGCTCTGGAACCGTTTACCACTCCAGCTCCATTTAGCTGACTCTGTGGCGTAATTTAAAAAATAGTTGAAAACTTTTCTGTTTAACCAGGCTTTCTGGTTTCTGACTTTATTTTTATTCGTTTTCTTTTAATATGGTAATATTATGTTTTTAACATAGTGTTTTCTGGGGGTGGGGGGGTGGTTGATATTGTGTTTTAATTATTGTACAGCGCTTTTCTGTCTGTGAAAAATGCTATATAAATAAACTTTACTTACTTACGACAATAACTATCACCTGAATTCTGCTGCTTCTGTGTGAGAAGGTGATGCTTATGGAATGTTGCAAATTTCATTAGGGCTGCAACTATCGATTATTTTAGCAATTGTGTATTCTATTTATATTGATTACCCAAGTAACTGGATAAGAAATACTTTTTTCATATTAACAGTTCATCTGCATATTTTAACTTCCGTACTGCAGTTTTTCCCTGTGTGAAACAAACAGGGTGGCTGGAGCAGCTACAAAGTTCTCTTTTCTTCACTTACTGATCAGGTGGTTGATGAAGGACCTCCAGCTGTTTCCCAGTAAAGGTTTAATGGAGGTTACAGGGACGAAAAGGCTTCTTTTGGACACTAGAAAAACATTTCCTTCTGCTCCATCTGAGCGCGCCGGCTCCGCCTCTTTCCACTTGTGCAGACAGACTGCACGTAAATCAGCTGACTGCTGCTGTTGCGTCATCAGTGTTCACGTGAAAAACTAGGGGCTGCACGAGCGCAATCTTGTAATGTTTTCTATTTACAAGCATTCTCCTAAATACGTTTCTACTGCAGGTCTATATTTAGTCACAAATCAGGGATTAAAGTATCAAAAATATTTTGACAGCTAAGGGGTTCTTCCGGTACCGGACAGTCACCAGTGCTAATAGCTGTGCTCGCTAGCAGTATGTCCGGGAGCTGAAGTAGAGAAAAAAAATAACAGCTGATTCTCAGCACAGCGAGCACAACACACAAACAAGGCAGAGAGCGGTGGAGGCGGAAAAACATGTCAGCGATGATCGCTCAGCGTCAAAGGGAATCCGTCGCAGCGACGGAGGATCTGGGGGTGTTGTTTTCTAACTCCTGATCCCCCACTTCATTCCAGTAGGTGGTGGTAATGCAGCTCTAAGCTGGTTTGGTCAACCGCAAACCCACAAGAAGAAGACGACGACGGAGCACTGTAATGCAGCTAATGTGAGCGAAACGTTATTTAACTTATCGGATTACATTTTTTTATTTCTTTCCGATATCCGATCCAGTAATTTAGGCCAGTATCGGACCGATACTGATACTCAATATCGGATCGGCGCATCCCTAATGAGGACAAGATGCAGCAGCAATAATAGAGCAACTGATGATGAAGTGATTATGGCTGTTATCTGAAATTAAGGTTGAGGGTAATTATACATTACCGGCAGTGACGGGTGAGGCACTGACTTGTCTGGAGTCGGATGCTGTTGCAGCACTCCCCCCTATCGTTGCGCCACGGTACTTTCTGCGTCACCCTGTGTATTGTCACAGTGCATTTATGACCGATCACAAAGAATAAACATGTCACACACATTCATTCAGTATATTAGACACGTGTAATCAAACATGTATATTGGCGATATAAAGAGAGACAGCAATGGGCATGCTCCAACCAGCTGTTTCAATTATTGTGTGTGACACAGCACCACCAGAGGTGAGCCACAGCACTGCACTGACTCACCCCGCATTGCTTCAATGTGTTTGACCAGGCATTGTGTAAATTCCACGATTTTGACCATTAAAGTGTTAATAATCATTCAGAAAACAGTTTTATAAAACAGTTTTAGAGAACAGTTAAGTGTTCAAATGCATTTGCTCTTATCATTGTTAGTATTTTACTTGTCAGGATTACAGGGGAGGCACTCCCTCACCTGCCTCCCCTGACTGCACGTCACTGTTGTTGACTACGAGTCAAATGTTTGGACACACTTTTGACTGTATATATGGGTAGGAAAGTTTGTGGGTGTATATACTGCTCAAAAAATTAAAGAAACACTTTAATCAGAGTGTAGCATCAAGTAAGTTAAAATTATGGGATTTTGATCTGGCCAGTTAAGAAGCAGATTGTCGTGTAACCACTGTGGCAGTCAAGCAGAGGATGCCAAAGCAGGACTCTAGAGGCAGGGAATAAACTTGGTCTTTAGCTTTATTAGTTTGAGCACAATACATTAACAAAGATAAATGGACGGGAGCTTGAACCTAACTTGACTTGAGCATGAGCATGAGCATGAGCATAAGCATAAGCATTTTTTTTTTTTTTTCTCAGCTCTCAGCGGAGACGGTCGCACTTTTCTTCTCTCCCCAGCCCTTCCTCTTTCCCCTGCTTTGCTGCTTGCTGCTTTAGAGCCTCTCTTCACACAACTTCCGAACTGGAATTTATAATTATGGATCTGGTCAGCTGGTCTCTCAACGCCATTGTTTTTGATCAATTTTTCACCATGAGGAGATTGGGGGAAGGAGAACCCTATTCCCTCTTATCAATTGACATTCCAGCTGGCTACGTTATGGATTCCTGTGTGGTGTGGAAGATGACGTGCCTGGCCGTATTGTCAATGGAATACACACACATTTGGCTTATTGACACTGGGGTTTCTCCGAATTGGACCGGGAGATACCTGGTTTGTCGTTGTAATTCAGGAAGTCTAGGCAGCTGTCTGGCCTTGGTAAGGCTGCTTATGACGGGAACGCGGGAAGGGTACAGACTCAAACTCAGACTCTGTATATCTGGAGCTGATTCTGAGGGGTAAGATCTTGGAGATGTATGTATCTGTTTCTGCACGGCGAAGGAACGAACCAAGAAGATTCGGATGAATTGGATTTTTCGCCACAGAGAGGTGCCAGTAAGACTGAAGGCTGTCAACAAATTAATCAGTACAGTCTGTACCAAAACAAGTCATAGAATCAGGAATTTGGCTCCCTGGCAGCCTTGGACTGCCACTTATCAAATTGTCTCCGGGATGTTTGTAAACAGATGCTCTACACCCCCGCTGTCCTGTCTTCTTCTGACCTGTGTTGGACTGATCTCCCTGACCTAGCCGCTGATGAACTCTACATCTTATCCGAACTATTAGCTGAGTAGGGAGTTTTGAGTCAGCCCCACACTAGCCCGACCCCCCCCCCCCCCCCCCCCCCACTCGCCTCCGCTGGCTCCCCTGTCCATCCCTCCCCACCCTAGTGCTCCCATGCTATATGTTTCTGCCCTGTCGCAGAGGTTTTTGTAACCTTATACTGTGTATGTGTGAATGTATACAAAGTATGAGATGATTTTTTTCCTCACTCATCCCTATATGTTTTCACTATTGTTTCTGTCTTTTTAATGGCAGCGCCTCCAGAAGGGGGGCAGCATGGCCACAGTTCACCTATCTCCCCATGTTTGTTCTGTTTGTCTTCTTGGATGGGTGTTCTGTTAACTGTAATTTCCCCATTGTGGGATCAATAAAGTATCATCATCATGTGAGCATGAGCATGAACATGAACATGAACACGCACAGTGGGATGAGACCAATGATGATGCAACAAGGGACAAAGGCAAAATGCAGACAATAAATACACAATGAGACAAGTGGGAACAGCTGGGGAGGGCAGGTGCACTTAATTATACTAATGAGACAAGGTTACAGACCCGATACAGGCGGCAGGTACACTGAAGGAAACAAAAACTAACCAGGAACAAAACTCAGATAAACTAAGGAGGCCTAAGGACACAAATACACTAAAACTAGGAACATAACCATAACACAACAAAAACCAAAAAACATAAAAATAAAAGAATCTTTTTTTACAGAGGGAGGCCACTGAGATTTTTTTCCTTCCTCATCTTTTTTGACTGTTTCACTAGTTTTGCATTGCCTTCATTGCCTGCCTACAAAGTGACCTCCAGCAGGCCACTGTTGTGAATGTCTCTGACCAAAGAACCAGAGTACGTTTACAGACTTTTCATCCTCTAGTACTCTGTGCTCATTGCCCAGCACTGTAGAGTCCGATTGGCATTTCCCATAGAACACTATAACTGTCAGGTCCATCACTGGCACCCTGTGCTTTTCACAGATGAGAGCAGGTTTACTCTAAGGACATGTGACAGATGTGAAAGGGACTGGAGAAGACGTGGAGAATGTTTTGCTGCCTATAACATTGTTTGGGACAACTGATTTGGTGGTGGGTCAGCGATGTTCTAGGGAGGCAGGCTTGTACAGGCAAGGCAACAGCATCCTGACTGCCATTAGGTATCAGGGTGAATTTTTTGCATCCTTTGTCACACCCTGTGCTGATGAAGTGGGTCCTGGTTCCTCATGGTGTACAACAGTGCCCTGCCTCATGTGATGAATACAGAGGAAGCAGTTGATAACAGGCAGGCTCTGAGTCCTAAACTTTCACACTAGAGAATCTAGAAACTGATAAATATTGAGCAGACACTGGGAGCGGGACAGCTCACAACTAGAAATCCAGGCAGAGAGAGATTTTGCAGGAACAGTGAGCAGGTATATGAACAACAGGGCTTAGAGCTGGTATATATATATATATATATATATATATATATATATATATATATATATATATATATATATATATATATATATATATATATATATATATATATATATATGTATATATATGTATGTGGGGGCAGAAAAGTATAATACCAGTGCTTTACCAGGCTATGCTTTTGACTTGGCCTTTGGCTGAGGGTACAGAGTCCAGAAGGTGGTGTCCAGAGAGCATGAACCAGTTTCCATTTGTGTAAAGGAAACCAAAAAACAAACAGTCTCTCCTCCTTTACTCGGAGCTTGTGAGGACTTAAGGGATGGGTGTGAGTCCAGTGAGTGTTCCACTTGGTGTGGGTGAGAGTGGGTCAGGCAGACAGGCAGACAAATCTAAGGCAGACTTTCCAACAGAATATTTCAGAGAAAAAAGAGACAGGCGGGTGAATCCAAGGCAGGGCAATTGCCTGCCTCTCCACAATATGGAAGCTCCTCTCCGGCATAGTTACAACCAAGGTGAGTAGGCATGAATTAATACATGAGCACAGCTCAGTTGAGCAGTACACCAAGACTATGACTCAGTGCCCTACACATGGATACTGGAGTGCTTGACATTGTACAAGGCTAATGGTGTACTAATTACATGCTTCATAAACTAAATGGGACTGTGAAAGCCTACACTAGAGGTCAACTACAAGGCAATTGCAAGTTACCAACAAGTGTGGTAACAGTGGGGAGAGTGCAATGCTCTTGTAAGCTCTACCATTATTAGTCTATACATAAAAATAAAAATAATAAAAGAAAAAGACAAACAAGAGTAGCCTATAGATTATGTATAGAGCTCCTCATGGCAAAAGAAATGTGTTTGCTTTTTTAAACAAGTTGCTAAAACAGTATATATATATATATATATATATATATATATATATATATATATATATATATATATATATATATATATATATATATATATATATTACGGGTGGGACTCGATTAAAAAAATAATCTAATTAATTAGGAGCTTTGTAATTAATTAATCAAAATTAATCACATTTTAATCACATTTCAGTATTTAACATGAGAAATATTAATTTAAGTTTGGTTGATGAATGAATCAATATACATAAGCTTAAACTTCAAAATTTTCCCACCAGTCTACTACACAGCCCAAAGAAGGGTGGAAGTGCTCCTGTGATAAGCAAACTCCTGAAATTAAAGTTAAGCATCTTAACTGGATAGTTTTATTCAACATTAATGTCTCACTTGGAAATTAATCATTAGCTCAGCTGTATTCCTTGATGTTGAAATGTGTTATGCTTGTTTTAACAACTTATTTTGAATTAAAGACTTAAAATTAAATCACAAAAAGGAGAAAAGGTTCATTCTCCGTTTAACCAGCTGCTTTTCCACAGCTGTGCTTCGCACTCATGGTTGCTAGGTGACATGAGCTACGCAGAGGTGAGGGCAGGTCACGCTGATATGAAGGCTAGCCGCTCACTTCCGGCCTTTGCAGTCTTCGTGGGCTGCGAAGGACCCGGTCTACGTGGGCTGGGTCCTTCGGAGGATGCGGCCTCTGAATTTTTGACATTGTGCGTCGATATAATCTGTATGCTTGGAACTCATGCACTGAGAAACGTTCGACGGTGCAAAGTGCGTTTAAAATGCGTTAAAATTTTTAATTCGTTATTTTCCCTGTAATTAATTAATCGAAATTAACATGTTAAAGTCCCACCCCTAATATATATATAATATAGATTGAAGGATTCAGGGTTACATTAGAACTATGAGGTGAATTGGCTTGAAATAGGTTGTTGTGCTCAATGGGAGAACATTGGGAACAAAATACTCAAAACATTTAAAAAAATGCATTTGTATGCATGTCTCTTTTCAAGAACACCCCCTTATTTTTCAACATCTGTGTTATCTGGACTCAGATTGAAAAAGAACAGGCCTTAAGTTTTTCAACTCAGTGGAGCTCAGTGTTAACCATCAATAATGATTCAGCTAATCATTGAATGAATTACAGCCATGGCCATCTCAGCAGCAGGGCAGCTGTGTTGATTTTCATAACAATGTCTCCTTTTACCCCCCTTTGCCAATGTCAACGACACTGCCAATCAGTATAATGATGTCAGTCTAATCAGTTCCTCAAACAAAGTATCTGAATAAGATCTGACTTTCACATAGCATCATATGGCAAGGTTTCAGTTTTTAATATTAAATTTGCCACCACAGTATATTCCTAACTGCCAGACTAAGAAAACAGTCTGCTTTAATTAACAAATTCAGGGAATCAACAAATATCTGATAATGACTTGTATCTAATAATATGTTTCACAACATCATGGACTGCAAGTCCTAACATGTGACTGATTCTATAAATGACCGCTCAGAATTGGCTGCCATTCAATGTTCAAGCAGATCCCAGTTATACCTCTGTACAGGCCAGCTTTTCATCTAAGAGGTTAGAATTTCTGATCTATGGGTATGTACCTAGGACTGTGCTCCTCTGGACAGAGATCTCAGATGTCGTTCCTGGAATCTGCTGGAGCCACTCTCCCAGTTCATGGATCACTGCCTCGAGTGATCCCATTACCATGGGGGACCACTGTTACCATCACCTTCCACATCCTCTCTAGCTCTTCTCTCGGCCCTTAGTATTTCTTGAGCTTCTCTTGTTCCTTCTTCTTGATGTCACTATCGCTTGGTATTGTTACATCCATCACTACAGCCTTTTTGCTCTGTTTGTCCACCATTACTATGTCCAGTTAGTTAGCCAGTCTGTCTGTATCTGGTCCCATGGGATCATAGCTTGGTCATTTTTTGATCTCAGGACTTCCAGGCGATATTCAGCACAGATGCTCCTGTATACTATGCCAGCCACTTGGTTATGGCATTCCATGTGTGCCCTGAGAGTGACCCATATGCCTGCTAGCATCTTGAACCCTGCTGTTATGTGCAGGATTGTCTCAGGGGTTTTTCTGCACAGCCTGCACCCAGGGTCTTGCCTGGTGTGGTAGACCCCAGCCACTATTGATGTTTTGCTTAGAGCTTGTTCCTGTGCTGCCATGATTAGTGCCTCTGTGTTATCTTTCAGCCCAGTTTTTCAAGTCATTGGCAGGATTTTTCAATATTGGTGTTGGGTTTTACTTTTGACTCTATGAACAAAATGATAATGCTTAAGGGTAAATTGCAGGAAATTAATTAATAAGTAGTGGCTGAAGCAAATAATAGACAATTAAATAAATAAATTAAATAGAGAGCAGACAACTAGTGGACCAGTAGTCACCAGACTAACTCGACGGCCTGTGCCTGTAGGGGTGGCTGTAGCTCAGAAAGTAGAGCAGGTCACCTACCAATCGGAAGGTTGGTGGTTCGATTCCTTGCTGCTCCAGGCTGTGTGCCAAAGTATCCTTGGGCAAGATACTGAACCCCAAGTTGCTCTCTGACACAAGTGTTAGAGTATGAATGTGTGTGAATGGCAGACAATAAAAGCACTTAGATTCATATGGAAGTGTTAAGTAGGGTGAGTACAGGTCACCATACCCTGTTACTAGGTAGAATAAAACTGCCATGTCATGATTAGGGACACGGCATTTTTATTTTATTTTATTTTATGTGTTTCTTTTACAGAGCACTTATGCTGATTGGAAGAAGCTGTGCCATGAGGCTGGAACGAGCCACTGGACCAACCAATGAGAGAAGGCCAAGTTTAAACCACAACTCTCTCCATCTGTTTTGAAATGATAGTGCTTGTAGATAGTGGCAGTATAAAGTACTATGTTTAGCCTAGGATTTTGGCATTCTTCTGGGAGAGGAGTCACAGCCAGCTGCTTTTATGGCCTGTGATTTCCTGCACCAAAAGTGCCCATGTACATATACTGTACATGTAATATCTTCTGATTCTTTAATATATTGAATGTTTTAATTTTGAACTAAAGTGATTTAAATGTCTTCCTTCACAAAGAAAGAACACGATTTAATATCAGCCACTTCTTCTGTATCTTTTTGTGGTACATGCCGTACAAGGGCCTGTCCTCGCATGATGATTCCTGTTCTTGCTCCTCTTCTTTCTCTGGTTTCTGTTGCCTGAGGTATTGATTGAGCACATGCTCAGTTGTGGCCATCTTTGTGATGTAGTCATGGATCTTTTTTCATTCAGGATAGTGCTTCTGACACTCACTAGTCCTCAGCCTTCTTCCTTCTGCTTAGCATTCAGTCTCAGGGTGCTGGATTTGGTGTGAAACCCTCCATGCATGGTAAACAGCTCCCTTGTCTTGAACTGTGGCTTCAATCTCCTCCTTTGGCCAGCTTATTATTCCAGCAAGGTATCTGATCACCAGCAGGGTGTAGGTGTTGATTGCCTGGATGTTGTTCTTCTAATTCAGCTGATTTCTCAGAACTTGCCTTACTCTCTGCAGGTACATGGTGGTTGCAGCTTTCCTAGCAGCCCATTCATGGTTCCCATTTGCTTGTGGGACTCCAAGGTACTTGTAGCTATCTTTATTGTCTGCAGTGTTGCCTTTGGTAATGCATTCCCCTTAGTTCTGACTATCTTTCCTCTCTTTGTTGACATCTGACTACACTTTTTCAGTTTTAATGACATTCAGATGTCATTGCTGTAGATCCTAGTGATGTGGATCAGCGAATCGATGTCTTGTTCATTTCTAGCATACAGCTTGCTATCAGCCATGTAGAGGAGGTGCTGATGTTCACTCCATTCTGTAGATGGTATCTGTAGCCACTCTTGTTAATGATCTGGCTGAGGGGCCAATGCACAACAGCAGTAGGGACACAGCATCCTCCTTGGTAAATCCTATACTGGATAGTGACTATCCAGTCACCATCCAGTGTTCTCTTAATATTTGAGAATCTCTTTAGATGTCTGCCACTGTACTGGATCCTGTTAAAGAAGGTCTTTGTGGGGTGCTCTTAGATCCTCTAGCAACTGAGCAGTGTTGTTGTGTGTTGCATTGTTCTCCCATATGCTCTTCCATCTTACTCTGTGTCCAGCCTTGGTGGGACTGTTTTCATGTTGTTCCCCTGCCACTGAGAGTGTACCTTGGGTGTTTCAGTGGAGATACATCTGGTTTAATCTCCTGGCTTCTATCTCTCTGGCATACCTCTTAGAGTGGTTAGCCAAGGCTGTGAGTCATTGCTTGCAAGTTTATAAGACCTCAAATATCACAGCTTGCTATTATTATTATTATTATCTTAGGCACCCCTTATTTCATAACACCTACAGTGGCTTGCAAAAGTATTCATACCCCTTGAACTTTTCCATATTTTGTCACATTAAAACCACAAACATAAATATATTTCACTGCAATTTAATGTGAAAAACCAACACAAAATGGTATATAGTTGTGAAGTGCAAAGAAAATTATACATAATTCAAAACATTTTTTACAAATAAAAAACTGAAAAGTGCGGTGTGCAAAAGTATTCAGCTCCCTTTTCTCTGAGTGCAACCAATTGCATTCAGAAGTTGCCTGATGACTGCCAGTGACTAAAAAGAGTCCATCTGTGTGTAATCTTATCTCAGTACAAATACAGCTGCTCTGTGACGGCCTCAGAGGTTGGTTACTAAAATATTGGGGAGTAAACAGCATCATGAAGTCCAATGAACACACCAGACGGGTCAGGAATAAGGTTGTGGAGAAGTTTAAAGCAGGCTTAGGCTATAAAAGATTTCCCAAGCTTTGAAGATCTCACGGAGCACTATTCAATCCATTATCTGGAAATGGAAAGAGCATGGCACAACTGTAAACCTACCAAGACAAGGCCGTCCACCTAAACTTACAGGCCGAACAAGGAGAGCACTGATCAGAGATGCAGCCAAGAGGTCCATGGTGACTCTGAACGAAATGCAGAGATCCACAGCTCAGGTGGGGGAATCTGTCCACAGGACAACTATTAGTCGTGCACTGCACAAATGTGGTCTTTATAGAAGAGTGGCAAGAAGAAAGCCATTGTTAAAAGAAAACCATAAAAAGTCCCATTTGCAGTTTGCCAGAAGCCATGTTGGGGACACAGCAAACATGTTGAACAACGTGCTTTTGACACCAAGATGAGACCAAAATTGAACGTTTGGCCAAAATGCAAAATGCTATGTGTGGCAGAGAATTAACACTGCACATCACTCTGAACACACCATTCCCACTGTCAAATATGGTGGTGGCAGCATCATGCTCTGGGGCTGCTTCTCTTCAGCAGGGACAGGGAAGTTGGTCAGAGTTGATGGTAAGATGGATGGAGCGAAATACAGGGCAATCTTGGAAGAAAACCTGTTGGAGTCTGCAAAAGACTTGAGACTGGGGCGGAGGTTCATCTTCCAGCAGGCCAACAACCCTAAAATGGAGTGGAATGGTTTAAAACAAAACATATTCATGTGTTAGAATGGCCCAGTCAAAGTCCAGACCTAAACCCAATCAAGAATTTGTGGCAAGCTCAGTCATCTAATCTCACTGAGCTTGAACTGTTTTGCAAAGAAGAATGGGCAAACATTTCAGTCACTAGATGTGCAAAGCTGGTGGAGACATACCCTAAAAGACTTGCAGCTGTAATTGCAGCAAAAGGTGGTTCCACAAAGTATTGACTCAGGGGGCTGAATACTTTTCCACACTGCACTTTTCAGTTTTTCATTTGTAAAAAAATGTTTTGGATCATGTATACTTTTCTTTCCACTTCACATATTGTATACCACTTTGTGTTGGTCTTTCACATTAAATTCCAGTGAAATATATTTATGTTTGTGGTTGTAATGTGACAAAATATGGAAAAGTCCAAGGGGTATGAATACTTTTGCAAGCCATCGTATCTGCAGCTCTCATAGCTGGCTAACTTCCCTCTTTGCTGCTTCTTAGCCTCTGGTCTTCTTTTCCATGGAGGGCAATTGTGCCTGTTCATCTTATAGCCAAACATCTACAAGGGTCACTGTTGCCATGGCATAGATCAGTTGGTTGGTTTCCTTGATGGTCGAAGTAGGAATTGTCCACAGTGCATAGATGTTGAGTCAGCAGAGGTCAGTGGGGTCAGTGTCTGGATCAGTAGGCAGTAGAGTTAGGCAAACCTCCTCCACTGGCTTAAGCAGTTTCTGTAAATATCTAATGATAGATCAGAAACTCTAACCCGTTAGATGAAGAACCAGCCAGACTCCTGTATAGAGGTATAACTGGGATCCAACATAATGCTTGAACATTTAGTAGCAGGCAATTTTGAGCGGTCATTCATAGAATCAATCACATGCAGTACATGATGCTGTAAAACATATTATAGGTGCAAATTGTTCTCAGATATTTCTTAATTCCCTGTACTCATTTTTCTCTCCAACTCCAAATACCTGTTGTTGATCTCAGTAAATAGATCAGGGATTGCCTGCTTCCAATCTGGTGATGTAGATAAAAGACAAGTGAATTTCCTATGGCAAAGTAGTAAAAAGGAGACAGAATTTGCTAATTAAAGCAGACTGTTTTATTAGTCTGGAAGGTACGAATATGCCGTAGCAGCGAATTTATTTATTCATTTAATTGCTTGACAGCCTGTTGTACTGTTGCATTTTGAGATATTTCATATTAAAAATTGAAACCTGGCTGAATGGTGCTATGTGAAAGACAGATTTGATTCAGGTATATTTAATATTTAACATTTTGCCTTGTGTTTTTGATTACATTCTCTGTATCCACAAAGGGAAACTGAGAAAGCTGTGAAAATTATTCAATATTAAAACATTTTGCAAATGCATTAGTTCTGAACTTGTCTAGTTTGTATTCACAAAATGTAAATCACATGCCTTTGTTTTATTAGTTTTAAATACTTTGAATAATCAGTGTTTTACTGAATAAAATGTCAAATTTGGGCAGGAGATCAAATGCAATTTGCATCATTTTCAAATTAAAAAAAAAAAAAAAAAAGTAACAGCAGACATTAAAATCCTTTATTGATAGTTAACACTGAGTTCCAAAACAGCAGCTGAAAAACTCTGGGCATGTCCTTTTTCAGTTTGTTTCATTTTGGAACATTCAAACACATGGTAAGCAGAACACTCTGGGCAGTGACCCCCAAACTGGGAGACTGGCTCCAGCAGATTCCAGGGATGATCTCTGACATTTCTTTCCAGAAGAACAAAAGAATAGATAAGATACTGCACAGGACTCTCAAGCTCCCAGGCCTCTGGTGGAGGACCTGAGCATGGAGGAGGATAAAGACTACCCACAGTGCATCAGTGCAGGGGCACAAAAGCAAAGGTCAAACACCAAGTAGGGAGAATGAGAATGACAGACAGAACAACATTGTCATCCCTTATGTAGCAGGTTTGTCAGAGAACTTCAGGAGAATTTTCTCCAAGTGTAATATCCCAGTGTACTTCAGACCCAGCCATAGGAAAAAACAGGTTCTTCCCAAGGACAAAACTCAAACACAAGCTAAGCAACATAATGTATGCTGTGCAGTAAGGAGTGCTCAGACCTATACATTAGAGAACCCACTACACAAATGCATTTACACCTCAACAAGACTCACCACTTGTGCACCTAAAGGACACTCTTTTGAGGATGCCAGTGTTCACATTTTGGACCATGAACAAAGATGGTTTAAAAGAAGAGTAAAAGAGGCCATCTATTCAATTTATTTATTCAGTTTTATTTATATAGCATCAAATCACAACAAACAGTTACCTCAATTGATAGAGCTATGTCCACTGCACTGTAAACCCAGATTTTAATTCAACTTAAAAATATTGAGTTCATATTACTTAAAATTGCCTAGTTTGTGAACATTGCTTGTTAATGCTGAGTAACCTGAACTGTTTCATGTCCTTTTTTATTGTAATTGTGTTTTTAAGTCCAATCAACAGCTCCTACTGAAATAAACTGAGTTTATATTACTTAAATATCTGTTGTTTTGCAACAATACTTATTAATTCTGAGTAGATTGTACTTTTTGCACCCGCTAAAAATCTACTTGATACCGGTTTTAACAGACAGGACTAGCGAGCAGCGTGCAGTGGTGTGGTGGTTAGCAGTGTTACCTAACAGCTAGAATAATGTCTGGGTTCAATTCCACCTTGTCCCAGGCCTCTTGCTGTCTGGAGTTTGAAAGAGTAAATAAAAAACACACACAAAAAAAGGATAAGGGATGAGGTTGGATGGAAAAAATATGTGATGATTGATTAAAGGACATATTTGAATTTGTCTGAACTATAAAAGATAAGTTTGGTCAATTATAACATACAATTTAGTTCAACTGGTAATGGAGTAGTGCATACTTAACAAGCTGAGTTAAATAAATAGGTGGTGAATGATTGCTTAAACTAAGTATCTTCAGTTACTGAAACTCTGACATTAGCACATTCAACTTAAATCTTTCATTCCATTCCAAAAGGGCCTCAAGTACACTGAACATAGTCCACTGCACTTATTAAACTGATGCTCATTACTTAAAAAATTTAAGGCAACGTGTTACCTTGGTTTTTTTAAGTAGATTCAACTCATCCAGGTTTTCACAGTGTGTGAACAACCATCACTGAACAGAGGTGGTTGATTATGACACCAGCTGTAAGCCACCTACAATGTATTCTTGAGATCCCTTCCTAGGTGCCTCAACCCCCACTCACACCTTACTTCAGATCACCTCAATAGGTCACAATATAGTCATATAGATGGCACCAGTGGGAATGGCTGCCGTCGCTCAGGGACCTCCTCAGTTTTGCATTTTTATCATATAGTGCACTGATCACCTATGATAGACAGATTTTTTTAGACAATATTCACAGTCCAGGACCACACCAAAGGATTTGTTAATGAATGGAGGTGGCTTGCCTTGGCTACCTGACCAGAAACAATGCAGGAGGAAAACAGAAAAAATCCTGGTCAGGCTGAGGAACAAACAACACCACTCCCTGCTTCCCAGCATTCTACTAGCTAACGTCCAAACTTTGGAAAACAAGCTGGATAAACTACAGGCCAGGATGACTTTCTACCGGGACGGGCTATAATGTCTATGTTTTTAAGTAGACACGGCTGGATCCCTCAGTCCTGGACTTGTATATTGCTCCTGTGGACCTATCCATTCACTGCTAGGACCGGAGAAAGGAGTCGGGCAAACGCATGGAAGGTGTTGTGTGCATAATGACTAATAAGCGATGGTGTGTGGATGTACAAACAATGTCGATGAGGTGCTCTCCTGACCTTGAACACCTCATCATCAAATGCAGATCATTTTACCTGCCTAGACAGTTTACAGCAGGGTTCTGTACCGCAAACACCACCAGCATGTAGACTTCCCAATGCACGGGCACAACATCCTGGACCATCTTTACACCCCATTCACATGTAGATACATAGCCCACCCCCAACCAGCCTTCAGCAAATCAGACCACTCCTCAGTCCTGCTGCTATCAGCCTACAGGCAAAGCCTCAAGCATGAGGAGCCCATGACACGCTCGGTTCAGCACTTGATCGACCAATCAGACACTGTTCTGTGTCACTGTTTCCACACCACAGACTGGGAAGTTTTCCATACTGCTGTGAACAACAATGTAGATGACTACATCGAATACGTCACTGGATACATCAACAAATGCACAGGTAACCCACATTGTACTGCGGGTTACCTGTACGAACTTACTCCAACCAGAAACCATGGGTCAACAGAGAGGTGCATGCTGTGCTCAGAGCTAGGACAGCTGCCTATAAATCTGGAGATCCATACGAGTACAGAAAAGCCTGGTACACATCTCAGAAAGGTAATAAAAATGGCTAAGGGACAGTACAGGGAAAAGGTAGAGTCCTGTTACAGAGGATCAAACACCATTGGAGTGGGTTAAAGACAATAACAGACTACAAGGGGAGGAGCTATAGCGTAGGAGAGGTGACTGCTTCTCTACCTGAGGAGCTCAACACCTTCTATGCCTGCTTTGAGAAGTGCACAGTAAGCCGGAGTTTCTGACAGGAGGACAGCTGTCCTCTTCAGATCCCTTAGGCCAGGGGTAGGGAACTCCAGGCCTCGAGAGCTGCAGGTTTTAGATGTGTCCCTGATCCAGCACACCTGAATCAAATGACTGAATTACCTCCTCAGTCTGCAGTCAAGTTCTCCAGAGTCCTGCTAATGACTTCTATATGTGATTCAGGTGTGCTGGATCAGGAAAACATCTAAAACCTGCAGGACACCGGCTCTCGAGGCCTGGAGTTCCCTACCCCTGCCTTAGGCTGACATGTGTGGCTACTTTAAAAAAATAAAAACACACACAAAGCTCCCAGACTGGATAACATCCCAGGTCATGCTCTCAAAGCATGTGCTTATGAACTGTCAGCTGTCTCCACAGACATCTTTAACCTCTCCCAGCTGTTGTATGTAGTCTTGTCATACTTCAAGAGGACCACCATCATCCCTGTCTTGAAGAAACCAAATGTGAGCTAATGACTATTGCCCAATAGCACTCACTTCCATTGTAATTAAGTGCTTTGAGCGTATAGTCAAAGCTCACCTCACATCTTCACTGCCTGCTGCACTGAACCCCTTTCAGTTTGCCTATAGGCCAAACAGATCCACAGATGATGCAATAGCACTGGTTCTGCACACCGCCCTTTCCCACTTGGACCATAAGATCACATATGGTGGCTGTGGCTCAGGAGATAGGGCAGGTACTATTACTAATCGGAATGTTGGTGGTTTGATTCCTGGTGGCTCTGGGCTGCATGCCAAAGTATCTTTGGGCAAGATACTGAACCCCAAGTTGCTCTCCGATGCAAGTGTTGGAGCATCAATGTGTGTGAATGGCAGACAGTAAGCACTCAGCTTTGTTACAGAAGTGCTTGTGTAAATGGGTGAATGCAAATGTGTTGTATAAGCACTTTGAGTGTTCAGTTAGAGTAGAAAAGTGCTATATAAGAACTACTCCATTTACCATATGTGCAGATGCTGTTTCTTGACTACAGCACCACTTTCAACACCATAATTCCATCCAGGCTTATCATGAAGCTTCGGGATATGGGCAACAAAGATGCATATGATTAATAGTGGGTGAACAACCCACTAGGGTTTAAATACCTGGGACTCTCCACATTTTGGTTTTAGAACTGAAGAAGCTTCTTGAATCAGAGGTGAAATGTCTTCAAAAATCTAAAGAGGTCCAGTCGCTTTTTTATCAAGCCATAGAGAATACCATGACCTGGATAACTTAGAATCTAAACAGACATACTTTGTTTGTTTAAATTTATTTATGCATTAATCTAGCTAATAAAAGTATAGATTCGATACATTTTATACTCCCACACAGTGGTTTAAATATTGTTGAATACCATATCTCCTCTCTCGCTAGGTTTTTTCTGCATTAAACTGCATTATTATCTCTTAGTGTTTTTGATCATTCAGCCTAATTTAGGAATTCACACTCTAGAATCAGCCTTTAAAAACTGTAAAATTCTTCTCAGTCAAAAATAATAAATTTCACAAAATTCAATTAAATTCAGTTTTATTTATATAGCACCAAATCACAACAAACAGTCGCCTCAAGGCGCTTTGTATTGTGGATAAAGACCCTACAATAATACAGAGAAAACCCAACAGTCAAAATGACCCCTTATGAGCAAGCACTTGGCAACAGTGGGAAGGAAAAACTCCCTTTTAACAGAAACAAACCTCCAGCAGAACCAGGCTCAGGGAGGGTCAGTCATCTGCCGCAATTGGTTGGGCTGAGGGGAGAGAAAAAAAGACATGCTGTGGAAGAGAGCCAGCCAAGAGAGTGGAGTATAAACAAAGTAAAAGAGGTGAATGAAAAGAAACTGTGCATTATGGGAACAACCCCCCCCCCCCCCCCCCCCCAGCTGGGAGCTGGTTCCACAGAAGAGGGGCCTGAAAGCTGAAGGCTCTGCCTCCCATTCTACTTTTAAGTATCCTAGGAACAAAGTGTGGGGTGGCTGTAGCTCAGTAGGTAGAGCAGGTCACCTACTGATGGGAAGGTCAGCGGTTTGATTCCTGGCTACTCTGGCTGCATGCCAATGTATCCTTGGGCAAGATACTTAACCCCAAGTTCCTCGCAATGCAACTGTTGCACTGTGAAAGTGTGTGAATGTTAGATAATTAAAGCACTTAGCCTTTGTTAATCATGGAAGTGTATGAATGGGTGTGCATGGGTAAATGTAAATGTGTTGTGCAAGAAACTGAGTAGAAAAGCACTATGTAAGAACTAGTCCACTTACCATTTGAGATAAGAGGGGGCCTGATTATTCAAGACCTTGTATGTGAGGAGAAGGATTTTAAATTCTATTCTAGATTTAACAGGGAGCCAATGAAGAGAAGCCAATATGGGAGAAATCTGCTCTTTCTTTCTAGTCCCTGTCAGTACTCTAGTTGCAGCATTTTGGATCAGCTGAATTTTCAGGGAGCTTTTAGGACAGCCTGATAATAATGAATTACAATAGTCCAGCCTAGAAGTAATAAATGCATGAATTAGCTTTTCAGGATCACGCTGAGAAAGGAAAATTACCAAAAACATGTTTTCATTGTCTTCAGTCTGGCCTTATAACTGCTGAAATAAACATTGGCAAGCAAAAAGAAGAGTTGTATTTTAAATTCAGTCCAAGTTTGTTTCAATCTCTCAATAGGTGCCTTGGAATGTACTGTAACTTCAAGAACAAAAAAGACAGAGTATGTACATGAATACCTTAATCTTTCTAACATTACCTTTTTTCCTTCTTTCCATCATGTCCCTGCTGACAGAAAGGAGGCTCAGCTCATAACTGTGGCCAGCTGAAGATTGGCCAGGTCATTCTGGAAATCAATGGCATCCCCTTGAGAGGTCGGGAACACAAAGATGCTGCCAGAATCATCGCTGAGGCTTTTAAGACAAAAGAAAAGGATCACATTGACTTCCTGGTAGTAGAACCAGGAGTCTAGTAAGGGGATTTTGCACTTAATGCAGCATGGTTAAAGAAAACACTGGTTTACCATTGTAAAGGTTGCTAAACTCCACATGGTGTTCTACAATCATGGCCCTTATTTTATTTTCAGGGAAAAGATCAGTGGAATGATGTGTCAGGTATTTGTTAATAAAACTCTACAGAAATTTTCACAATTAAAAAAAATATATTAAAAAGGGGTGGTACATTAATATTTGTTATAAAGTCATACCTGGGTTAAATGTTATTTGCAGTTTAGTTAATTCTGTTTCATTATGTTTCACCAGAAAAACTACAATGATAATGGAAGCTCATTCATTTACATCTTGCTACTCTATATTCATGCATTTGAAATTATAAGAAAATTATAATATTCAACCTTTCTGTAAAACATTGATATAGTTAGGTTTTGCACACCGACCAAGCAAGATAAAAGACAGAAAGTGATGCATAAAAAGTAAAACATTAATTTAAATTTAAATTAAATAATTGCCGGTTAATATCAGAGAAGGCTGCATTTTAGATCTGACACAAATGGGCAAGTTCAGAGAGCATGTGAATTGATCTACAATACTGCATATGTGTATTCTGTTCTAAAGACATATACCAGAAATATGTGGTGAAGTATGTGGTGCTCTGTTCTAAATATTTCAGGTGAGGAAAATGCTCAGTGAAAAGTTTTGGCACTCTGCTTACAACTATGTGCAATCCTCCCATACCACAGATGCACTATCCAAATAAATTCCAAACAATCAGAGCGGCAACAATCATGTCATGCCTGCTCTTATGTTCTGCATTATTCAGTGCATTATGTCAAACTCCCAGCCCGAGGGCCACTTCCGACCCCGCCCCCTACTTCCAGTCCGCGAATTGATGTAAAAAATAACATACAATTCGGCCCTTTAAGCTACTGTTTTGACATTTCACCTTCCCCTCGAATTAAGAGGGTTAAGCAAAATGTCAAAAAAGTAACATGAAGCGGCCCACGGGCCGGGAGTTTGACACCCCTGCGGTCTGCTACTAATCTTAGTATCACCTTTGTGTCATTCATTTTTATATGAACAACAATACTTTAATGCTGTTAAATGTTGTGCTATAAATGGACAGTTTCTGATAGCGCTTTTCTATTTTATATTGAGCACCCAAAGCATTTTATACAACATGCCTTATTCATCCATTTGCACACATTCATACATGAAAATTCCGTGCTCTGAAAGGGGCAGTCCAAAAAAGTGTCCACACCTTTGAATAAAAAACATTCATACTGCACATCTCTGGTAAATTGCTACAGTTATTCAAGGGCAAAATACAACTTATGTAGACAGGAAACATGGCTCATTAGCATTATAGTGGATTCTTTTGTCAAAAAATTTTAACCATTCAACTGTCACGCATCATTTACATTATAGTGAAACTGTCATCACTTCTTGATGATCCAGTGTGAAAAAAGAGCCTTCCTCCTGCAGACAAGAAGCAACTCCCATCATTTCCTGTATGTTACACTTTCTAAGGGAATGCGATTGTTGTGTTTTGTTCTTTAATAAAATCATAGAAGATTTGTCTTCTATGATTTTGTTTGTGTGCTGAACTTTTTCAATCCATCTTGGATGTTTTAATTGCTTCTGAGATTGCCAGTAATAAACCTGGTGAGTATACTATGATCACAATCGCTAGAATTAATTGATAAAATACAATTAGCAATTAAAGTTGTAGGCAGGAAAGAGGTGACCAAGCAACTCAGCCAGACTAATAAGCTATCCCAAATACAAGTGTGTGTGTGTGTGTGTGTGTGTGTGTGTGTGTGTGTGTGTGTGTGTGTGTGTGTGTGTGTGTGTAGTATATATTCCCAGTGTTTTCACTGAGCTTTGGCCAGTGCTAGTCAGAAAGATCAATGAAGCAGTTTTTTCTTTATTTTTTTTTAACTGTGCTCCCTGCGTCTTGTACGAGGGGGGATTAGGGCCACAATGAGAAAAAAAACTTTTGTACATTTTGAGAATAATGTCAAAATTTCAAGAAAAAAGTCAATTACTTTTTGAGAAAAAAGGTGAAATAACATTTTGAGAATAAAGTGGAAGCACTATTTTGAGAAAGTTGAAATGTGCAGATTAAAGTCAAAGTCAAACAACTGCCACGCCATGTCTGCTATACTATTTATATATTTTTTAAGCTTGTAATGTCTGGCAGATTTTGCAAACAGAATTGCAATCTGAATGCACTGTCGTGCAAAAAAATTTACTCTTCCAAGATGAGCTCTGTAGATTCTCTATAGGCTCCTCTGGTTAATGTTTGTCCTTTTATTTTATTTGTTTATTTATTATTTTTTCCCATACATATGTATGCAACCTGTACAGGGTCTACCCTGCCTCTTGCCCAGTGTCAGCTGGGACCCCTGAACAGGATAAGCGGAAGAGAATGGATGGATATGTATGTATGGAAAAAGTATAGGGATGTTAAAAGAGATGGTGCAGAAAGCTGCATCGGCTCAGAATGGAAGAAAACACACAAACTGGCAATGGTCAGATGCAAGGATATTGATGATTGCACCTTCATGCAGTACAGAAGGGATAGACTGAATCACAAGACACCATAAGACAGCTGAGTAACTTGTTTCATCTGCCCAAGGCATTTTGTAGAGGGCATAGCAGCAGTGACCTTTCTTTGACTTGAAATGACGACTTTGACAATTTTTTTCTTTGTGGCCCTAATAAAAAGTGAAATTCCAACACCTGTCTCACCACCAGTTCAATACAAGTTAAATCAAATGTTCCTGTTAACAATGTTTTGTGAAAGAAAAAAAAAATTCTATTTGCTCAACCAGCATATCACAGCAAAACAAACTGAGGGAATGATAGTGTGGCTCTTGATTCTGCCTTAAAAGAAAATTTACTAAGAGGATCTGAGATAATTATGGTCATGTCCTTCAGAAATCAAACCGCATCAACTCTTAAATATATCCAAATGGTGCTTGGTTTTTAGAGCCCATCCTATCACAATTATGTCCAATCTCTAACATCTCAAAAATACATCTTATAAAAATGTTATAAAATACCAATTTTGTATGTCCCTCTAGCTCCCACTTATGCAGCCTACTGAGATATAACAGTTTTGGATTAAGTCCTACCATCAGTTTTAATTTCTAGCTGCAATGATTTGCAAATCTCATTCTGGCAAAGATCAAGCTATCCATTAAAATCATGGATAAAGTAAATTAAAAATGGAAAAAATAAGAATTAGCAAAACAGAACAAGACACGCTGAAGCCAAGCATCAACTAACATAATAGGAAGTATTAAGTGTATATTTAAGCCCTATCCCAAAATCATACAGTTTTCAGGAACATTTTGACCACTGTCTGAATAACAGAAATACCTTGGCAAATTTTAATTAACAAACTATATCTTCCAAAGTACAGCTCCATCACTTGGGGCAGTGGTGGCTCAAGTGTTTGTCCATTAATTGATTACTGGTTTAATCCATTTTTGTTTGGATTTTCATCTGTGGATTTGGGTTGTAAAAATTACTTTACTCTGAGTTAAGGGAGTAAAGGTTCATCAGTCTGACTGTGGTAGGAAAGAAGCTTTCATATAATCTAGTCCTGTGTGTAATGATGCCGTCTACTCTACTGGGCGTGGTGGTGTGTCTTTCTGATGATGGGCTTTACTTTGCTTTCTTTTCAAATTGTTGCAGACTAACAAAATTTCATTTAGTTCATAAACAGTTCATTTAGTTGATTTACATTACATTTAAAAGTTAAGGTCTTCCCTGTTCTTATCAGTGTTTTGAAGGTGATACATACATAATGAAATACCCCAAACAGCTACAGAAAAGCATGATACTTTAACATAAGCGCCTAAACATCTATAGAAGAACTCCATCCATCCATCCATTCTCTTTCACTTATCCTATTCAGGGTCACGGGGGGCTGGAGTCTATCTCAGCTGACATAGGGCGAGAGGCAGGGTACACCCTGTACAGGTTGTCAGCGTGTCACAGGGTGAATACAGAGAGACAGACAACCATTCACACCTATGGGCAATTTAGAGTGACCAATTAACCTAATCCCAGTACCCAGTTCACAATAGAACTTAGAAAATATATTAAATGTTTAAAATAAGAAAATGTACCATTTTAAGAAAAATACTGGCTCATTTTGAATTTGATGGTAAATGATAAATAAACTAGTTCTTATATAGCACTTTTCTACTCTGAGCACTCAAAGCGCTTATTTGATGGCAGCAGCATATCAAGGCCAAGTGGTGTGTGGCTCTGGCAGTACCAGAAGCAAAAATGCAGGTATGGGAGGAGTCTGATGAGACCATGGAACAGGACTTTCAGGCCGCCTGAACCGACAATAAGGATAGCAAGTCAAAGTTGTTTCCAGGTATTGGACTTCACCAAATTTGCCCTTTGTTTCTGTTCATAATTTTAATGGCCAGAATTTGTAGGCACAGCCAGGTGTTCAGCCTTGTTGGAAAAAGGTTGCACAAAGAGAAGCAAACAAATTTATAAAATAAATTTTCAGATGCATTTATAATTGATTTCTCACTGAGACAAAACGTTACTAAAGTAGTTATCATATAGTCTTATTTTTCTGGCTGATGGAAAGGAGCTCATTCTTCACATATGTGTGATGGAAGCTGGACAGAGCATGCACAAAAATGATAAGAGGCTTCTACTGAATAGTCTAGAAGGAGCTGAACTCCAGTGACTGAAATGTGCATGTTTGTCACAAAATCCACAGCTGAAGGAATACAAAACACATCAATAAACATATAAGATCCATAAATACTAAACACAACTCAGATTCTGCTCACACATATGTAAAGTGTATTTATTATTGTAGGGTCTTTACCTTACAGTACAAAGCGACTGATGTTGTGATTTGGCACTGTATAAATAAAATGGAATTGAACTGAACAGAACTGAATTGATGCCAGGCCAAAGGGGTCTTAAATATTAAAAAAAAAAAAAAAAAAAAAAAAAAAAAAAAAAAACCTCTCCTATACAATTCGAGCATAAAGCTGAATCAACACGTCCCTGAAACAGTTTTAACCAACTCTGTACTAACTAGAAACTGAGCAATGTTATTACTATTCCAGATTTCCCAAATAGTATTGCGATCATTTCTAAACTGATATAAAGACCTACTGCATAAAAAGAGCATCTATTATTACAATATTGAATTTTCTGTTAGTAGGAAAGCATATTTCCTGTAAAAGGTCTGTTGGTTATGTGCTGCTGTAGAATTATTCCTTGAGCTTAAATTGAGTTTGGCATTTTGAACTGTAGTGCTAATATATGTGTAGTATGTGTAAAAACAGTCCTATTCATTCATTTATTCATTAACATAGCGCCATCTCGTGGATCAATTAAAGTTACAGTGGTACAGTGTCTCTAATGTGGTACTGATCACTTCTGCAATCCTCTTTGCTTTTTTTCATTATGGGAAATGGACTTAGTGTTTTTGGGAACTTATTATTCATTTTGACAGCACAATACTCTGTTTCCTTTTAACATTTCCATATTGTTTACATTCTTATTTTTATAGACTCTTGCAAAAGTGATTCAACCAATTGTTTATACTAAAAATGATCTACAGGAACTTAATATGGATCATATGGATCCAGCAGACCCTAGAAATACAACATCGTTGGTATAGTGTTGTAACTGCACTGGTTGTAAACCTCTGTTATAGAAAAGAGTGAAGCACTCAGTCGTAGTTATGACTTTTATTTGGTATGTTTCATTTAAGGTGTTTAGTCATTCCATAAGACATCTATAACTGTAATCCAAAGTAATAAAATACAAACTAAGAAACGATCTGTACATGCTTTCAAAAATGTATTTTGGGCCTTTACCATTTATTATGGTAAAGGTTATATTGTATCTAATAACACAAGTTACAATAAATAAAATGTGATTGTTGGTCAACTATTGGAAGTATTGGTGAGAATCATGTGCAATTTTAATAATGTACAAACAAAATGTATTTGTGCTTGTTTGTTTTGTGAATGCAAACTATTCAGACAGTATATAAGTTGTACAGAAAATGCTGCACATATATTTATAATGCTGTTTAGTAAATTCAGTAAATGTGAAAAGATAAAATAATTTGTTTAAACATCATCTTTTGTCACTGATGTAACTGCTAACATCCCTTCTATGTTTTCTTCCCATTCCCATCACAACTGTCACGCCACAAATAACCCTTTAGAGCAACTCAGCTATTCTCGTTTGTGTTGGATCTTGCAATATTCATTGTAGAAATGGCTGACATATTCTTAAAGTTCTTGAAGATGTTGTAAATGAGCACTGTAAGAAAACATACATCTACTCAATAAAATTAAGACAACAGATCACAAGGAATATTATTAAGTAAATGTAGCTATGTAATAAATCAGACCTTTATAGTTATCAATTTAATATGATTAGATTCAAATAGAAAACAAAAAGGAATAAAACATTGAGTTGACATAAAACTCTGAAACCTCTAAATTTGTATTCACTTCCAATAAAAATTTATTTCATTCTGCATATCAATGATGTATAGTTCAGAAATGATATTCTGCTTTACTGTATTACATTTATTAGAATTTCTTTGGTCAAGCCAATAAAATCTAAATATTCTTGTTTCTTAGGAACAACAAACTTGAGCAATAATGACTAAAATCTTCACATTATTTTAAATATTGCCAACATACAAAGTCGTGTACAGCTAAAAGTTAGGTTAGCTGTACAGGGGTCAAAATTCTATTAAAAATAGCCTTCTGAATACTGGAAATACCTAAATTGACAAAAAAGAAAAAAAAAACTCAAAAGAGGTGGAATCCCAAGTGTTTGAATGGAAAAATAAATAGAATTAAAGCCGCAAGTGGCGATGATCGGGCCCTCACACCGAGCGCACGTTGACCTGTGGCGTGTGTTGAACCATGGCACACTCGAGTCATGCCACGCTTGGAGGTTTTTTGATTGTGATGGTGTACAGAATGTCTGTAACCAATTTCATTCAGTTATAGGAAACTATATCTTTCACTCTCTACATGTACCCGGTGCAATATTTGGAGGGTGGTCACGGCTCCAGCGTGCAAAATGGGGCATGGGTCTGATTGAATTTTTTGATCAGGTGGATGTCATGCATGTTTGTAACCAATTTCATACATTTCCAATAAACTAAATTTTTTGCTCTCCATATAAACCCAATGCAGTATTTGGGGTGTGGTCACGGGTGTGGCATGCAAATTAGAGCATGGGTCTCATTGACTTTTTTGATCAGGATGATATCAGGAATGTTGAAACAGATTTTCATGCATTTCAGAGAAACTAATTCTGTGGACCATCATACAAATTTTCATTTGCATCTGTAGGGGGCGCTATTGCACCTATAGCCTTGAATCTGTAGTTATGGATTCAGCCTCAGTTTGTACATGAGTGATTACATTTTAAGGCTGATCGGGCAAAGCATGTGCAAACGAGTGCTCAATTTTGTGGCAAGGGAGAAAAACAAAGGCCAAATTCAATGGCCTGGTGTATGGAGGACCAAAACTGACATAGTTAGAAGTAAAAGCAGAAATATATATATATATATATATATATATATATATATATATATATCAGAGGCGATTGCTCTAAGACTGCAAGGGAAGCTCCGCTTCCCCTAAAATGTCAAAAAATAGGCGCTCAAACATATACTGTTGTGTGTACATGTCATTGACTAAATATGCGCTACAACGCGCTCAACTTTTGTTCAGAATCAGCTTCTTATCACAGGTGGCTTTCCTCTCTCTCATTCCCGCAGCTTCCCAGTGCTTTAAACAGTGTGGATGCTGAGCGTCTACAGAGCTCAATAGCGAAGCAAAGAGTGCAGCGAAACGAGACGAGTCATTGGATAAATGCTGGGCTTTGTCCCGCCCATCGGACGCTCAGCGTCTCTGGGGGTCTATGGGGCAGTGGGCTGGCCTCGGCTGGCCCGGACGCTCAGCTTCTGCATGATGATTGGATGATCTGTCTGAGGCTGAATCCCTTTTTGATTGACAGCGAAATGAGCGAATCAGTGATCTTTTGGTGTAAACATCCGTGGGAGCATTTTTAAATTTTCATTCTGTTCTGAGTTGAACCGGAGACTTTCCTAATCCTCTTAGCGGCGTTTTCTTTGTTAAAAACGACTAGAGACAAATCGAGCTTCTATTTCTGGTGGGTTTTTTGTAGCTGCTTGTGTTTGGAGACTGACTTCTATCACTCTTTCTGACTTCTATCGCAGTTTCTGTCCAGCGGGTGCTGCTGTATAAATAAACCGACACATTTTATGATGTAGGCCGAAATTGAGCTTCCCCTCCTTGAAAGACCAGCATCCGCCACTGATATATATATATATATATATATATATATATATATATATATAGTATATATTTTGTTTTTCCTTTTCCTTATACGTGCGTGTTGTGTCGCTTGCACAAGTCTGTGTACCACACAAAAACTGTTGGGAGACCTGGATATTTGCTGCCCGCTGATGCCTTGGCATCGTTTTTGCTTGTGGGTGTGTCAGTTACGGATAATGCCGAACTTTTTGGGGGCTGCTAAACTGAAGTCAAAGGCACAAGCATGCACAATCGACCTGCACATGGATCCTGCTCCTTCCTGTTTATTGACCAATAGTAGAGGAGCTGGAGCAAGAAGGTAGCCCTCCTCATTTACATAATGAGGCAGAAATGCATACAGTAAAAGAGCAGGCAGAAATGCATACGATAAAGGAAAAGTGGAGACAAGGAAATGTAAAAAGAACAAAGGCTTGTATAAGGAAAAGGCAAATCAAAATATATATATTTCTTGACGAAAACGCATGCATAAGGAAAAAGCAAAACAGAATATGTACATTTCTTGATGAAAACGCATGTATAAGGAAAAGAAAAAACAATATATATATATATATATATATATATATATATATATATATATATATATATATATATATATTTCTGCTTTTATTTCTAATTATGTCAGTTTTGTTTTTTTCTGTCAAGATGGGGTGCTGAGTGTACATTACTGAGAAATAAAATGAACTTTTTTGATTTTAGCAAATGGCTGCAATGAAACAAAGAGTGAAAAATTTAAAGGGGTCTGAATACTTTCCGTACCCACTGCTCTAGTTCGCGTGAATTTGTACCCTCATGTTGTATTTTAGGAAGTCTTATGGCAGGTACACAGTAAAAATGCCAGTGTTAAAATCTTAGGTGTAGTGTTAAATAAAAAGTGTTGGTGTTGTATTAACAACACACAGCTGTAAAATAACACTGCCGGTGTAAGTTCTTACATATGTAAGTTGTTAAATTCAAGCGTTAATTGGTTGGTGTTGCTTAAGCCACGCCTTCGCTTTACGGCTGCAAAGTGCATTCTGTCGGTTGCCAGCAGTCGCTCGGTCGGACATTACCGTTTCTTTTAACCCGCAGAAGACAAAATTACTTCCTAAAGGTAAGCTAAATGCCCAGACTTGATTAATGTTTTGATGGAAATGTGCTTTTTAGTTTGTGACATCAAAAAATATACTATATTTAACCTATTTTGAATGGAAAGTTCACCAAATTCAAGGTCCCGCCATTTTGCCAAATCTAGGGAGCGGTAAATTTGAATTCTAATGTTATATTTGGTCAGTTCTAGTAGTCATTTTACAGCGTAAATATGACACGTCTGGCGGTATGGCCTTAAATATTGTCGATGTGTGCATTTACAAAGCTAGCAATACAAACTGCTAATGAGCCTTCAAGAGGACGTGGGGGACGTTCTATGGAGCTAAATTGGGGCCATAAAGTTTGTTCGAAAAAAAAAATTTTGAAACTGAAAAATTATTTTGAACCCGAAAAAAAAATTTAAACAGGAAAAAAAAAGTTTTGCAACTGAAAAAAAAAGATGTGAGACTAAAAAAAAAAATTTCAAAACTACTTTTCAGATTCAAGTTTTTTTTTTTTGCACTTTCAGATTTTTTTTTCACAGTTTCAGATTTTTTTTTCGAGTTCAAACTTTTGGCCCTGTTTTGGCGTGGGGGGCAGGACCTCAGATGACGGGGGTGTGGAATCATGACTGACAGCTCAGCACAGTGGCTGAACAACATAGTCCCAGCTGTTGCATTCAGGGACCGTGGGAACTGGAAATGTCTCTAACGCATCATCGATATTCTATATGTATGTGATTGGTTTTGAAAGATAACATGCTTCACCGATACAAGCAGCTTATATGAGTACATGACTCGAATCTCAGAGGAAAAAATATGATCTTGACAGATTTGCACAGCATTCTAAGTCCGTGTTGGAGATTTCCCATGCTCTCAAAGTAAAGCAGAAGCCTCGTCTTCATAGGCATACGCTCGTCTTCATCTGCGGGTGCTAGCAGTGATCAGGTAATAAAAAGAGATGGGGCGAAAACAGACACATTCACTGTTGATACCTGAGCAGTTTACAGAAACAGCATGACATGGACCGTGTCACTGCGATATGTTCGCCATATTGGAAGTGGCAAGTCAGCCTTAAATCAATAAAACCACATGCAAAGGAAGTGGATTTTCTGAATAAAAACGACTGACGTTTAAATTTAACTTCATATTTTGGATGGTCCGACGCCCATTGAAATATTTACCGTGCTTCGGGGAGGATCCCTGGGGCCGTGCGAGTGAGAGGGCCGCTTCCCCGGGTCCCATTTCCCATTCAAAATGCTCTCATTCGGGCTCTGGGGGAGCTCGGGGCTCCAGGGCGTGATGCTGAATGATTTTGCCCGGCCACGGCTCACCATCCTCGGATACAATGTGTGGCCGTCCCGGTCCCACGGCCCCTTCCAAAGGGAAAGAGGAGATGAGGGACCCGGAGAAGCGGCCCGTTCACTCGCAGAGCCCCGGGCCCGCCTCCCTGACCTCCGCCGGAGGGAGAGGCACCTCCTCCACACATTGTATCCAAGGGAAGTGAGCCATGGCCGGGCGAAATTTGTTGTATATATTGCTTATACCAAATTCCTGAAATTTGGTATAAGCATTCTTCACATTAACCTGAACAAAAAACCTTTGGACGAAATTTCTGTCAAATGTAAGACGTTGCCATGGCAATGCCCTAAATGTGCCATCTTTTTCCTCCGGTTACCTAACACAACACTGAAAGATTTCACATGCGTCAGGTAGAAAAACGGCTAAAACTGGCACGGCCGGAAAAGCTGGGTTCAAATCGGCACCAGCACCTGGGCGGCGGCCGGCGAGGGCCTATCATCGCTGCTTGCAGCTTTAATTTACTTTGTAATTGCTTTGCCAGGGTTTGTCATAGAAACACATATGATGGCTTGTTGGAAAGATGAGGTTGTGCTGAATCCATCAATACATATGTAAATATGGCCTGCATAATCAGGGTGTTAAGTCACTTAATGTATGAAATGCCCCAACTGAAAAGTATTGACAAAATTGAGTCTTCAGTCCCAAGTTTTATTATGTCGCATGTATTGTCATATAACACAGTAGGCTTGTTGAATTAATGTGCTTATTTTCTAAATCCAGCAATACCAAATATGTAAATATACTATGCATAGTCATTTAAAAATATGTGATCTGTCCCAAATGAAAGAATATACTGCATTTCATTGCAATATAGTAGACTGTACTAGTAAAATCACCAGAGATAAGAGAGTAGGACAGAAAACCACAAGAGATTATAACAGTTTGGCCTTGATGGGCCTTTTTAATAAAACTATAACTTAACTACACACAGTATAAATCAGGAGCAGAACTCCATGCATGTCAAGCCCAGTGCATTTGCTGATCTCACTGCAGTTGCCGTCCTTACAGTAAGGACAGGGATTTTCACGGGGTCTCTGATTTAACAGGCTATTAATTCAGACGGTATAGGTTGTTGGTTAGACTGTAATTGAGCTAGAACATTATCAATAGCATCAAAAACATCAAATGTATCATGACTGGGTGTCTGATTTTGAGGGGGTTCAATAGGGTTATCTCATGTATTATCAACACGGGGAGAGTTGGGGGTCCAATAGTTGTAGCCAGTTTAAAGAGTTCACAGCATCAATAACAGGAGTCAAAGAGATGATTTCAGGATTGGATTGACTAGCGTTCTCTCTATTTTCACCCTCTAACAAGGCTAAAGCTGCATTTAAATCTCTAAAATAATCATTACTAGACATTTTATTGTTAAATAAAATCCAGTTTAAAAAAAAACAAAAAACTTATTTTATTAAGGTCAATAACTCTGACATAACTGTAAATGTTTTATTAAGGTTAATAATTCTAACACAGGTGTAAATGTTTTACAAAAGAACCCTAGTGTATAGGCCCCTGCACCTCCTCTCATTTCTCCGCCTCCTTCTGTGTATTGGTATGCGAGCTCCAATAACACCTTTACCTCCTGAAAGACAGATTTTTTTAAATTAATAAAACAAACATAGTAAACATACTCACCTATTTTTAATAACTTATGTGACAAAATTTGGGGCAGGGTTGTCACTTCTGTCAACTGTGAGATGTTTTCCTATTGAGGTTGCACCACGGAGATTCTATCTTTGGCTTTCCACTAGCTTGCTGCCCTTAGAAGCTAAGCCCAGTCCTGTTACTGAGGGGACAAAGGTCTCTGAATGTGAAGATAGAGGTCTAACTCAAATAGGTCTGAAATGGTTTAAAAAGTTTCTTATTTTTAAAGCATTTTGTTTTTTTTTGTCTGAAAAACAAAAATACCAAAAAAAAAAAACCCCCCCAAAAACCCCCAAAACATACCAATATCCGCCTCCCCAATCAATCCAGCATCTGAAGAAAAAAAAAGGTTCTATGACCCTCTTATTCATCAAGACATGCCGTGAAAAAAAAAACAAACAAAAAAAAAAAAACTTACTGACATCTGTATCTGAAATGGAGCCTATGAGCGTGTGATCTAACACAAAAGTTAAAAAAAAAATTTAGAAAGTATTTTTTAAATGACCTACAACCTAAAAACAGAGTTTGATATACCTGTATAAACCATGTCTTTACAAAAATCCTAGCGACCGTCCAAGAGTCACATTTAGAGGAACAAACTAACAACATATTTACACTGAGGCTCTTTATAGGTTTGTGTGTTTGACAGTTAGCTTTTACACCCAAATGGCAGATTTTATCATTCTTCTTTCTAAGGCAGGTCTGTGATCTATAATAACCTATATATATATATTTTTTTTTTTTTTTTGAGTTATGAGGCTGGAACTATACATACAAAGGGGAAATAAACGTAACTTACCTTAACTAAAGTTGCCAATCACTTGTTTTACACGGTTGCCAGAACAAACAGACTCAAGAACAGTTTCTTCGCCAGAGCAATCACCACCCTGAACTCTCACACTCACCCACCGTAACTGTGCAACACCCTCATCTCTGTGCAATATTAGATTATTCATACTGAACAATATCTAACATTCCTATATTGTGTAATATCCAGTATTCATTCACTAGTGCAATATTCATTCGCCAAGTGCAATATTCATCATCTTCATTATTATTATATGTATACACTTATTTACTTTTCTTACAATGTACAGATGCACCAGTGTATGTATATATTTTTATACATTCTATTTTTTGTATATTTTATACATTGTTTCTTTTCTGTATATTTCTTGATTATGCTAGATTATAATATTTTTATTTTTAGAGAGTTTGATTTTCTGTTGTATGGCACTGAACAGGAGTGGCCCTCCAATCTCATTGTACATCCTGTATAATGACAATAAAGGCATTCTATTCTATTCTATTCTATTCTATTCTATTCTATTCTCTTCTATTCTATTCTATTTAGTAGGTTCAGTTGTTTTTTCATAAACGAGACAGGCTCTGATGTGCTCACGGTAAAAGTCTGGACCATTTACGAAACTGATTGATCGGAAGAGGGGTGGGGTACTTATCTTACAAAAACAGATGTGTCCAACAAGCTAAAAGAAGGCTCAACATAGGGAGGAGGAGGAGGAGGAGGAGGGAGGGGGTTTTTAGTGCTTATTTCTGATAACAGATCATTGGTAATAGAAAACAGAAACTTTTTTTTAAAAAGAGGATTTCATGAATTTACTTTTATTTTACTTTTTAAAAATTTAATTTTTAGTTTAGTTTTATTTACTTTGTAATTTTATTTTTAAATTAAAAATTTTATTTTTTAATTTTCTATTTAATTTTTTAATTTACAATTTTATTTTTTTATTTACAATTTTATGGAAAAAGGGTGTGGGGTTCTTATCTTACAAAAACAGATGTGTCCAGCAAGCTAATAAGGTCCGGTGACCGTTATTTTTCTGTATCTTACCTAAAGCAAACAGAGGTGTTACCGTGAAAAGAGAGGCCCTGAATAGGGGGCATAGGTGTGGCCCCCACTGAATTCTAAATTATTGGTTTTCTCTTTTTTAATACCGTAATACACTGTAATACAGAGAGGTGGATAAGATCTCAAAAGAGGCTCAACATAGGGGGAGGAGGGAGGGGAGGTTTTTAGTGTCTATTTTCTGTTGCAGGTCAGTGGAACTAGAAAAACAGAAAACTTTTTTAAAAAACATATGATTTCACTAATTTACTTTTATTTTACTTTTTAAAAATTTAATTTTTAGTTTACTTTTTTAAATTTAATTTTTTAATTTACAATTTTATTTTTAATTTTACAATTTTATTTTTTTAATTTACAATTTCATTTGCTTTCATTTTTTCATTTACTTTTATTTTTTCAATTGTATTTTTTTACATTTTAGTTTTTTACATTTTATTTTTAATTTACAATTTCATTTTTTAATTTTCAATTTTATTTTTTAATTTTCAATTTTTTTATTTTCAATTTTATTTTTTAATTTTCAATTTTATTTGCTTTCATTTTTTTTGTTTTTCATTTACTTTTTAGTTTTTTTTTCATTTACTTTTATTTTTTTTGCTTATATTTTTCATTTTGCTTTTCTTCTTTTTATTTATTTTATTTGCTTTTATTTTCAATTTTATTTTTTAATTTACAATTTCATTTTTTAATTTTTCCTTTTCTCAGAGGAAATAAACACAAAACCCTGACTGAGGCTAATCTGATGTTTAGCAGAGGAGGAGGAGCAGGAGGAGGAGGTAGGAGGAGAGAGAGGCGGGGGGAGAGAGGAAGGGAGGAGGGGCGAAAGTTCAGGCTTACTGACCTTTCTGCCTGACCTATTTCTGATCACATTCACGGTGGCACTCAGAGGTCTCAGTAGGCTCACTAACGGTGTCCTGGTGCTGTCTTCTTTGTGAAAATCGGGTAAAACGAATCTTGATTTCATTAATTTTTTTAGAAGGAATTAAACATATACAAATAAAATTAAGTAAAGATTTCCAATGTGGTCCACAGCAAAATGTTTCTGTCATAGTTGAATGAAAAATGAAAAGAAAAAAACAAATTATACAAGCTGTAATGTCTCACAAAAATGAAATGACAAGTCCTGTGCCTTTTTATTTATTTATGTTTACAAAATAAAAAGAAAATACCCAATTAAAATAAATATATAAATATATATATATATAAATATAAATATATATATATATATATATATATATATACATATATGTATACTTTCACCCACCTCCCCTATAGTGACACATAAGCACCAACCCTGACATTCATTTCCATATACCCCTTATACAATATTATCTATTTTTATAATCTATAATCAATTAAAAATATGACGTCATCTATATGAAAATTGCTTATCTTATCTATGCTATAGATCTTTATCTATTACTGATAAGATCTTGACATGCATTTGACAGAAGGTGGTACCTTATCCTCTCTCACACAATGAAGTTAATTCCACAGATAATACTTCTGGTTTAACACCTGGTCAACAGATGTTCATTTGACACCGATAACAGTGTCCTGCATTTCAAAAAGCGCGCGTTCAATATCATTGGCCTCTCTTAAATTGTGGAGATAAGCCTCCGTTTCACCCATAAGCCTGTGTGTGTCTGGGGTGAAATCTTCCAAACGGAGAATTTGTATCAATATAGGGATGAAATGTCCATTCCAAAATCTTTTCGATAGGTGATCATAATACTTGAAAAAGTAGTGTCTCTCGAAAGGAGACACACAGGTGTGCCTTCTTTGTGAGGGGTGTGAGGTTTCACAACCTGTGTAAATATCTCTTCTGTGTTTTTGAATAAGCATGTTTAGAACAGACTTGACTGTAAGTTTCACAAAGTCGAGCACGATCGCGTGTAGCTGACACGTCTCAACAGGGAAGTTCCGCGCTTCCACCAGATCGTACTTCTCTGACATTGTAAAATCCTCACACTATGCAAACGCTGCAGGGACAAGTTTATAACCAACTCTTGAACTCCTGACCACATCTTACTAGTCATATGCAGGAACTGCTGCTTTATTCACATAAAGGACGGACATCCTCTGGAACTGTCACGGTGACCATAGGCCTTTAGTGGCTACAGCCATCTCAGTCACGGTGTTCCATTACTAGCGAGCCTCCATACCAGACAACGTGCGTAATTCACATCTCAAACTAATAATAATGATGAGAGAGCAGCAAAACATAGCTGATAACATTGTAACTAAACGCATAAACACCGAAATGAGAACTCCCATGATCCTTTGCTCTGACGGGGCCATCCTTGACTGACGCTAGCCCTGTGTGCACTACGCAGACTACGATACAGAAAAAAACAAAGTTTACACATGAAAAAACGTCTGTATGATTTATCAACACCCTAAACCTTTTGCACGCTGCAGGCACGCTGCAATGCTAATAATGCTATTAGCATTATTTCATAAAAGGTTATTTAGGAGTGTGAGGTTTTTTTTTTGTAAGTTGATTTAAACATGTTAGTCGATTTGATGTGTTTTAACAACACCCTGTAATAAACTTTTATTCTGCTGTAGGCTATTGAGTTGATTCTGATGAAGACAAACTGTGCAGAGATGTTTCATTAACAAGCTAAGATCCTCTGTTAATGATGAAAATGAATAGAAACATGGTTAATGGGTAAAGCGGTGCATCGTTTTGACTTACACAAAAATAGGATTATACACGTCAATGAGACATTATTTCACCCTGTGTGGTATTCTGTTGTGACTTTGAATCGTGCTTTGGGTAAGCTGTGTGGAACGTCAGGAAAAGGATGAGAGTGTGCAGCTATAATGATTTCACCAAACTGTCAAGGTTTTATCAAGCTCAGTGAAACAGCAACGTGCTAAAACAGAAACTAGGACTACACGTTTAATTTCTGCTTAAAACTGACAGACTCATAAATAGATGAATACGGGAGTAAAACAGCTGTTTGAGTAGGCACGCATTGTGCGCTATGTCTGAGGTATCGATGAAACATAATAAATCAACCAAGATGGGTGACGTATAATGAAGAGTCTGATTATTTTTAATACAATCAGGAAGTGTTTGATTTTTCGACATCCGCTGAGTGGTCGTAGACAGGAACTACAGCATTATTCACACAAAGCACGGGTGCGCTCTGAAACAGCCACGGTGACCCTATGCCATTAGCGGCACACACGCACGCTCATGCACACCTGTTGCTTTCTGCATACCAACCATACAGTCATAAATCATGATTTATGGTTTTATGGTGCCGCATATATATTACTACTGGGAACACAGGGCCCAGGTGTTCCCAGTTGGCACTGACGAATCCTGCCCTGCCCACCTAAGACCTGAAACACCTGAAGCTTGAAAACAGGGGCAGGGGTCATCACACCATGTTTTCTCTCTCTCTTACCTCAACCTAGCTCATGTTGCCTAGCAGTGCGAAGCACAGCTGTTGAAAAACTGTTAAAATAGAGCCCAAACTTTTTTGTGTGTGTGTATTTAATGTCAGCTCTTAATATAACCTGTTAAAACAATACATTTCTACATCAAGGAATACAGATGAGTGAATTATTCATTTCCAACTATATTGGCAGCTCTCTAGTAAGACATTAAAGTTAAATAAAACTATTTAGTTATGAAGCTTAACTAATCTCAGCCAAACCAATTTGCTCAGGGACAAATGGAACACTGAATTAAACCAAACATCACCCATTAGAGATCATCTAAGTGAAATATATCTGCTTTTAACATCCACTCAGTGGCAAAAGCCAGTGAGGGTTTGAAACGGATGTGCCGGGAGTCATGCGTTCTCTCTGGGTATAGCGAGCCTTGACCCACTGGTCTGCTGACAGCTGGTGAGGCAAGCTGGTAAAATGACATTTGTGCTGTCTGTCAGTCCAGCTTTGTCCAGCCATTGGTAGGATTTCTCTATGTCAGGCACTTCTATCTGCCGGTGGTACATGCCGTGCAGAGGCCTGTCCATCCATGATGGTTCCTGTTCTTCCTCCTCTTCTTTCTTGGATTTATGCTGCCTGAGGTACTCACTAAGCACATGATCCTTTGTGGCCATCTTTCTGATATATTCATGGATCTTCAATGTTTCATCTAGGATTCTGACACTAGTCCTCGGCCACCTTCCTTCCGCTTAGCGTACAGTCTCAGGGTGCTGGATTTGGGGTGATGCCCTCCATGGATGGTAAGGAGCTTTCTTGTCTTGACATCAGTGGCTTCTAGTTCCTCCTTTGGCCAGCTTATTATCCCAGCATGGTATCTGACAACTGGCAGGGCGTAGATGTTGATAGCACAGATCTTGTTCTTCCCATTCAGCTGACTCTTCAGGACTTGCCTTACTCTCAGCAGGTACTTGGAGGTTGCAGCTTTCCTAGCGGCCCCGTCATGTTTGCCATTTGCCTGTGGGATTCCAAGGTACTTGTAGCTGTCCTCAATGTCTGCCATGTTGCCTTCTGGTAGCATAATCCCCTCAGTTCTGACTACTTTTCCTCTCTTACCATCCGACTATACTTCTCCAGTCCGAATGACATTCCGATATCATTACTGTAGATCCTGGTGGTGTGGATCAATGTATCGATATCTCGTTCACTCTAAGCACACAGCTTGACGTCATCCGTGTACAGGAGGTGCCTGATGTTTGCTCCATTCCACAGTCGGTATCCGGAGCCAGTCTTGTTGATGATCTGGCTAAGGGGATTCAGACCTATGTAGAACAGCAGTGGGGATAGAGCATCTCCTTGGTAAATCCCACACTTGATTTTAACTTGTGCGATGGGCTTGGAGTTGGCCTCTAGTGTTGCTTTCCACATGCCCATTGAGTTCTTGATGAAGGATCTTAGGGTCCTGTTGATCTAATACAGTTCTAGGCATTCCAGGATCCATGTGTGGCATCAAGTCATAGGCTTTCTTGTAATCAATCCAGGCAGTGCACAGGTTGGTCAGTCAGGTCTTACAGTCTTGAGTGACTGCTCTATCTACCAGTAGCTGGTGTTTTGTTCCCTGGTCTCTCTGCCTATCCCTTTCTGGGCCTCACTCATGTATTCTGCCACATGCCTACTCATCTTAGCTGATATGATGCCTGACAGGAGTTTCCATGTTGTACTGAGGCATGTTATGGGCCGGTAGTTGGATGGGACCGGTCCCTTCTGGGGGTCCTTGGGAATCAGGACCATCCGGCCTTCAGTCAGCCATTCAGGCTCTAGTAGCTGGTTCATTTGTGCTGCCAGGCGCTCATGGAGTGCAGTTAGCTTCTTTAGCCAGTATGTGTGAATCATATCAGGGCCTGGTGCTGTCCAGCTTTTCATATGTCAGACTTTTTCTTGGATGTCTGCCACTGTGATGTTTACTGGGGCCTGTTCAGGGAGGTTGCTGTGGTCTGCTCTTAGAGCCACTAGCCACTGAGCATTGGTGTTGTGTGACGCATTCTTCTCCCATATGCTCTTCCAGTATTGCTCTGTCTCCAGCCTTGGTGGGGGTGCTGTTCTCATATTGTTCCCTTGCCACTGAGAGTATACCCTGGATGGTTCAGAGGAGAACATCCGGTTTATTTTCCTGGCTTCTATCTCTCTGGTATACCTCTTTAGGCGGTTAGCCAAGGCTGTGAATCTCTCTATCTATCTATCTATCTATCTATCTATCTATCTATCTATCTATCTATCTATCTATCTATCTATCTATCTATATTAGGGGTGGGACTCGATTAAAAAAATTAATCAAATTAATTACAAGATTTGTAATTAATCGAAATTAATCACATTTTAATCGCATTTCAATATTTGACATGAGAAATATTAATTTAAGTTTGGTTGAATGAATCAATATACATAAGCTTAAACTTCAAAATTTTGTTTATTTTCCCACCAGTCTACTACACAGACCAACGAAGGGTGGAAGTACTCCTGTGATAAGCAAACTCCTGAAATTAAAGTTAAGCATCGTAACTGGATAGTTTTATTCAACATTAATGTCTCACTTAATATAGTTGAAAATTAATCATTCTCTCAGCTGTATTCCTTGATGTTGAAATGTGTCATGCTTGTTTTAACAGCTTATTTTCAATAAAAGACTTAAAATTAAACACAAAAAGGAGAAAAAGTTCATTCTCCGTTTAACCAGCTGCTTTTACACAGCTGTGCTTCACTCACGGTTGCTAGGCGACATGAGCTACGCAGAGGTGAGGACAGGTGACGCTGATATGAAGGCTAGCCGCTCACGTCCTCCCTTTGCGGTCTTCGTGGGCTCTGAAGGACGTGGGCTGGGTCCTTCGCAGGATGCGACCCCTGAATTTGGACATTGTGCGTCAATATAATCTGTATGCCGGGAACTCGTGCACTGAGAAACGTTCGACGGTGCAAAGTGCGTTAAAATTTCTAATTTGTTAATTTCCCCATAATTAATTAATCGAAATTAACGCGTTAAAGTCCCAGCCCTAATATATATATATATATATATATTCCTTAGAGACTAGAGAATATGCACATACTTAACAAATTCATTTTCCTAGTCCATTTCCATTCTTGAGGTATAAAAATGGTATTATAAGAATGCTGGTGCTATATTTGATACTTAAAGATACTTAAACTTAATCCTTGATTTCAAATGCAACATATGCTGAATTATTGCTCTGTTTCATAAACAGAATAATAGTAGCATTTAAATTAACTCTACTTAAATGCTCTTTTTTCAACAGAATGCTGACTTTATAAAATGTTGTAGTTACCAGTCCTGATTTCTGAGTTTTAAAAATATTGGAAAAAGACAGGAATGCTGTTTGTATTCTCAGTAAAAGATTGCAGTTATTAAAAACAATTTTCAAATCATACATTATGAGCTCTATTGCAAAAATGTCAGTTCAATAAGGAGAGATCGCTTGGAAGAATTGAACATGATTTATTGAAATACAGAATTCAATTAAGCTGTGTGGTGATTAGACTGTGATGCCCCATTACAGCATAACAGAATCTCAGCTATGATAAGGACGGGAAACCCCACAGTCTAGATCGGCCATCACCAATAGGCGGACCTCAGTCCGGATCCGGACCGAAATGATGTCTCAAGCGGACCCAAATCTAATACCAAAACAGAAATAACCACTTAATTAAAATCTTGTTGAGCGCTTTCTGGTTTACCGGCGCAGCTTTTACAGTCCTTACGGTAGTAGTGAAGCGTCCAAGGAAACCCACTGACCAATTGCATGCGAGTTTAGCTATACCACATGATACCACCAAGCTGGTTCCTGCTGGCTGGTAAACTTTGTAACAAAAAGGGTTATTATAGTTAACGAAAACAAACTAAATAATGAAAACTGAAACTGAAAAAAACATTTTCCTTAACTGAAATAAATAAAATCTATAATTAAAAGCAAAAAACAGTATTGTGAGTTTGCAAAACTAACTAAAACTAAGAGAAATTATAGATAAAATGACCTTTTTTTTCGTAATTTTATTAAAAAATCCTTGTAGATTCATATGAAATAATTTTTTTTCGCTCTACCAGAGCGCCATCGGGCAACTGTGTGCGTGCTCACTGCATCGGTCCGCAAAGTAATGGCAGCGGTCTGCCGAGAAACCGCACTGATCCTTCAATGTAACCTGACGTGCGCCTCCGGAGAAATCGAACTACATGTCGGGTCCACACAGCCCACAAGGTTGTGATTAACCTGTTCAGTCCTTGTGCATTTCTGGCTACTTTTTGCTGCAGTGTTTGAATTCATCAGTCAGAGAATAACAATCAGGAATAATAATCAAAGCATCAACATAAGGACTCACAAATGTCAGCAAATTCCTGGAGGGAGACTGCTGGAATTATCGGAATGGATGTGAGGAAATGAAGAAAGTGGACAAACAGGGACAAATATGTTTGCAGCCAAAAAACTGAGCACAAAGAGTGAGGACCAAAAAAGTCCCAGCCGGCATCGCATATAAAACACCAACACGCGACCGCAAGGTAATTAACACACACAATCCAGCTACACAAGCATAAATGGTTGGCCACTTAAGTTGTTGTGTTGTGTACAGAGGCTGCAAGGCTAGCTCTACGAGCAGCTCCAAAACAGAAGCAGCTTCATGTGGTGAGAACATCAGGATGCAGCTGGATTTGAGCTGTGATTCCTTCAAAGAGTTCAGTTTGTTTTTGTCCAACATTCGCTGTGTTCTGATGTTTTACACCACGTGTTCTGTACTGACGCTGAAGTTTGTTGGAGAGTTTGAGTTTTGGAGTTCTGAGTATTATTGGCTCTGGGAAACCCATTTCTTAACATGATTGGCCGAATGAGGTGTCAATCAAAATGGGCGGGTCTAGCCTGCCATATAAATGCACTTCATTCGCGAACCAGACCCGGCCGGTTAATAGGCTATGAAATGGGTTGTTCAGAGCCAATAATAACCAGAGGGTGTTATGTAGTTGTTTCAGGTGAGTTTTTTTGCTGCCAGTTAAGGGGTTATTATTACACACATTAAACACGTAATGCTGCTATTTTGTGAACAGTTGGTTGTTGAATGCAATTTTTTAAACGGTATCTTTTGTCGACTTATTATTACTCAATAGTCACTCTTGCACCTGACAAAGTATGAAAAACTAAAACTGATGAAAACGAAACTAAAACTAAGCATGAAACCAGATATAAAAACTAATGCTCTGAAAACTAACGAAACCTTATATATATATATATATATATATATATATATATATATATATATATATATATATATATATATATATATTAAAATGAGAGTCTGAATATATAGAATGAAACTTGAATATATTGAATGAAAGTCTGATTATATGGAACGAAACTTGGAATATATTGAATGAAAGTCTGAATATATACAATGAACTCTGAATATATACAATGAAAGTCTGAATATATTGAATGAAAACTGATGTCACGGAAGCTCTTGCGCCATCTAGTGTTTTCGTTACGTAAAGCACATAATGTCGCTACAAGAAATGACAGTATGAGTCAATCTGCAGGGAATTTAGTGGCAGAAATCCTAAATAATGAGTAGCTAATTAACACCCTGGCAAATGCATGAACTGGCCAACATAATGCTAGCAGCAGTGTTCCTAATCATACTACTGATGAAGTATGAAAAACTCTCAGATTCACAGCTCCTGTGTATCAAGCTAACAATAAGCAGAACATGCCTTCCACATCCACATCTCAGATTCTAGACAGGGCCTGTTGTTGTGGAGGGTGCCTGTGCATGTTCTGCGTAATGTATATATATATATATGTATATATATATATATATATATATATATATATATATATATATATATATATATATATATATATATATATATATATATATACATATATATATACCCAGCTAGCAATGAACGTTCAGACAACGTTCAGTGAACGTCGCCTTGAACGTCTGGTGAAAGTTCACTGACAACGTTCACCAGACATAAATCTGCAACACCATATGACGTTCACTGAACGTCTGATGAACGTTCACTGAACGTCTGGTGAACGTTCACTGACAATGTTCACTGAACGTTCAATGAACGTCTGTGAGGATGTTCAGTGACCGTTATACTTTTGATATTTCCAACATGGCATGTTGAATGTATTTTTAAGGTTTGCCTGTGAACATATGTCCTCCATTTTCCAGTGAGATTCATCCGCACTTGTATCAAACGTGAATATAGATTCCAGCCACTTAAAATTAACACTCAGCAAAGAACAATTTAATTTAACCGGTAGGGAAGAATTTTGCTGCAGTTTTATTTTATTTTATTTTTTTTGCAGAATAAGCTATTTCCCACAAAATTTTTAGATTTATGTGCACAGTTCAATTTGTAATGATCTATGATTCCATTTAAAGAAAAATCAATGTTAAAAAATTTTAACTGCATAATTCAAGACTGCAAAATACTTGCAAATGATTTCCATGTTTGACCCTACGTGTTTGCCTGAAACTAGTGTGAAGTGCAGGCCTAGATAAGATCAAAGCATTAATAACAACCAAGGCAATGCAATGATTTGATAAACAATTATGCTTTAATTTTGTTGTTACTATATACATGTACATTTTCTAGTATGATAAACAATGTTTTTGGATCACCACTAAACACCACTAAACAAAAACACAAGTCTTGTACTCTACAGTAGAACACTTGTTAGTACAGAGAAACAGGTCAAACTAGTAATGTTGCAGCTGCATATAGTCCCGATTTAGGGTTCGTCCTCCTCATCAGTCCTGTCCTGTCCTCGATTGGCCGACTTGTCTTTACGACACTTCGCATGTTTCAGCCAATCTCCCAACACAGCCTGGATCTCAGTATCACTCAGAGTATCTGAACCTTGGTTCTTTCGTACAGCCCCTGAAAAATATACAGACAAAAAAGAATTGGAAGTGTGAATTGGAGTACTGTGGTTGGTGTCAGGAGGCAAGACAATATGATTTTCATTGGCTATAGAGAAAAGTGCACAATGGCTAAAGCTTCAGTCTAAATTCTGACCTTTTAGTACTTACTAAATATCACGGCCACCAAGTGCTTGTGAGCAGAGAAATTCTTTTTGCCTTTCCGTCCATAGAGGCTGTATTGTTCTGCAAGGCGGTTTGTGACGATTTTTGGTAAAATATTATACACAGCAGCTCTCAGATCCCTTCCTCCAATGACTGCCAGATGGTGCACCTAAAATGTGAAACAATACAAAAAATTTTAAAGTCACTGTTTACACAGAAGGTAAAGGCTCATTTTGACTGTCATACAGTATCCAGCTTTATTGAACTTATTGTACAAGACAGAAGTCAATAAATTACGCATACCACTTTTTTTCTGACTGCTCTGGACTCAAGTGCCCGGTTCAGAGCTTCTAAGTCTTCTGAGCTGGAGGCTGGAAGCGCGAGCTCATCCAATGGGTCCAGCTCTTCCACAGAATTATTAGCAGCCTGTTGGGTCAGAAGTGCTTGCAGCATCTTGGCATTGTTCAGGGCTATTGCCTTGACCTCCTCTATGGCCCTAAAAACTTTAAGCTGAAAGTTGTATTCTGAAAAGAATGATAAAAGATCAGAGAAACATAAAATATCAGTTGGTAAGTAATTATTACCTAGTTTCAATTAGGCAACAAGGAATCATGTTTCTGTTTAAAAGCACACAATTAATTTGCCATTGCCCTACCGTTTTGATATTCATTTACAGAAATGCTTTATATTTATAACGTATTATATGACATGACAGTGCACTCACTAGAAGTGTCCTCACTTTTTGTGTGTACTTTGTTTGTCACATTTACCTGATAGAGGAGTTCTCGTTCCAGATCCCGTTTCACTTTGGATGGAGTTGGTGGGCGTAGCGAATGGATGAATGATATGCCCAGTAGGTGCAGATGGGTGGTGGGTGGCGATGGTAACTGTGTTTGATGTGTTATGAAAGTGGCTGCTGGTGGTGGATGATGTCGCTTGGTGACTTCTGATGATGGGCACCGCAGGTGGTTTAGGGGGAGCTGGTGGTTTAGGAAGGTTTTTCCTCGACTGTCTTTCCTCGTCCTCACTCTCAAAATCAATGTTAATTCACCTGTAAGAAAGAGACATTCCATAAGAAATTACTACAACTTCTTTACAGACATGAGAGGTTTAAATGGCTCCATGTGACATCTCATTATTACGACAAGGCAAACATACATGACCATTGTCTGGTTTCACAATGAACAATTGAGTAAACTTTTACTCTTTCAAAGTGAATGGTTCACACCTTAATTGTCATTAAATACTATATTTGTAGTGAGTGGTGAGGGTCGGGGACCGTCATGGCTATAATGATGCAGGAGTTCTCAGAAAGAACCACCTTTGATAGTCGCACGTGTAGTAAATGCAGGTTTGTTTGTTTTTTTTAATCCAGCTCAAGGACATCACGAATCAGTATCTTCATAGCAGCGAACAATGTTAATATTAGCTGTAATTAAAAGAGGTTTGTTATAGTAGCTAAAGTAATGATTTTTCAAATTAGTTCACATAATGACCGCTATATAAACTACCTACTTTCTTTTTCTTTTACCCCTACCCTCCTGGGCTTCGGGTTCCGTTTCTGTTTCTAGGTTTGAAACATCCTCGGCCAAGCGACACTTTTGTCGTGCTTTCAGGTAGTCGTCTGAAAGATAATTTAAATAAAAAGTAATCATTAGTTTATTTGTCATATGTTCCAAAGAAATTATGCACAGATGCTCGGCTAGGCCAATGTAGAAGGTAAACTCATTAACATTTTTTGAAGGAGAAATGTTGTTATGGTTAAAGAACAAAGCAATCAATTATCAAAATATTTTGATTTTTGAATAGCACTACTTACCATGGCGGTACAGAATCTTGATTTCATATGGATTCCACTCAGATGGGTCACTGACTTCCACTTTGTTTTTAGCCATCTTTTCAGCCATTGTACTTGTGTAATGGCTACCTGGCCACCAGCAGAGCTTATCATTGCCATGGATCCACGAAGAAGCCACAATGTCAACCTCTGTTGTAAGTTGCTCCTCACCATCGATGGTTTGTTTGTGCTGGAACTCCACCACAGAGTAAGCCATTCCTAATACAGACCAAAACAAACTTAAACTAACCACTGGCAGATCCAACAATTACTGCTATATCCTAAAACCATGTGGCTACATGTACTGGTCAGGTCTATTCACTAATAAAGCCCAGCCCTGCCCAGGCATCATCAAGTAGCAAATACACTTGATTCTGTAAACATAAGCATCAGGGTTTTTACTTTACTTTGTGAACATGTTTCAACATGCCTATTGGCAACTCTTCATTTAGACTACTACTAACCAAAATAAAGGCTGCTTGGCACCACCACCTAAGTTATAATCCATGTGTCAGTAGGACAAACTCAAATCTAGTACATATCTACCTACTCAATAGTCTAATACATGTACTCAAAGGACTTCAGAAGTTAATATTTATCAAAGCCATCTAATACTACACGATGACCTCAATGTCCAGCACAGCTAAAGGTTTCTAATCATTTGTAGTGTTCTGTGATAGTGAGTGCAACAGAGGCATTGCCACAAATGTGGGTTTGCCTTCTTCAGGGAAAAGAGCACATTTACAAGTGACGTCACTGGCTCTGACTAGTTCTATCTCTAGTCTCAAGTGGGACACTCGATAAATTGACAGATTAGTGGAATGCACAGGATAAGTGAAGAAATCACCACACTTACCAAAGAACTTAACAAGCACAAACTTTTCATCATCAGATGTGATGATGTTCTGAACCAAACCAACCTTTTCATTCACCTGCACACAATTATCTCCCTCTGAGGAAGCAATACAACCAAAGTCCAAGTGCAGTTCACTGTACTGCTCATATGCAAGTGCTCTGCCACCCAAAGGTAATGGGCCATGAAAATGCTGCCCTGTTGCTGCATTTACCTCTGGCAGGTGAATGGGAGATGTTTTTCTCTTCTCTGATAGTCTCCTTATGATTTGTGACAAGGCTGAGTTTGGCTTCCTAAGCATGCGCTTAATCCTTCCCAGAAAATTCTCAAAAGGGAATGCTGAAATATTTTCCAAACAACCATGTAATAACATTTCATTTGGTAAATGAATCAGGTTATGGACATTATAAACTATGTTTCTCTGGCCATACAAAAGACCAAAATGGTCAAACAAACTGAACCAGAAGTTGAGACGCAAATTGGCAGTAGTCCTGGTACAGTGCTGGTGAGAGCAAGCAACGCATTGCCACCGAAAGCAACAGGAAGTTCTGGTACACTGCAACGTCAAGCACTTCTAGCAAAACAATAGGCCCGGTGTAAAGCAGAAACTGTCGGAACTCAGTAGCTTTCCACCTGTCTACTTCCCAAAGAGAGCGTGGTTTGCGTGCTAATTCCTTAGGAACTGCAGGCTTCAACGTTACCATTGATTTTGAAATGGTACTGATCTGAGTAGAGCCAAGACGAGTAGCACCAGTGCCGGATTTCCACAAAAAAACCAATTTCCTCATGACACCCAAACAGACTAGATGCATATAGTCTAAAGGGAACTGAGTAACCATGCCTATGCCAAGAACATTCCAATGACAAGGCCCTGTGTGGTGTTCATCATCTTCATCCACAACGACAAAATCTTCATCCTCTCTCAGTGCAGCATCAGTTTCAGGGAATGTCATTCTTAGTTCATGATGGACACCAATCTGTTTACACTTATCACAACCAAAATATCCAGAATGACCCTTTACACATTTAACAAATGCACGTGCAGGTGCATCACAAATCACTGTGGAAATCTGTAATTGGTAACAATGACCATCAAACACAATACCACTTTCAGACAGAGTCACCATCTCTGTTAAAAACTTGTCAAGGTATAAACCAACATCAGTAGGCTTATGTTTTCCGCAATACAGACCTATTATGAATGGGTCTTTTTGGGGAAGCTCCTCAATTAGACCCAAGATTGGCCAGAACTGATCAGAAGCACTTTTGAATAACGGAAGGCCATCAATGTTTATTTGCAATGAAATCTTATTAATGGAACTAAATGAGCTATGATGCTGATACGCCTGAAGTTTCTGAATAACACCATTTTCCACACCGAAGTGATAGTATGATCCACCAGCAATGCTCAGGATATTTGAAGCATAGCTGGTATCTGTCTTCAGCAAGGTTCTTGCATCCTTAGGAAGATCGGTATGTCCACAATTCCTAAGAATTTTCAAAAGACTGCAGAGAGCAACCTGTTTTATTTGAAATTTGACTGCCCAGTCTGAGAGCTCATCACCCAAGCAAATGTCCTCCTTACTCTCATTATCCAAGAAAGAAGAATCTGTGGAGCAATCCGGTTCTGATTCAGAGCTATTTTCAATGTGAACCAATGATTCAGATGGTAAGTCAGAAGGATGACAGATATCATGTTGGTCAAAAAAGTCCGTGCCAGGTTCATTATCTGCAAATGTCCCAAGCAGCGATACATTCACAGGTATACTTTTAGTGTCACCTTCATTGAGCATGTCATCATCATTGTTACTAGAATCGGAACTTACAACTGAATCACCAAGTATGCCGAGGCTGTCATGCTGAAATGCAGTATTATCAACCAGATGTTCAGGATATTCATCAATATCACTGTCATCATCTACACACTCAAATTTTCTTTTTGCAGCACGGCAAGCCTGCCTCCAAAGAGTCCATCTTGAGAATGAATCAGATTTGTTTGTCATTCTTAGTGATAGCCTAATGGTAATAAGCCACACTTTTCAGAGTTCAATTTGATTAGAGCCAACTCAGGGCACACCAGCCCATTTGACTGAAAAGAATTTGTTTTTCAATGTAATCGGCACAATAATAAACCGAACTGGGAGTGCTGCTGTAACTGTGCTGATCTGGATAATAT
>CM024202.1:8833730-9056230 GCA_013435755.1 Amphilophus citrinellus
AAGACACAGGAAGGACTTCTATTATTATAACATCTTGCCAGCAAAATAGAGGATGTTTTAGTGGTGATTGTGAGGCCAAGGCTACTGTGGTCCAGTCCTTCATTGATTTACCTTAAATTTAGTTAGATTCAATAGTATGCAGATTTTTGGTATTTTTTTCTAAGGATCAATGTTGTCATTATTTCCATGCTATAAAAAATAAATATACAATGGGCCCGGACATTCAAAATAATTTATTAGTATAAAGTCATGTCATATCAATATTACTGAAATGTTTGATGAACGCTCTGCTCCATGCTGCCACCATCTTGGAGATCCAGACTGCCAAACCAGATGTGGAAGATTCCAAATATTTTTATAGTAAGGGGCGATTTGTAGCTTAGTATGTGAGTAAGGAAGCAGAGGGGGAATTTACCACTCTTTCCTTGTTAAGTAGTCTTTGATACACTGTAAACAAACTGGTGTATTGATCATCCTATATTAAAGCTTTAGAGGGGGTAATTGGAATGTTTTGTTTTGCTCTTAGGTAAGGAAATCAGTAATTGAGAGAGTTAATTGGTGAATTCTTGTGTGGTTTATTCTGGGGGAGGGGCTTAGGTTTTATAAGTCTGGGTCAATCCTCCTGAGAGTAGTGATGAGAAAATGAAGCTTTTGTGAAGCACTGAACCACTTGAACCAATTGTTTCAAAAATGGCTTTATTACTCGAAGCTTCAATTATACACCCCTCTCCTGGAAAAGTGCAATGCATGTACTTACACACACGCATGCACACGCACTAGTGATGGGCAAAGCGAGGCTTTCTGAAACACTGAACCATTTGAAGCGATTGTGCCGGAATTGTGTCGAGGCTTCGAAACAATCTGAAACACATCTCTATAGTGACACCCAGTGGCTACTTTAGCTCATTCCACATCTGTATCATGACGTTCTCTGAAACAATGAAACGCACAAGTGCTGAACAATTGTAAGCGAGGGTACTTATTACACCACACTATCAATAATTATGATCCGCACATGTTTTGGGAGAAACCGGCATCCAACAAAGCAAGAAAAACTCTCGCCCGCAAGCTGTGACTGTAAAGATCTTTAATATGTGTTTCAGTTGCTTAGTAATTCAGTGTAATGCACAACAAATAAATGTATGAAATAAAATATTTTGTAACAAGTCTGCCGTCACTTTCTCCTTGGTGATCTTGTACTTCTCCTCCACCATTTCTTTGAATGCTTTTCTTGATGGCAGGTTGTAGCTGGGGTCAAGCTTTTGGACAAAGGCCCTAAAACTTTCATCCTCCACAATAGTGAAGGGCTGCAAGTCCTTCACCACCAAGTTCACCAGAGCCTCATCCAACTCTTTCTGTCTGCCTTTTAAAAGAGAACATAAAATCAATCCCAAAAGAGTAAATGTAGAGTAAAAGTAAATGTATCTTGAAAAACCGCTTTGGATATGAGGCTGTTACTTAGCCATACAACAGCATTGCCAAAATACGCTAAACAACCAAGGAGTTTCTGTTCAGTGTGCTGTCACATTTCCATCTGAAAATAATAAAGTCTTTGGGAATTACAGTTAATATTATGTCAAATACACACAGACGCAAATATATTCTGCCTTTGGTGGTTTTTGCATAAATTCAGACAGGCAGGAAACATATTGATTCAATACAATTCTCATTTTTCAGCATTTGTTTGCTATTTCAGTGTTGACAATGGAGTCCAATGTGGCTGAGATTTATCATTGTTTGGGCATTACTGAGTCCCATTTCAAACTGTGGCCATTCTCAGTGAGTTTTAATGCATTAAGGCTCAATCTGAATAATCTTTCAAACAATGCATACCTTGATTAGATGGCCCAGGAGCAGGCCTACGTACAGAGGGAACATTACCTCCCCCTGAACCCTCTAAAATGGCAGGATGGGCACTCCTCAAATGCCGAATCATAGAAGATGTATTATTGCTGTAGGCCAGCTGCTTAGCACAAATCATACACCTGACTTTATTTGGTGTTTCCAAATGGAAATGCTCCCACACTACAGATCGGGATCTCTTACAGGGATGTTCCAATCTTACAGGGATGTTCCTATCTAGGTTATGTGACTACACCTGAAATTGCTGCACTATCTCGTACCTATCTTTATCTCGCTGCTACTATCACTGACTATATTTTAAACTGAATTAATTTAATGTAATCCTACCTGTCTGCTTTTAAGTAACCTATGAATAAATATTCTAACTTGACTAATCTATCACTCACTAAATCACGCTATCAATTGCAATGTCACTATATCAAATTCTTCCTCCTCTCTCAAAACCTCTCGCCTCTCACAAAAAAATCTTGAAGTTTCGATGTGTTTGGGTTGACTTTTATGCTTCTGGCAGCGGGTAAGCCACCTATCGGAGCTACGGTGTAATGCACCAAAGCCTCGCTTTGCCATGGTCACGTGACATGGGTGTTTTGAACCAGGTTTCGGAGCAGTGTTTCGAAACATCTGCGCTTCGGAAGCTCGATACAGTGTCGAAGCGTCTGTTTCGAGCGTCCTATCCCTAACACGCACACATGCCTCAATGATCTAAAGCATCTTTGCATTGTATGAGGCACACACGTTATGACCACATATCATGATATCAGGTTCTATTTACAAATAAAAATGAATGAATGTGTGTGTTGTGTTATTGAACAGTGCTAGGAAAACATGGCATTAACTGGGTGTGCTTGTGTAACTGCCGGGGGGGTTCAATGAAGTACATTGTTTGTTCAGCTGTTTTTCACAGAGACCCACAAGGGACAGGGGAGAAAAAAATAGTAGAAAAAAGGCACTTTCGTGGAAAAGTTTTTTTTTTTTTTTTTTTAGCCTGTCATGTCTGGCAGATCTTGCAAGCAGAACTGTGATCTGAATGCATTGTTGTGCCAAACATATTTGCTATTTCAAGGTGAGCTCTATAGGTTCTCTATAGGCTTCTCTTGTTAGTGTGTGACTCTTTATTTTATTTGAGTTATTTTTAACATACTGTGTGACAAATTTTGCCAGAGCTGACTTAGGAAAAAGAAAAGAAAAAGGGAGAGAAAAAGATAGAGGGTGAAAAAAAGAGAATAGAGAAAGGAAAAAGGAAAAAAAAATAGGAAAGAGCACAAGTAAATAATCCAAATAATAAATCACTTGTTAAACATAAAAGATACTGACAATACTTAAATTAAAAATTGTGTGGGGAAAACAAAAATTGCTTGGTTACACAAACCAAACATTTTGTATTATGATTACGTGAGTGTTTGTGTCTGTGTCATGAAATGTACTTACCAATGAGGGCAGAACGCCGCAGCTCTGCCCATCAGAAGCTAGAGGCAGGCAAATAAAAGCCCCAGGAAGCCCAGGCCACCAGCAGCCCATCAAGACCTACGAAGACCCGTGGCCACTCATTCCAAAGACAACCGCACACCCACCCCAGCAGACGGGGGAGGAAGGTCAGAGACGGAGTCCCCCCAGTCAAGGAGCAAGGGCACCAGAGAATCCGAGGCAACGAGAAGCCGCCCACCCATGTACACATTTATGCACAAATACACATACAGTACATGCACATACACACTCACCCACACACATATAAACATAGATACACCATACATACACATCCACTCACCCACCCATACTCATGAAGGCTGTGACAAATACAAACACACACATTCATCCATAGCTACCCACCCTCTGAAGATAGGGCGAGTGGAAACCACCCCAGGGCCAACAGCAACCCCAAGACACCGCCAGCCTGGTTCCCAAGGAACCACCGGACCCCCACCCCGGGCGAGGTGTAAGAAATCCCCCCAACTTGTAAGTGTATGTGTTTATGTTTTTGAATGTTTTTTAATGAATAAGGTGTATAGGGTGCAGTTAAAATTGAGGGGACAGTTGTGCCACAAGCACCAACTGCTGGTCGTCAGTGCTCGCCCACACTGCCCCCCCAAAACCCTCCATGTCTAAAGTGCAAATAAAATTTGGGGACAGACAGTAATGAGGATCTGAATGGGGCCACCTCAGCGACCCCATCTCATCAACCTCTGGGTAACATGCCTGCCCCAAAGGTCCTATGTGTATGTGTGTATGTGCTGTGAATTATAATGACTACAGTGCAATTAAAAAGGAGAGGCAAGTGGCCACGCGGCTCTGCACGTGGCCTCTCCACCCTACATCTGTGAATGATATGTATTCTGTGTGTGTGTGTGTGTGTGTCTTCTGTGTGTGTGTGTGTGTGTGTGTGTGTGTGTGTGTGTGTGTGTGTGTGTGTGTGTGTGTGTGTGGGGGGAGGGGGGGGGCTTGGTGACAGCATCCCGGAGCACTGCAGCACCTGAGACTGGTGCCACCGCCCCGCAGCCCGCTCACACTAGACGCCCATTCACTCGACAATAGACACAAACAAGCAACAGGACATACTGACCTGAGTTGTAAATACGGTGCCCTGTCCCCACCAACCACCCCACCGCAACCCCCACCCCCCCGCAATGCAGGCACCCCAGGGCCCCAAAAGCGCAGACCGGGCATCCCGACGCAGGTCAACCCACCCCACCCGGTGGCGCGCCCCCCAGTGCCAGGGGGGACCCCCGGGAGCCGGCACAGCCCAGGACTGTAAGGCAGCACCATCCAAGCCCCCACTACACACAGACATCACCAGAAGGTCGCCCCGGGACTTCAGTCTCAGGAGGCTACCAGCTACACAGGCCTCCAGAGTCCTCACCCGACCGCCTACAAAGCACATCAGGAGCAGAGCCCACAGCCAACCACCCCCACTAAGTAATGGAGCTAATCAGTAGGAACCAAAGAGGGTCAAATTCCTGCAATTGGTCTTTAGAAGAAGCAGACATTCTCTCTAAACTAACATGATCTACTAATAAATTTCTGTATTGAGTAATAATAATTTATTTTTTGACTTCCAGTTCATGAGGATAGTTTTCTTAGTGATACACAAGGCAGTAAACACTATGTGTGATATATTTGACTCCATAACTAATTCACTGACGTCACCTAAGATGCATAGTCTGGGGGAAGTTGGGACACAACAGCTAAACCATGTGGATAGGTCTTCACATATCCTCTGACAAAATCTCTGAACAGGTACACAAGACCACAGAGCGTGTAGATAATTCTCCTCTGAATAAGCAATTCAGAGGAAACATATGTACCCACTTGATGTACAGTGGGTGCATATGTTTGAGTGTGTAAGGCCCATTTGGAACATCCTTTGTCCAGTATAGTGTGTTCTATGGAGAATTTTAAATTGTACAAGTTGTACTTGGGGTCTTTTAGTCATTTTGAAGATATTTAAACATATTTCTGTCCATAAATTTTGATCCAGGTTGACAGAAAGATCACGCTCCCATTTTGCAATTGGGAGGGAAACTGAATCATCAGTCTTTAGTAATAATTTATATAATTTTGACAACAATTTTTGGGTACAGAGGTTAAGAAATTCTGTTACCCATGTAGGTATTTCTAAATTCAATTTATTGAGGTTAAATCTTCCCTGTAAGATGGGCTTAAGTTGTTGATATTCCAGAAATCCACCGTTGCCAATTCTATATTTTGATATAAGTTCTTGGAATGTAATAAGGTTTCCATCTTGGATAATATGTTCTAAATTATGTGCTTCTCAGCCCTCGAGGCCGAAGACGTGGAAGACGTCTACATATTCGGCTATTTGGTAGCGGTATCTTTTCTGTTTGGGCTCGGAGGATACCTGATTTACCGGGAAATTAAGAAAATCTGGGCAGCAGTTCGACATCTGCAGAGGCTGCCGACCCAGGTGGATGGGCTGTGCAGGGCCGTACAAACTCAGACTCAAAGCCTGGTGGACTTGAGCCATAAAGCGGACGGGTAGTCCAGCTGAGAATGTGTTCGCAGGCGAGAGGGGTTCGACCTGGAGATAAGGTTCGGTTCTGCACGGTGAGGACGGTAACTAATGAATTTGGAATATTGGATTACTGAATGGGTTCCCCAGTGAGACTCAAGGCTGTTGGAAAAAAACAAGCAGCCTGTTCCAAAAAAAACATCTGCATTATCAGGAATTCGGCTCCCTAGCCGGCCTTGGGCTGGCAATCATATCTCTCCAGGCCTATGTGTGACGGTCGCTCTCCCCCTCAGCCCTCTCTGTGATTTGTGAAGCTGGATCTGGTGTACCACGGCCGCTGATGAATTTCCATCACTATCAGCGAACTGTTTTGGCTAGGAGCTGGCATCTGGGCTCCACAATGCCCCCACCCTCTCATCTCCGTCTGCATCCCCTCCTGACCTGACCTTACCCACCATATTGCTATCCTGGCTTTAAATGTGCAAATATGCTTTTGCTGAGGTGTTTTTTGGAACCTCGTACGGTGTTTATAATGAATACAGTACGAGATGATTTTTTTTAACCTACCTATCCCAGTGTATCTCTTTCTGTTCTTCTGCTAAAGGTAGCGCTGCGAGTCAGCTGCATGACCTCAGGACACCTGTCCTCCCTGTTTGCTTCTGTTTTTTGTATTTCTTGGATGGGTGTTCTGGAATGCAAATTTCATTATATGTTTTCATTATATGTTTACATATATATGACAATAAAATCTTCTTGAATTATTTACACCCTTATCACACCATAACGGAAAATTCAGCATTTTCTTTTTCTGACAAATATCTGGATTGTTCCAAATGGGTGTTAATTTACAGGGGATAAGTGAAGACTTAGTTATTTTTAAAAATTCCCACCAGGGGGTCAGAGAGATATTTATACTAAGGCTTTTATAACAGTTATGATATTTAATACTGGGACTAATGAAAGGTAGATCCGAGATTTTTATTTTTCCACAAAGTGCCTGTTCTAGATCCAGCCATGGGTTGTCTAATGAATTGGATTTGATCCACTTTGAAATACACTGCAATCTACTGCCTAAGAAATAGTAATAAAAGTTTGGTAATTCTAGACTGCCACTGTGTTTTGGCTTTTGTAAAGTTTTTAAGCTTATTCTTGATGGTCTGTTTTTCCATAAAAATTTTGAGATGTTTGAATCTAGTGACTTAAACCAAGGAAGAGAAGGTTTATTATAGGGCTGCAACGATTCATCGATTAAATCGATTAAATCGATTCTAAAAATTTATCGACACAAATTTACTGTGTCGATGCTTCGTTTAAATTCTGCAGCGCTCAGCTGTCTCGGTGTAAGCGGCGCTCCTCACTAGCATTAGCAGCATTAGTGCTCCGTCGTCTTTTTGTGGGTTTATTGGTGGCTGGCAAACCAACATAGAACTGCATTACCGCCACCTACTGGACTGGAGTGTGAATCACGCACACACACACACACACACACACACAAACACACACAGAGATTCTAAAAAGCTCTCCGTCGCTGCGATGGATTTCCTTTCACACAGAGTGGATCATCTAGAGTTGCCACCTGTCTCGTAAAATACAGAACCCCGTATGTTACGGGACTCCGTGGAATATGGCTCCGTAACATGCGGGGTTCCGTACTTTACGGGACGGGTGGCATCTATTGCTGATATTCATTTCCACGCCTCCACTGCTCTCTGTGTGTCTTGTGTGTGTTGTGCTCGCTGACAATTTCAGCTGTTATTTTTGTCTTTACTTCAGCTGTAGCTACCAGAACTGGTTTGCTAGCGAGCGCAGGCCATTAGCACTAGCGATGGCTCGGTACCGGAAGGCCCGCCCCCAGGACCGAGAGGCTCCGTCAAAATATTTTTTTTTAATCCCTTATTAGTGACTAAATATAGACCTGCAGTAGAAACGTATTTTTGGGAATGCTTGTGAATACAAAGCATTACAACATTACTCACACATGCGCCATGGCTCCCGCAGCCACTAGTTTTTCAAAACACTCATAGCAGGCAGCGGCTTTAACTGCGCAAGCGCAAAGAGACGGTGAGCTCAAATAGTGCAAAAGGAAATGTTTTTCCAGCATCCAAAACAGCAGCTTTTTCTTTTAGTAACCACCATTAAAATCTTTACTGGGAAACAGCTGGAGGTCCTTCATCAAGCACCTGATCAGCAAGTGTTAAGGTGAAGAAAAGAGAACTTTGTAGCTGCTCCATCCACCGCTGTTTGTTAACACAGCGAAAAACTGCAGTACGGAAGTTAAAATATGCAGATAAACTGTTAATAAAAAATGTATTTCTTATCCGATTACTCGATTAATCGATGGAATAATCGATAGAATACTCGATTACTAAAATAATCGTTTTATGCAGCCCTAGTTTATTAGGGATCAGTGAAAATAGATAATTAATTTTTGGTAAAACCATCATTTTAATGGCAGCAACTCTCCCCATGAGTGATATAGGTAAACTATTCCAATGTGATAGATCATCCTCTACTTTTTTTAATAAACAATAGAGGATTATGATTTAATCGTACCAAGTCTGGTGGAAAAATTTATGCCTAAATATCTAATATTTCCTGACTTTAGTGGGGTCCTAGAGGTTCTATGGAAATTACAATTCAGAGGCAAAACTGTTGATTTACTCCAATTGATAGAGTAAACAGATATAGATGAGAACTTATCTATTAGTGTGATAGTCTTCAAAGAGAAGCTTGTGAATTCCCAAGGAAAAGTAATACATCATCAGCATAAAGGCTAATTTTATGGTCCATATTTTCAGTTTGAATCCCTTTGCATTTGCATTTTGACAGATTGCTGCTGCTAGTTGCTCAATGAAAATTACAAAAAGAGAGGGAGAGAGTGGGCAGCCCTGCCTGGTGCCCCTCTGCAGACTGAAGCTTTGGGAAATGAGATCATTTGTCCTAACACGTGCATTTGGGGAGCTGTGTAGTGTTCTCATCCAGTTTATAAAAAGGAAAAGTTTTTAATTTAAGGTCATGCGCTTTTGCATTAATCTGACAGCATCCGTCATCACGTTGAAAGTACAGGCAAGAGATTGCCAGCAAAGGTTGTCTTTAATTTGTAACTCAGCGGTTACTGTTGGCCATAACAATGCTAAAAGTGTGCGAGTACGAACCTGGCTGACTGTCTCGTTCTCACTCCTTCACTTGTAATGAGATGAAGCGGTGTCAGCAAATCACCTGAACCAGTCAGATGATTCATTTTGAGAATGAAGCAGTTGCTGCTTTGGACGTCATATGTCACGTGAATTTTTTTGTCCTCAAGCAAGCTTAAAAGTAGTGGTTCTACGGAGTTGTAAGCCCAGGGTTCAAAGCTTCAGTTTTATGCTCTCTTCACTACCTGAGCATTAGAGAGGGTGGCATTGCAGGCCTAGAGTGTTGGCCCAATAGCCATGGGCATAGCCTTTGAGAGTTTTTATTTTTGTTTGTTTTTTTTTTTTTTTTGTGTGTCAAGTTCTGCCTTAATTTGTGCAGCTTCCCCACTTGAAAATAATGGATTCATCTACGCAGTTTTCCACAACTGGATTCCACTCAAAAGACCAAACAGTTATTCTCCTTTGTCTCCCATTTATTTATCAGTGTCTCAGGAAATTTGCTCATCCAATGGTACATCTGGGAAAAATTTGTGAAGTTGCTTTGCCTTCACATGCTTGTGAATGTCTGCAATGCTGCCAAGTCCATATCAAAACAAGCTGATAGGGTTTGAGGGTGCCTTTGGAGGTTTTCACACGACTCTTTAGGAGGTAACGTTTTGTTACCTCCTGAAGAGGTAACAAAAATGAAGACAAATGAAGGATTGTCTCCACACAAACCTTCATTCCTCCAACTCCATGGACAACTAGTGTAATCTCCTCGCTTTTGAGGTTCAGTCTGTTAGCAGCCTTGTGTGTTATGTAATTTGTGTCTGAGGCCAAATCAATTAATGTGCCAATCTTTTGTCCAGCATTTGCAGAATCATCATCAACACTGGCAGTTCCTGCAGTGCATTATCCATCAAAATATTTGACTGGTTCTACACGGTGTTAAAGACTCTGGACGCAGTATTTGAAAATACATCTCTGCAATGTTTGGCCAGTTCAGGTGACAGTTTCCTAAGAAATTCTTCCTGATCCTCTGTGTACTTCCTGCTGCTTCTATCTTCTTCTGGACCAGTTCGGCTCCTCCTCTGGGCTATGCTGCTTTTCTTACCTTCAACACTTGGGCATAGATGGTAGTGATGCTCCGGATTGTCCCCACTCCTGCAGCTTTGATTCCTGCACAAATAGCCAGGTTTGCAGTATGATTTGTCATCATGAACTTCCAGACACTTGGTACATGCGCCTACCTTCTTGACAGCAGCTCTTCTCTCAGCTAATGTTAGTGTTCTGAACTGTTTGCAAAAGTAGAGTCTTTTCCTATGCTTTCCACCGCCACAGACAACACAGCCTACACAGCCTACAGTCCCTTCCTGCTTTGACTGACTTGGTTCTGGCATGTCTTGGCTCCATTCGGGTCTCCCGTCTACTTGCCTCCTCCTCTCTCAGTTGCTCTAGGTGCTCATAAATATTTTCTTGGTCTTTCAGAAATGCCAGGAGGTGATCAAAACGGTTCTCTGGTACCACAGCATTCCTTTTATCAGCTGCATAAACGAGCCACTCCTTTTTCAGAGCTTCAGGACATTTGTTTTCAATTGACTTTGTCATGAGGGGGGTTTTAATTGCGCCGGTGTCTCCAAGGTCACTGAGGTCCTTAAGCGCTTTTTCAACAGCTTGAATTAACTCCACTATCCTTCTTGGCTGGTGACCTATAACTGCAGAAATTCTCTGTAGCTCCTCCACAATTTCACTTGCTATGGCTGTCTGGTTTCCATACCGGTTCTCAAGGACATGGAAAATATCATCTGGAGTTTTGTAGGAGGTTAGGCGGAGGTCTCTTGTGATTTTCTCATCTAGACTGTCCAATACTTGTACCTTTTTTACCTCCTTTGAGCCAGTTGGTTCTCCCTAGTTTTCCTCCATCTTCTTTTAGCCTTGCATGAATTAACTCTGCGGTCCTGGAAACCAATTTGGAGACACTGAGTTCCAAACCGCTCAGCCGATCCTGGATCTCCTTCTCAGTGTCACCTCAGGGGTCCACCTCTTCCACTGACAATGAACTTCTTTCGCAGTTTTTCACAGCTCCTTCAGGTGACTGAGGGTGAAATCATATGCTTCCTTTTCCACTCAGGCAGCGTGCTCAGATTCTGCTCCTGCTATTTGAAGCGCTATTGATAATTCAGCCTTTCCAAAGATGCTCCACAGAGTCTCCTGAATTAAATATTTGACCTCTCTTACTCTTGCTTCACAATCACTTGCAGTCTTTTCCAGGTCTGATTGTTGCTGTTCAGTCAGCACAGCTTCCTCATTGTCACCCAATTTGGACTCCAATTCTGCGATGAGACCAGCTTCCAAGTCATCATTTGCTGCCATGACTTTTTCAGCCTCTACGTTGAGTCTGTTGAAACTATCCTTCAGTTTCTCTTCAGTCATGTCCTCATGCGTCCGAGTTATGCTATTGATCAACAATGATCTCTTTGGTGCCATTCTCTCCATCTTCACTTGCTCAACAGACTTCCCAACAGCTGGTTCTGCCATTTCCCAAATCACTCACTCAGGTGTGAAGCCAAACGAAAGTGTTTCAGCTGATCATAGCCAGGTGCTGCAACTTTATTGACAAGAAAACACAGGCGTGCTGTTCTGAAACAGTCAGCTGATCGCCCTGCCGACACTCCACGCTTTAACATGGAAAAAAATCTTGTACTGCTCATCGCACAAAGCTTATGAGCATGAAATTCTGTTTTCTGTCTTAACCCTGTGGAGAGAATGTTGATATAGGACTGTTCACGAGGCCTACCTAGTTTGATCATAGTCTGACATTTTTCAATACGATCGGGATTTCTTTGATTACGCGTCAAACTCAAGGAGATGATGATAACCTGTGGGGCGGTCCAGTAAAAGAATGAAAGCTCAGCGATCTTCGGGCTGCCTTTGCAATACCTAGTCACTTGTTTGTAACCCCATACAAGAAGTGCATTTTTTTTTTTTTTTTTTTTTTAATCCACACAGAAGCCCTTTGCAGGTCAGGGCCGTACTGCAAAACAGCCACAGCGACCCTACACCATTAGCGGCTACACCCATCACGATCACGGTGTTTACCATGGAAGAATGGACCCCCCAACATGTGAGTTGTTATTTCCTGAGGAAGTCTCAGATGGGAAAATCAGATTAAAAAATAACTACAAAAGCGAATTAAGAAACTAGTGTTGAAATGTGAAAACGCTAAACACTACAACCAACTGTTGTCGATGGATTGTGGAGTTGTAAATAAAAGCGTGGGTTTCAGGCTGAATCTGCTAACAGATCTTTTTAACCTTTGATGTGCACCCTGGACCCTCCGGCTTTCTGTATGTAAATGATGTAGCGTAACAGCCCAGCAGTGAGCTCGGACATTGGCTATTATTTCATCATAGTATTTTAATTAAGTACTGTGTTGTCTGTTTTATGCCCGACAGGTGAGCTCGGATATTGGATTATTTACCTTTGTATTTTAATTAACCACTGTGTTGTCTATATTATGCTCAACAGGTGAGCTCCGATATTAGATTATTTACCTTTGTATTATTAATTAACCACTGTGTTGTGAGATTGAACCTCTTTGATGACCGTCTGGGAAAAACCCTTGTAAGGAGAGGCAGGAGGAAGAGACAAAGAGCTCCATTGTTTTGATTGGACATCTTGTACGTCATTATCACAAATCAGCGCAATCATGCACGGACACACGCACGCGGACACGCCCTCTCATGCACGCGCGTTGCTTTTTTCACACCTAGGTGTGAAAGGGCCGCCTCCCTATTACTACTAACCTGCGATTCAGCGGAGATTGCCTGGCGTTAAAGGATTAATGTGATAGACAGAGTGTAGACTGCAAATTTAAAATTTGATATCGCGCAGGCTCCACAAACTACCTGCACAGGCATATACAAATTATTCATCCATCAGTGCAATTAGAAGAACAAAACAGGGCAGGCCATCAAGCAGGAGAAACAGGATCAACTCCTCAAAGGCCCTTGTTTTTTCGGATTTCCAATATTTTGTTTTATAATTAATATTTTGAGCATTCTATTATATGTTGAGTATATAAAGAAATGTTTGATACAGGCCCAATGTACGTTTTTAAATGAGTAATTCATTTTACACTTTTTAAAAAAAAATTAAAATCTAGGGAGCCATTTGGGAGCCAAAAGAGCCGGCTCTTCTTTGGGAGCCGAGCCTAAAGAGCCGGCTCTCGGAAAAGAGCCGGAATTCCTATCACTAACACCGAACTCTACTTGCATTGCGTTTACCTTGTGCCGCCCGCTACTGATACTGCTGTCATTGGCCATCCCTCTTTATGGTATGTGTAGCACAAACACTCCACAGTTCCGCCATGTTTTCTTCTGATTATCGATCATTTACAGCAAGTGTCTTTTCTTTGTTTCTTTCATTTTCCCTTCTTTCCACATTATTTCTTTTCTCTTTTTTTTTCTTCTCCTGATTCAACTTCATGTTTTGTTTAGTTGATTTTTGAGTTCTTTTGAACCGCAGCTGTGGCATATGACCCATCCTTTTTTAACTGTTGTCATCAGAGTTTGGTAAAAGCTCCATTGACTTTATTAGAGATTGCAAGTACCATCTTAGTCAAACAGGTTAATCCCATGAATACATACATAATGTTACCTGTAGGAAAAAAAAATTGATATTTATGAGTAAAAAACAACAACACCACTGAATTATAGTCTTGTACCGTAATATATATTTCTCAAACCTTGTGGTGGGCCTTATAATGGAAAATTTATGTTTCAACTCTAATAACCTCTGTGTACCTCTTGGGTATGTAATTGCAATTTTCTTGTACAAAAGACAGAGTGTGTGAAGATGAGAAAACAACTAAAATGTAAGCTGTGTCCAAGGTCATGATGCAGGTTATTATGCTGATGATGGTGTAAACTAAAAATCCCCACAGCTAGCAGAATATATAATGCAGGTATAATGCAGAATCTGACATTTTTTAATACAATCGGGATTTGTTTGGGGGTTTTTTTCTTCACAACAAAACTGTTTGCACAGTCCACTAATGCAGCACACAAAAAGTTTGCGGCACACTCAAGTACAAGAAACACCAGAGAAACTGAGTTAATTTTAGAATTTCTGACATGCACTCACTGATCATAGCCAGGTGCTGCAACTTTATTGACAAGAAACACAGGCGTGTTGCTCTCAAACAGCCGCGGTGACCCTAGGCCATTAGCTGCTACAGCCATCTCAGTCACGGTGTTCCATTACTAGCCAGCCTCCGTGTCCAAGGTCATGATGCAGGTTATTATGCTGATGATGGTGTAAACTAAAAATCCCCACAGCTAGCAGAACAAGACTGTATCCACACAATGGGTATAAAGGAGCTGTTATTATTTTGCTTTTTGTCAATGCTGATGGAAAGACTGTTGATGCTGTATGGATCTTTTTGCAAAGGCTTACTCTCTTTTAATAAATAATCAGAAAATCAGTTTGATTTCGGCACTTTATTTTTTTCACAGGCCCCACTAGTGACATATAGAGCCACTGTGGGTCGGGTCCAGATGATGGGGGGAAAAAATATGAGGTGAAACTGAGTTGAATGTACAGCTTTGATCATGTTTGAGTGTAAATGCAGTTTTCAAAAAAATTCCCTGCTCAAAAGTTTTTTTCTTAAGTGCAGATTTCTTCTTTTAGCATTGTGAAGCTCTACTTAGAACCCTCTTAAGATCCAATAGTGCAAAATGCAAATTCTTGCAATTTTTTTAACTGGTCTTAAGATTTTGATCAGGAGTGTATATAGCATCATGCTTATGATGACAACAAATAAGAATTTGCTATTGCAAAAATAAAACTTATTTCTATTAATTATAATGATTGGTTAAAAAAAAAAAAAAAAAAAAACTTTCTCTTGCATTTTCAAATATTAGTATCAAATTATCACGTTGTTGAAGCATTTGGCCCAAATTTAAAGACCATAATGTAGGTCAACATCAAACACAGTTTTGCTTCTTCATGTACAACACACACATCTCAATTTGTCAAGTGACCAACATTTGCATGATACCATTTGAACAACTGTCGCATGTATTCAGTCATGTAACAGTACAATGCTTAACAAATTAGACACCTGTAATACAAATAAAAAACACAAATATTATAGAAAATTGTCAAAACTTGTTAAAAATAAAAGTTGTATAGTAATTAATTAGGCAAATAGCAAACTGAATTCATATTTTTATACTCAAATTTGAAATGGTACACTGGACTTCTCTGAGAGTCAAAAATCAATAAAGCATAACACTCAACAACTAAAACTAAATTTTCTGCTCAGTAATACAAGTAAATAACTAACTTGGCATTTAATGAAAAAATAATAATATGCTTTACTGTTTCTTCAGCTTTTTTTATAAAATAATTAATTTGAAAATTCACAAATAACAACAATAATTATATTTTAGCATTACAAATTTTGATTAAAGAGCTGGTGGTTTAATATTACTGAAACATAAAAACTGACAGTAACTACCAATACTGTTAATTTATGGCAGATGTAGCATAAACCTTACACTGGGTGGTGGTCTAATAAATTTGTTGAGCACTGTACCGAAAGAAAGGTCATGATGTTCTCATTTTAACCTCTTAAGCTCACAAAAAGAGGAGAAACCGAAACTAGACCAAGAGTTCAATGGAAGTCACTTTATTCGCTGAACACACATCTTTCACCAAGTACTAGTCATTCATGAGACATAAAAGCACAAGAAACAACAGTTGATGACTACTCACATAGAATCCCTTTAAAATAAAAACCAAGTATTATGGTCAAATATAAGGAACCAAAAGGAAAATGAATTACTACATGACAAATAATACAGTAAAAGAAACATTGTTTTAGTATTGTGGCAATACACAACAATCACTATCATGTATATTCATATTTTAAATGATGGAGCTACAGCTAAATTTATTTTGGTATTTTCCAGGTCATACATTATTGTTAATCTAATGATTTGTGCTATATGGCTACTGTATCTACTATATGGAAAGCACTAGATGAAATTTGCCATACTCATAAAACACATGGAGATTTCAAACAGGATTAATGAGTTGACAACTGATTTATATACATGAGCAAATGTAGGTCTCATGATGATGATGTCATGCTGCGTGGAAGAGAGGAGGAAATGCAGAGTCATAGTTTGTTGTTACAGTATATGAGGGAAAACTACAGGAGCTTCTTAACCAGTCTCTTCTTCTTTCTCCAAGTCTTTTAGGGGTTTTAGAAGGCGAGAAGGGGTGAAAATTTCAGTTGATCCTGAAAGACACAAGATGATGTATGATTATTCTATATGATCAAGCCCTCAGTTAATCCAAAAGTAGCTAGAAAGAGAAATTATTTATCTTCTCTTCAGTGGGTCAGTGTGAAATACCACATATTATCCCCACAGAGCACTTGACTTTCAGACTACAGGGTTACTTGTTGTTTCTAGAGTTTCCAAAAGTAAAATTAGAGGCAGATCCTTCAGCTATCAACTCCTCCAGAGTGCCACGGAGCAGTCCGTATTGTCCATAAAAATTATGAACAAAATTGGTGACAAATGACAGTCCTACACCCACGAGAAACGAGTCCAAATTATTGCTGCCAATGTGGACCAAGCTCTCACTGCAGTTGTACAGGGACTGAATGGCCTGTAAGAATCATCTCAGAAATGTTGTACTCCTGCAACATGTCCCCAACAGGATACCCCAAGGGATGCAGTTGAATGCCTTTTCCCAATACACAAAACACACGTAGACTGGATGGGCAAACTCCCACACACTCGAATGTCCTTGGGAGCATAAAGAACTGGTCCCAGTCAAGGTTATCAAAAACAAATGAATGGGGTGTAGGGAACTGGGGTGCCTAGTGAGCCAGTAGTTACCTCCGGGGGGTAGTTCTCTACCTCTCGGTCATATTTATCCTGACCCCTCCCCTCCTCCCACTCAGTTAAACATCACATTACACACGTAAGTTCTTGGGGGAGGGGGGCACATGCTGCAGTGAGTAGGGCCACCTCCTTGGCTCTGCTCGCTGTGCTACGTGATGTCCCACTCCTCCTTTTTTAATTGCATCATACAGTTCACAACACATAGGGCCTTGGGGGCAGGTGTGTCACACAGTGGTTAGTGGGTGGCACTACTGAGGTGGCCCCACTTGTCTGTTCACCGCTGCCTGCTCCTCAATTTTATTTACATTTTAGACATTGAGGGCCTTGGGGGGGGGCAGTGTGGATGGGCATCTGTCCCTCCAATTTTAATAGCACTGTAGCTTTTGCACAGCCATACATATTCTTCTCATTACATACACACACACACATCACCCCAAACACAGTGAGTGGGAGGAGGGGGTGGGCGGGTCTTCTCACACCCCAGTCTCATGCACCCTGCCTGGCTCATTGCCTCTGGCTCTCTGGACTCTTGCCCTTTGGCTGTGGAGGCTCCGTCTGTGGTCTCCCTTATTCCTCCTCTGGGATGTGCACACGGTTGCCATCAGGATGTGTGGCCTCAGGTCTTCTGAGCTCCTGGGCTGTGGATGGCCTGGGTCCCCTGGGTCTTTCCCTATTCGCCTCTGGATCATGGGGGGCATGGTTGCAGTTTCTTGCCCTCATTACTGAGTACATTGTATGACAGAGGCACATACACACACATTGCTGCTAACAATAAAATTGTGTGTATGCGTGTATATGTATGTGCGTGTGTGTGTGTGTGTGTGTGTATGCATGTGTGAGTGTGTGTGTATATCTACTTTTCTTTGATTATTATTTTTTTCCTTTCTTCCCTTTGAGCGCTGCAGAGAAAGCAGCAGAGTCCCATATGAAGTTTCTTTGAGTATGACAGCAAGACAAATAGAAGCAAGTATCTTGTTGTGTGTGTTAAAAATATTGTGCAGAACACTTCTCAAGCAGAAAAAACATCAACATCAAAGTCCACCTGAGAAGCTTGTACAAGGTGTCTACGGAAGAGGGAAAAGAGGGAAAAAAATCCCAGCCGGCACTGCATATTAAACACCAGCCCCACATGTAGGTGTTGTTAACCTACTGCACTGATGCTGAAGTTTATTGTAGAGTTTATTGGGTTTTGGAGTTTGTTTTTCTTTATGTTTCTCCCTGTTGATGTTCATGTAAGTCCTTAATATTACACACATTTAGCATCTAAAGCTGTTGTCTTGTGAACAGCTGGTTGTTGAATACAAAATTTTAAACGGTATCTTTTGTCAAGTTTTTATTACACAATAGCCACTCTTGCACCTGACTATGAAAAAAACTAAAACTAATACTAAAACTAATGAAAACAAAACTAAAACTAAGCAGTAAACCAAAAATAAAAAAACAATTGAAAATGAGCCACTCTGAAAACTAAATAAAACTAACTGAATTAGAGAAAAAAGGCAAAAACAAACTAAAACTAAACTTTAATGTAAAATTGAAAACTATTATAACCCTGGTCCTGGTACTATAACCAAGACAAAACCTGCATTGTTCTTCCAAATCTGAGGTTCAATTAATGAACAAACTCACCTTCCAGCACCCTGGCACAGACTTTCTTGGGGAGGCTGAGGAGTGCGATCCCCCTATAGTTGGAGCATACCCTCTGTTCCTCCTTCTTAAAGAGGGGAACCATCACCCCAGTCTGCCAGTCCAGACCACAGTCTAACCAAGCCCAATAAAAATTCCCAGTCACCAGCTTCAACAGCTGGGGATCAATCTGCCAGGGCCTCCACCTGACACAAACTGCACGCAGCCCCACAGTGGCTCCAGCAGATAGTGGGTATACAGGAGTGTGAATTTTTAATTTTATGTTTTTCACTTGTTATACTGTTAGAGCAAAATGTAAATTTCAAAGATGATAGGGTATAAAATGCTGCCAGTAATCCATAAAATAGAGCCATTTCACAACCAGAACAAAATGATACGTCAGGTATCAGATACAATAAAAGCTAGAAATCTACCAGGAAGAGTGAATTTGTTCATTAGTCAAACCTTAGATTTATGAGTTCAACTGTAGGATGATCAATCAACAACACTGGTAACACGTGAAGCAGGGACAATAATTCTATAAACAAAACCAAACACAGGATCTGATTGTTGTGAAAACCATTGGAATCAAATACTGTGAGGAACAATGCACAGGTATGACACTGGGCAGGGAGTTTGACAAGAGGAAACACAGTAGTTCACAATGCACAATAACATTCAATATTTACTTACAAATGTTATTTTATTATGCAGGAGGCTCCTCAGTGCCCTCTGGTGGGGCGTTGGGGTCCAAGAAGTCTGGGTGCTGTAGTACCTTCAGGTACTTAGAGGGGGTGATGATGTGGGTGGAACCTACAGGGAACAAAATTATCAAAGATGAGGACTGAATCCTTGGTAAAGCTTGTTAATTATGTAAAACATATACAGTACCAGTCAATGCCCATTTATACCCATTCATATGAATGGGCAAGTGTCCAAACTTTTGTCTGGCACTGTACTCAAAGAGCATGCAAAGCTTTTACTGAAAAGTTTCAAATGCTAGATTGTCCTCAGAGGCCAGGATTTCTAAACTAAACTCCAGATTATTTTGCAGATTCAGATGATCTCTTGTTTTTCCTGTAAGTGAAACTGTATATGTTCCCCAAGAATCACATTTAAGTTCACGCAGAGAATGGGATTAATACCATTACACAGAAGGCACTCTTTCCTGAATCTGCTGTCTGAAGAGGAATCTTGTCTCTCTATTTCTATTATATTATTATACCAGTCTACATGTATAAAATTGGTGCAGTACCCCTTAAAGGACTACTCAATACTAAATCCTCCTATCAGCACTCTCAGTCAAATTAACTCACCAATCAAAGCCTCCCACTTGCCGTTGGCCTGAGTGACCTCATACACACAGCGCATCTCACTGTACGCCATGCCTCCAATGATGAAAACAATGATCCTGGGCCCTGTCTTCATCTCTGTGGGGCCTCTATTCTTGTGCCAGTTACCATAGCGAGCACTGTATAAATGAAAGTAAAATTTTACAGCCCAGGTCCATATGTATATTTTCCTTTCCTATCATCTACTTATTTTGATTTGTATTATCTGACATGAGTGTTTAAAAACTACACACCTTGATGGAGCACTGGCTTTGGCAGATGCTTGCCGCTGAGAAATGTACGGGTATTGCTTGGGGTCAAGTTTGTCCTCAATTGCATCCTGTGGGAAGACATGCAAGTTGCAACAGTTTGTACCAGTAAAAATTATATTTCTGATCCCAAACACTATCTAATGTTTTTGTTTCCTAAATCAGCCTGCATGGGCTGAGGACTGCAAACCCTGTTAACAGGCATACATATAAGTGGATGAAAATGGATGGATGGATGGATGGATAGTAACACTAATCTACAATATTAGCTTGTACTCATATCACACAAGTTGCAGGTCAAAGCAAGAGCACAAGGAAAATACCTCAATGAGATCCTTGACAAAAGGGGTCCATCTGGAGAGCTGGTAGGTTTGCTCACTGATCCGTTCCTTGCGATCAGGCTTCTTGGCTTTCTTGGTGGTGCCCTGTGAAGAAATGATGCTTTTCACTATCGGGCTTTTACTACTAACACTAGTGCTGCAAGCCACCACAACAGTTAAAGAGTGTCACTTTTAAGACTCTTGAGAAAGTCAGTTTAAGATATTTTGACTGGTATTTAGCCATAAAATATTGATATTCTTCAAAATGTTAATATTTTCATATAAGGTTCACACAATAAAAGCCTATTTCAAGCACAATTTTACTTATTTTTATTGTTCAAGGGGGAAAAGGTATACCACACAGGCAGAAGAATACAGGTATATTGAAAATTACTTCAAAAATTGATTAAAGTAAGACTTTTCTATATCAGGTTGTGTTAACCAGTCATGTGGTATAGGAATCAGCATTGCACCTTGCTTGGAAAGGGGAAATTCAGTGGATGAAGACAACAATATCCTGAAGAAAGGTGTTCCATGCTGTGTTGTGCAGCGAACATATCATATTCTCCTGATATCTTAACTTCTTTATGATTACTACAGCAGACTGTAGTGGTCAAAAAAAGTTAAATGGAAATATACTTTTTCCCTGGTTCTCAGGAGGGTATGTATAGTGCACAACACACAGGGTAAATATGTAAAAATTGGGGGCTCTCTGATGGCACTTTCACTTTCACAAATGATGTGAAATGGTTTAGTCCCCCCTCACTCAAACTTGTCTTCACAGCACAACTCATTTTTTCCTATCAAGGTGATTGCTGGTGTGCACCCTTAGCATGTCTTTCCTCAAGAAAGTAAATTCACAGTATGAGAAAATTTAATTTCATAAAGAGCCAGAGAGAGTGGAGCAGCAGCAAGTCCCTCTCCAAATGATGTGACAAAAAGTTAGCTCATTTAGTGGAAACTAAAAGTTATTACAAACAATATTTGCATCAATAGCAGTTTCGGACCAGTGTTTCTCAACCACTGTACCATGAGGTAAGCAAGACATTTTGAGGAAGCCGGTGCATTTTGGGCTAAAGAAATAGCATTTTCAAATATAAAAATGACACCACCTCTTACTTAAAAAAAAAATAAATAAAAGGTTTGGATTTCGATCGATGTGTTTATTTAGCATTTATTTAGCTTTTGCTGCCTAACAGTGTTTCTAATCAAACATAACCATATACACTGTCCCAGATGTTTTCATGTAAAATCATCCATTATAGCTGCAAGATCATTAGACTGCTGTGCAACTTCTTTTTTCTTTTCTTTTTTTTTTTTTAAACGCCTCAGAAAAAAAAAAAAAAGATTTGATAGGTACCCTAGCCATGCAGCTAGAACAGGCAGGAAACTGAAAAACCATTTGTGCTATCTGCTACAGGCCGAGGTATCTGTTGGTTGGTAGTCTTTTAAAGTGTGTGTGCATGCGTGTGTGTGTGTGTGTGTGTGTGTGTGTGTGTGTGTGTGTGTGTGTGTGTGTGTGTGTGTGTGTGTGTGCGTGTGCGTGCGTGCATGTCTGCATGTCTGTGTGCACGTATGTGCCAATATTCATGCACCTGTGAGGACATGCATGTGATCCCTCCCAAATCCAAAGCAGTGAGACCAACTCATCACACAAGATTTTTTTTCCCCCTTTACAAACAAAAGTAACCAAGAATAAAAGCACCTCAGTGAAAGCCAGCATCCAGACCCCTAAACAAGGACAAAGAAAGTAGCAGAAACCAAACTAGGGTTTAATATTTTTCCTGAAAATGACATGAATCAAATCCCGGAAAAAGACAAGCCATTTCCTGGGAATCCCAGGAAAAAGTTTTTTTTTTATTTTTTTTTTATTTTAATTAGGCCTTCTGTAGCCTGTGTCGGGCTTAACCTATTCTGATATTGTAGAGGTAGCTTTCCAGCTATGTCCTGTTATGCCCAGTAGGGAGCAACGTTGGCTTGATTAATGCAATAAAACCTACATCTCGGCATTCGAGTGCTCGAGCTATGCAGTGTTGTATCGTTCCTAAACATTCCCTTAACAAATACAATTAGAATAGTCCTGCATTGTACATGGAATTATACCAAGCTATTTTACAATTGCTGGTGCAAAACAATATGGTTCATCTCCACACAGCATTGATAAAGGCTCAGCCACTTGCGCTGTCCACAATGCACACCGTTCCACCAGTGGAACGCTGTAATAGTCATTGAAAAGTTAACTACCGTACTACACTATAACATGACATAACACAGGGCCTTGAGTAATGCACTACGACTTGGTCATTGCCATTCTGGCAACAGCAAATTTATAACATCGTGTCTAAGGGTTAAAGTAGGTTCGTTGTGAATCATCTTTTGAAAAACTGGCCAATCCTTATAGCCTAAAAAATATACATTTTACTCAACTCCATTTTAAAAGCGAAATATGTTAAAGTAATCTATTTCATGATACATTCTTCACACATTAGGTCCGTATCCTAATTCATGATTATTAGTAAGCGGCTGCAAACGAGGAAAAGAAACACTCAGATATTTCTTTATTGTTCAGGGCAGGCATATTTTATAGGCTATATAATGCAATATAACAATATATAATATTATAAAATTATCTAATACAAAATACCTTAGGCTAAACACATTGCCTATGATTTCAACAAATCAAAGAGGAGAAAAGTACAACTGTGTAATACCGCTATTAAAACACTTGAGATGAAGGCACAGTGCAGGGGAGGGGGAGCAGATAAATGGAGCGATAGGAGAGGGATAGGGGAAGGGGAAGGGGAAGGGGAGAAGGAGACCTATCTGCCCCCACCCATCCCACAGCCACACTGCCCCCAACGCCCACATCACCCCCACCCCACCCACAGATGCAAAAATGGAGCCCTCCCAAAGAGACAGGGACAGGCCCACAAGGCCAACACCCACCCCAGGGAACAACAGAGGACCATTCGATTTGTTGTGCAAATGGAATAGACAACAGATGGAAATTATTGGCAATTAGCAAGACACACTCAATAAAGACACACTCAATAAAGGAGTGGTTCTGCAGGTGGGGACCACAGACCACTTCTTAGTACCTATGCTTTCTGGATGATGTTTTGATCACTTTTGAATGTTGGTGGTGCTTTCACACTCGTGGTAGCATGAGATGGACTCTACAACCCACACAAGTGGCTCAGGTAGTGCAGCTCATCCAGGATGGCACATCGATGCGAGCTGTGGCAAGAAGGTTTACTGTGTCTGTCAGCGTAGTGTCCAGAGGCTGGAGGCACTACCAGGAGACAGGCCAGTACACCAGGAGATGTGGAGGAGGCTGTAGGAGGGCAACAACCCAGCAGCAGGACCGCTACTGCTGCCTTTGTGCAAGGAGGAACAGGAGGAGCACTGCCAGACCCCTGCAAAATGACCTCCAGCAGGCCACAAATGTGCACGTGTCTGCACAAATGGTTAGAAACCGACTCTATGAGAATGGTATGAAGGCCGGACGTCCACAGATGGGGGTTGTGCTTACAGCCCAACACCGTGCAGGACGCTTGGCATTTGCCAGAGAACACCAGGATTGGCAAATTCACCCTGTGCTCTTCACAGATGAAAGCAGGTTCACACTGAGCACATGTGACAGACGTGACAGAGTCTGGAGACGCCGTGGAGAGTGATCTGCTGCCTGCAACATCCTTCAGCATGACTGGTTTGGCAGTGGGTCAGTAATGGTGTGGGGTGGCATTTCTTTGGAGGGCCGCACAGCCCTCCATGTGCTCGCCAGAGGTAGTATGACTGCCATTAGGTACCGAGATGAGATCCTCAGACCCTTTGTGAGACCATATGCTGGTGCGGTTGGCCCTGGGTTCCTCCTAATGCAGGACAATGCTAGACCTCAAGGGGGAGCCAGGACGACAGGTCAGGGGGGAGATTTCATCATCCCCACACTCTGAGATTGGGTACCAAGCCCCAATAACAAGTACTGAATACCAGAGCAGCTGACCTGAAAGATAAGATCACGCCTAAGAAGGCAAACTGGACCCCTCAACGCCAACTACCAAGACTATGTGAAGTACTCTCTGAAGACCTACTAGAAGATGCAAATGCAGCACTACGGACAATCCCTACCACTACCATCACTGAAACCAGCAGTGATCCTTGAGATGCTTGGTTATAAGATTGTGGTGTCTGTACTGCTCTGCTAAACTATATATGCATATATGGTCTCTTTCTTTTAGGCCTTATTGATTGTGTAAAAAGAAGTAACCTGAGCTTTAAGGTTTGGTTTCAGGCCAGAAAGAATGCAGAAGGGCCTCTTTTAGGTCTCTGGCCTACCATATAAGGGATGACCATATGTTCAGATATAGGATGAAGTTGTTTTCATAACCATATATGGAAAGTTAGGAGTTTGGGGGGTTTGACCACCCCTATAAAACCTTTGTTCTTCCTTTGTTCAGGGAGCTAGGGCGATTGGCAATACCCTCTCCCAGGTATCAAGAAGAAGTGCCTGTTTTGATATTGTCTTTTTTGTAATAAATTTTGTATATGCATAAAGACTTTGTCAGCGAGGATTTTTTCCCAAGACTAAACACATCACTTAAGAGACGACAAAATTCTGGCGTTCACGAACTGGGACAGCTTGTGATGACTGCAGCCTGATGCCTGACGACTCAGCAGTCCAGCTTTATGCTCAGAGGCCTGTAAGGAGGGTGAGTGCTCACTCCTTATTTTGAGCCAGTTGTTTCTGTTTGAGCAGCTACCAGAGCTGTTTATGTCAAACTGAAAAGGCCTGTGTGTGGGGTTTATAGTGTTTGTGTTTGTTGAGGTAACCTCGTTCTAAATTTTAAGGGAAGAGATGAATATAGTGAAAAGAGAAGTGCAAAGCTTATCAGTAATGGTAAAACAGCATTAATTAATGCTATGCTTGACAATTAGTGGGCCCATTTTCTGATTGTCTTAGTCATGTGTTTTATTTTTGCTATGCCATGAAAAATGAAGCTTGATTAAGTAGTGGATCCAGAGGTGTGTACGCGTATAGCCTGGCCAGGAGAGAGATTACAGAGAATAAGAGAAGTGATAAGTAAAGGAAAAGAGCATATACAATAAATGTGCAAGTGTTAAGAGAAATAGCCGCTTAATTGGGTTAAGCCTCCTATAAGGAGCTGCGTTAGGCAGGCCTAAATCCTGATTAAACATTAGAATTGTTTTATTAGGTCAGTTTTTTTTTTTTTGGGAGGAAAACTGGAAGTGTAAAAAGTTCTATGGAAAAGGTTTTCATTGACACTGCTGACGAGTTGTGTATGATATAACCTTCTATTTGAATTTGCACTTCAATAGAGGTAGCATAAATTCTTATCCTAAAACCAGATGTGAAGAAGCGGCATTAGTGGTAGAAAAGAAAAAGTCGACTAGTCTGTGTATTTCTGTTTCATGTTGAGCGAGACGTGTCTGTGGAATTGGTTTCTTTCTTTTTGTGAGGGGGAGACACCACCTGACTTTCCTTGCTCTTGTGTGTAAGTTTAAATGTGTTTATGAGGAGAGAAGTTGTTTGACCTTTATGTCTGTGTGTGCCGGCCTGTGAGAGTGATTAAGGGTGTGGCATCCCTGTGCCTTTTTCTTTTGTGTGTAAGCTGCGGAGATTTTGTCTTTCTCTGTTTGGGTGCTTGAGTCTATGTGTAAGTGAGCAGCGAGCAGTGTGTGGGCAGTGTGTGCAGTGCAGAGTTGTGTATCTAATGGTAGACACCCCATTTGTGTGTGTATGTGTAACTGCAGTGCACGTATGCACTGATTTGTGTGTGTATGGTGGATAGTTGGAGAAATGTGTCTGCATATGGAGAGAAGTGCTTTTAGTGTGTGTGTGTGTGTCAGTGCTAGTGACTTTGTGTGCTTTTGTGTGTGAACTGGGTGTGTAGGCATATGTTTATGTGAATGGATTAAGTGTGTGAGGGAGCGCTCCAGTCTTGTGTGTATGTGTGCCCCCCCCCCTCCCGCCCCCCCGCCCCTTTTCTTTGTTCAGTAAGCAGGAGTTGTCTGTGTGTGTATGTGTGTGTGTCTCCTGCATCTGTGAACGACGTGGAATGTGTTGGAATGTATTTTTTTGTTGAATCTTTTTGATAATTGCTGCTGGACAGTGATTGGAAATAAAGGTTTCTGACTGTTGTGTATTGCTTAGAATAGAATACACAATACATGAGCTGCCCTTATTGTTAAAAGTTATGAGCCCTTGTGAAGGACAACATCTATGAGCCTTCACAAGAGACGTTTGATAGTCATTTTTCCCTGGGGACTTTTGTTGGTTTTATTATCTGTCATTAAAATATATATGTATGCATTGAAAAAAAAAGAGAGAGAGAGAAAAGAAAGAGAAGTCCTTTAACTGATTGTTATAAAGCCCCATCTATGAGCCCTAAAAATATATAGGACTGATATGTACTCAAGCATGAACACTTTGTGTGTGAGAGGTGTTTTGAGAGTGAAATAAACTCTTCTTATTAAAGAAATAAACCTTTTTGCCATATAGAGTGTTATATGGAGAAAGAATTTGATGTGCAGAAATTGTTTTACATGTTAAACTAACCTTTGCCCCTTCTCTCCTTCTTTTTGCTTGAGTGAGAGAGAGAGAGAGACCCAGGGGGGGAGAGCTGTGTTGATCTGATCCAGATGTGCCTGGTGATTGGATGGCCCTGCAAACTGACTTCAGCAAAAGGACAGTGTTTGTTTTTCCTCTTGTCAGTCAAACTCCTTTGATAAAACACCACTTTCTACAGCTCTTTAAATACACTTATTTTGCCTTTATAGGTACATGCTTTGGTTTGGTGTTTTATACAATATATTTGCTTTCATTTTTTGCACAGACTTGGCACGGATTGACCGTATATTTAGTGAACACAGTTTGAATTAGTTATTAAAAGTCCATAGGTCTTGAGTTTGATTTATCTTGTATTGTGTTTGAGTATTCTGGTGTTCCATATAATATTTGCTTACTGGTTTGACAAATTTATACTGCATTTTGACGAATTTGTTTAACAAAAGACCGAGCGTCAAGTGAAATTTTTCGCAACAGCAGGCTTGCTGTTTCTTCTGGTGTTGGCAAACTTATTTTTACTAATTGTGCTACAACTACTAGCATTAAATAAGGTCGATGACATTAATCGCATAAGTGAATAAATAAATAAATAGATTATAAAAAAAAAGGGGGGGGGGGAGCCAAAGATTTAAGAAAACTTTTGATTTTAAATTTAAATAAGGGAATAAATATAACTGCTAAAATGTCTAAGAAAGACATTAAAACTAAGCAAACAATCACACCAATTGAAGTGGTTCAGCAAAGTAATCCTTTGATTAAACCACTTATCGTAAAAATGTCGAATAAATGGCATAAGCGATGGCCAGATTTGGAAAAACCTTGGCCAAAGGTAGGAACTCTTAACCCAGAAGTGATCAAAACCATGCAGGTGCTTGTGTCTACCTACAAAGTAAATCAAAAGAAGGGAAAAGCAGGACAACGACGAAAAGAGAAGAGACAAGTGGAGCTTGGTATTTTACAGCTGTTTGACATCGAAGGACAGAAGCTGGTACAAGCTACAAAAGAAGAGAGAGAAAAAAGCTTGAAAGAAATTGAGAAAAATACAAAACAAACGGAGACATTGATGGAAAAAATTAATTTGCCGTTTTCACACCTGACTCCAGTACAAAACCCACCTCCATACGAACAGAAAGTGGAGTTTGAAGACGCCTACCCACAATTACCAGTACTCAATCAAGATGGCAATTACCACATTAAGGATGACAATGATCGAGTAATTGAAGTGGGACAAGCTGAGACCACTATAAAATTGATTCCAAGTTCTAAAAGTAAAAAGAAGACCACAACCTTGAAGACTAGGAACAGAAGGATGGAAGGAGAACAAGGTGATGATGGAAGCGATTTGGAAACAACTGTGGGTGGATATGATCCTCAAATCAGGCGGATACTAATGAAAGCAGAAAAGAAAGGAGGAAAGATGAAGAAGAAAGAAGACTCAGAAGACGATACTTCTAAGGAGAGTTTGAATGGAGATAGTGATGAAGAATGGGAAAGCAAAGATTCTTCTTCCAGAAGATTCCTTCCATCTGCATCCAGCACAAGAATTGAAGAGGACAGACAAAGAACACTAAGAGACATTGAAAGAAGTGTCGATGAGTGCTTGACATTCCTGGATAAAGCTACTGTTTCAACTAGTCAAACCGCTTTGACAAATCAATTAAAGGAACTGAGGGCTCAGAAGAAAGAGCTTCAGAAGAAAGAATCTCAGAGATCAGCAATGACATTACGTCTAAGGAAGAAAAAAACGCCTGAAAAGATGTGTCCAGTAATCATAAGGGGACAGGCAATGGAGTACAAGCCCTGGCAGAATACGGACATGTCAGATATACTTGAGAAGCTCCCTACCCTTCAAGATGGTGCTCATCCGTGGATCTCAAAGCTGGAAGAGATAATGGTAGGAACACAACCAGCTATGGGAGATATGAAGAGACTTTTGGCAAGTCTCCTTGGGATACCAGCAATGGAGGAGATTCTGCAGAAAGCAGGACTCAATGAATATGTGACGACTGCAGCAAATGATGCAGATCTCTTTGCTGCAAATAGAGGACAGATGTGGAGAGCTCTGAGAGACACATTTCCTACGAACGTGCACCCAGATAATATTTTTATTGAACCATTGGGACAGGAAGAAAACCCGAGAGCATATGTATCGAGAGCTCTTCAAGTTTGGAGGAATGTTACTGGAAATGATCCTGATTTGAACCAAATGGAACAATCAATTTTGAAAGCCAAGATACAGAAGGGACTACCTTTGCCAGTAAGAAGCAAATTGGCAGAAGTAGTTCGCCTTGGAAGCATGGAGAAAGGAATATACATGGACCACATCGCTCATCAAGTGGAATTATATCGCAAAAAAGAACGTGACCAAAAAGAACAAGATCAAGAGACACTCAGAAAGCTCAATCAGATACAACTGGGAGAGAGTAAGAGGAAGGAAAAGAAGCAAGCTGTTGTCATGCAAAGTCAGCCTCCAGTGAACCAACCAGCAATACAAGTGCAGCCCAATCAGGCTGAGCCTCAACCATTTCAGCTTTCATTGGTGGTTCCGGTTGTACCCTACCCCCAACCAGTGTTCAATCCAGTGCAGTCCTGGAGAATCAGAGGACGTAGAACACTGGGAAGAGGAAGAGGAGGTAGGTTTAACTCAAATTTACTCAAAGTCTTCAGAAAGATGCTACAATTGCGGACAATTTGGCCATTTGGCTCGAGACTGCAACAGTTCAGGAGGAAACTTCAGAGGAAATTTCAGAGGAGGATTCAGAGGCCAACCAAGAGGATCCAGGGGACTGGTTAACCCTTTCAGGGGGCCGGAACTAGGATTTTAGGGATGCCCAGAGAATCCGAGTGGGAGGTGTCAGCTGGTAGCATCAGGACCAGAAAAAGATCCAACAGTAAAGGTGGAAGTGAATAATCGCCAATTGGAGATGATGGCAGAGAGCGGAGCAGCTTTCACCTGTGTGCGACCTGAAGATGCTACACATCTTCCTATGTCTGGACAATATGTGAGGACAATCAGATTTGAGGGAGTAAAGCAGCTGGTTCCTCTTACTAAACCAATTGAGCTCTGCTATAAAAACCTAAAGACCACATTGCCCATACTGGTATCAGAACATACACCTGTGGCACTTCTGGGAAGAGATGCTTTGTGTAAACTGAATTGCACAATCAAATGTACACCAGACGGCTGTCTGGTGAATGTGCCAGAAGATGTAACTCGTCAATTATCAATGAAAACAGAGACTGAAGCCTCGTTAGTATTTTGGATTGGAAATCTTGACACCGATTTCTTGGAACCAGTCAGACTATGGGAAAAATTTATTGTGGCAAATATGCCAAAAGCAAGACTTCCTGAATACCCATTGCATTGCACACTTAAGTACTTCAAAGATGCTACAAAAGCAGATCCAGAAGAATGGTTGAGTTGTCAACCAGAACAAGTTCAACTTTCTTCAAATTGCATAATTTTGGGACCACAAGGAGCAGCTATGAAGATAGAAAGAAGTGAATTTTTGGACCTCTGCTGTCACTGCATTTAACAAACAGGAGCGGACTCCGCCTGGGCTAGCTCGCTATCATCGCCGTTTGCGCTTATATCATTTAAACAAAATTTGCCATCTACCACAGAGCAGGGGCAGTTTCATTCACAACGGGTGTGTGCACGCTTGATTTCGTGGGCTACAGAAATCAAAATGACAACCGGCATAAACGGGAGAAGTTAGAGGAAAAGGGAAGAGCAAAGGAAAATTTCAGGCTTTCTATTTAAAAAAAAAAAAAAAAAAAATCAAAGCATGAAAGGTAAATACCAACCTTCATGTATTTTGATACACAAATTGAACATTTAATGCAAAATTTAGGGCAAAATTTAGGGCTGCAACAATTCCTCGAGTAAGTCAAATGATCCTAAAAATCTTCGATACAAATTTGTTGCTTCGATGTTTCCTTTTAATGCTGCAGCTTAGGTGTCTCCGTGTAAGCGGAGCATTTCATTCACATTAGGGACCCTTTAACAGGAGTGGATCTTCGCTGACAGGTTTTTCCATGCCCCCACTGCGCTATGCTGTGAGTGTGCGCATGTGCGTTGTAGTTGCTGTGCAGAGAATGTTTTTTTTTTTTTTTTTTTTTTTTTTTTTCAGCAGCTGTTTTAAGTGCTGTCTGCACTTGCGCAGCAATTACTGAGATGGTGAGCTCAGGTGGTCTGAAAGAAAACGTTTTTCTAGTCCAAAACAGCAGGTCTTGTTCCTGTAAACACAGTTACAGACTTACAGAGACACAGAGAAAAATGAGCAGTATGGAAGTTAAAATATGCAGATGAACTGTTAATATGAAAAATAATTTCTTATCCGATTACTTGATTAATGGATGAAGTAATCAATAAAATACTTGATTACAAAAATAATCCATAGTTGCAGCACTACTTGTGTTCAGAAAGCTATAGTCAAACATTAGTTTTCAGCACCAGTGCTTCTTTAAAATATCTGTAATGTGTTGTCAAAGCTTGGAATGTGTCCATTTTTGTTCTGGAGAAATGCTGGTGCAGGTGGAGCATCAGGCAGTCCAGAAATGGGTTCGGGTTCCAGTGACAGATGACTGCTATGATTACTTGAAATTCATTCAAGAGGGTAAGTTCAGTGCTAATTATGTTGATATGGCAGCTGCCATAAAATAAAGCAAGCTTAGTTTTTCTAACTCAAATGTCTTCCCCCATCATAAAGATAGTTTTTGGCCTTTAGGAATCTGCATTTTAATCAGCACCAGTGCCGTGCCTTTGCCAACAGTCTGGGACATAAACTCTGGGAAGTCATGTAATGGAGTTGAAAAATGAACAACTCTTAACCAATTTCAAAATATGTTGGTGGGTTCTGCTAAGTGTAATTGCATGTTGGACCTAAAGGATAAAATATGGTCACTGCATAAATAATTATTGGTTTGGAGGATGTCATGTCAAAACTTGGACAGGGATAATTTATGTTGCCCAAAAAAGAAGATGTGGATTTGTCTAACAATTCTTAGTAGAAAGATTTAGGTCCATCTATGTGTTCCTCATGTCCAGCCTATTTATTAATTCCCCTCTCTTTATTGAAGTAATGAGCTTTGTTGGAGTAATAATTCATTCATTATTGTTCATAAAAATGGTTATGTAAACTTTTTGGTGAACTGTGTGCCAACAATAGAGGCAACACTTCATGATAAAATTTACTATTTTAACCAGCAGCTCATTGTCTGAAAATGTTATTTGAAATATATTTTAATTATAAATGTGATTGTCCCTTTACAGTTCTAACCATGTGTTAAATTAGCAGGTTAAGATGAGTATTTTTGTTCCCTTCCAGTTCATGCTAAATTCAACTTGGCAAGTGGAGTCTCTGTAGACCTGAAGGACTCATCTGGAGTCGATGTGGATGCTGATATTTTTGATGAACTCCTGAGGTCTGCTACAGTATCTTTCAAAGTAGTCACTGAGCGCTTTGGTAAGACATAAAAGCATTAAAACAAGTGTTACTTCTAATGCATTTAAAAATATATATAAAGCGAAAGTTATTTTAATTTGTTTACTAATGAAGTTTCTAAATTTTATACAGTGGCCCCTGTTGATCAGAGTGAGGTCACAGATGCTTCCTTCAGTTCTGAAGATGGCTCATTCTCGTCAGTCGAGTCTCCAAGCTCAGCAAGCTCATCTTCTACAGTGATTACAGAGAACACCAAAGCACAGAGAAGACGACTGGTTGAAGGACCACCTGACAGTGAGATGGCAAAAAATGTGAGTTGGTTCAAGGTTGGAAATAGAACGTTGATCCATTTTTAAAATTCATAGCAGGATGACATGTGAAATCTGTTGCAGATTGTCTATGTAGCTCTGCACCAAAAACCAGGGGGAGAAGATGTAATAAAAGAGTACAACAAGACCAGAAGTCTCTCTGATCCAACAAGAAAGAAACTTGTCAACATTTTAGTGGCGGATATGATTGAAAGTCATGGGTATGTAATCAATAAGTCTCAGCCATCTGTATGGGGGCGGAATTTAACCTTTATTTTTTCAACTGGTTGCACTGTAATTTCATCTTAGTTAAACACATACATGTATGAAATCCACAGAAATGTCAGAATTATTTGAAAAACAATTAACATAATGATTATTCAAATAGTTTGTAATTGCTGAGAAGGGGCTTAAGAGGTTTTAAGTTTACTTACTGAATACATTAAATATATAATTTCTATTCATAACCCTTTGCACAGTTGGTGTGTTTGTTTAATCCCTATGTGAAATGGCAATATTTTTATTGAATTGTTTTTTAGGAGAGTCCCTCCTGTCAAAGTTCGCATTGCCTACGCCCTGGGAATTATCACCCTCTTCCCCAGTTTGAAAGATAATGGCTCACCGACTGGCTATGTGAGTATTAATTTGCAGGAACCCTGAATGTTCTCTTCTTGGGTCAAAATCTGTTTGGACTTTTATTAATTTTGGGGGGGGCAATGTCGATTAACCGTTGCAGCCCAGCTGTAATTGTCCTTTTGAATGGAATGTAATAGACAGTTTGTCTTGTCTGTTCTGTGATAGGAGCATTACTATGATCCTCTCAGTGGACAAGGCTATCTGGCCTATCGATTGAAAACAGTTCAGCGTAACACTGCAAGTGACTTCAAGAGGAGCTCCAAGTCTGCTCATCAAGGCGGCCCGAGAACTCTGAGGGAGACCTTAACATCTGAACAGCTGTTTGGTGATGGATGCAAAGAAGCAATGTCCATGATGAAACATTCATCAGACCAGGAAGTTGTCAAGGAGAAAATGAAGGCAACATTTAAGCATAGACAGAATATGCTTCATGATCTGGACCAGTCATCACTCATCTTGGATCACTTCCCAAGATTCTTGGATACACCAGGCTTAGTAAGAAACTCAGACAGATTTAATTAACTGATTGATTTGTTGAATTGGATTGTGATTGCATTTTTTTTCTCTGTGCTAGATTGAGCAGGACTTCATCATGCTCTTTGGAGAAGACATCTCGGGGAAGTTCATCGCAAGATGGCCAACATTCTATAAACCGAGGGTCACCACTGTCAGCAAAAGCCTTTGACAGAGTGCTCATCTGGATGATCTTCTGTCCACTCAGGAGGAATCAAGTGATTATGGTAGGTATTAATAGATCTCTCTACATATGCATTTGCATGCTGTGATTCTTAAGATGGTGTGTGTTATTTCATTAGAATGGGATAGTGACCTGGCAGCTATTCTCCTGCTGGTTCATCTCTTGCCTCCAACCGCGAAGGGGAAAAGACAGGGAAAAATTAGTGCACCTGAGGCTGCTGACCGTGTTATCAAGTTCATGAAGGTATGTTTTTGGCATGAATTACTTTGCTTCACTTACAGTAAATAGGTCTCACTTTTCTAAAACTAAATTTAAAAAGTGAAATATCCACCCATCCATTCACTTCTGCTTATCCTATTCAGGGTTGCGGGGGGGGCTGGAGTCTATCCCAGCTGACATAGGGCGAGAGGCAGGGTACACCCTGTACAGGTCGCCAGCCTGTTGCAGGGCCAAAACAGGGAGACAGACAACATCCACACTCACATTCACACCTATGGGTAATTTAGAGTTTCCAATTAACCTAACCCCAGTAAGTGCATGTGTTTGGACTGTGGGAGGAAACCGGAGTACCCGGAGGAAACCCACGCAGACACGGGGAGAACATGCAAACTCGACACAGGGAGAGAGGGAGTGGCCTGGGCCAAGGTGGAATCGAACCCAGGCCTTCCAGATGGTATTCTAACTGAGGCAGCAGTGCTAACCACTGTGCCCCCCCCCAAAAAAAAAAACAACAAAAAAACAAAAGCCAAATAATAAATAATAAAATGTCCTTAATTTGTTGCTTGTGAGGGAATAAGAGCAATCATTTCTAACATGCTGTCTCTCAATCTTAGGTGGGGACAAGCATGGCGACCTTCCTTGCCAAAGTTGGATCTGCACAGCCCTTCCTCCTCTGCGTTGGAGAAAAGAAGAGCAGGATACAGAAATTCTACATCATCCTGGATCAGAAGCCCATTCCCTGTGTGGCACAGACTGCAGTGGCTGCCTTCGATGAACTGTTTAAGGCACACTTTGTGTTTGCTGTGTCCTATGATGCAACCCTCCTCAACTTCTACACATTCATCCAAACAACGGTTTATGGCATTGATGTTGCAACAACAAAGGAGAGCCCCAGAGTCAAGGAAATTAGAGTGAGGATTAACAACACTTGAATATGCTAACATGTTACATTTGTAAGGTTCAGCACAGAAATTGTTCAACTCTTTTCCAGCATTTGAAATTTAGTCATGCTTTGTATCCAGGGCACAAATTGCGTTTGAAATGTGGGGAACATGGCTGTTCATCTGTTTTTTACACGTATTCTGGGTTCAAGAAGCACTTGCTGAAAGCACATGGAGACACATTTGCCACAGATTCTGTTTATAAGGACAGTGTTGGTACAGATAGTGTTGAGACAGATGATGTTTCTGCTCATGACCCATTGAGTAGCTCTTCTGTTGGTCAACAAAGTCATGCTAAAAAGAAGTAGTTAATTGATATGTGTAGCTCTGTTATTGCCCAAGTTCAAGCACCTGGAGTTTCTGAAAATATTGTGCAATCTTTAACTTGTTCAATGGAGGAGGTTGTTAATGATGTCCATATTCAAGCACAAGATGCCGTTCTTAAGTGTCTTTCATCTGAGGTGAATGAACAAACCTTAAGCAAAGTCAGAGAATGTTTTGAGAACATAGAAAATCCATTCACACACCTTAACACTGAAAGAAAGAGGCAAAAGTATTTTGAAAAAAAATGGAAAATTGTTGAACCAGTAGAGCATGTTCTTGGAGTACGTTATGATACACGTTTGGATAAAACCACAGGTGTATACAGTCAAATTCCTGTTAATGACAAATTTATGTATGTACCTATTTTAGGAACTCTTGAGTCATTGTTCACCAACCAAGAACTCAGTACCTGCTTTCAACAGGTAAAGTGTCATGAAGATGGGATATATAGAGACATCAATGATGGTTCCTATCTCAGAAATCACTCATTATTTTCAGAGCAAGAACATGCACTCCAAATACAGCTGTATTACGATGATTTTGAAACGGCAAATCCACTGGGACCCAAAAGGGGTTCACATAAACTTGGCTGTATTTATTTTATTTTAAGAAATTTGCCAGCTAAACTCAATTCAGTTTTGATGAACATTCATCTAGTTTCTCTTTTCCATGCCAAGGACTTAAAGAAGTACGGTTTTGGTCCAGTCTTGCAGCCTCTTGTTAATGACTTGAAATGTCTCGAGACAGAAGGTATTAAGGTCCCATTTTCTGATACACCATTAAGGGGTTCAATTGTTCAGGTTACTGGTGATAATTTGGCATTGCATAGCCTTTTTGGCTTGGTTGAATCGTTCAGTGCAACTTACTGTTGTCGATTTTGTTTAACTGATAAAACAAAGCTTCGGTCAGTATTCAGTGAGGATGACCAAGACCTAATTTTTCGCACAAAAGAGCTCTATACAGAACATTTCAATGCTGTGGCACAAAATCCCATTCTTGTCCATTCTTTTGGTGTAAAAAGAGAATGTCCTCTTAATGCACTGCAGTATTTTCATTGTTCAAACATTTACGCAGTTGATATTATGCATGACCTTTTGGAAGGTGTTGTGCAGTATGAACTTCAGCTTCTTTTTCAGTACATGGTTAGGACTTCCATAGATTTAAACACCCTTTCAGAAAGGATACAGAGCTTTAACTATGGATACCTTGAGACAAACAACAGACCTAGTGCAGTCAAAATTTATGGTAGCAATGACCTTGGCCTCAATGCTATTCAGTCATGGTGCCTCTTACGCAATACACCCTTGATTTTTGGAGATATAATTAACAGGAATAACAGCTACTGGAGGGTAATTCTTCTCTTGATTCAAATCGTCAATATTGTGTTCTCACCAAAAATCACAGATGGTATGACTTATTTCTTAAAGCATTTGATTTCTGACCATCATAAACTCTTTAAGTCTGTATTTACAGACAAGAAGCTGATTCGAAAACATCATCTAATGATTCATTACCCCAGATGCATCAGAAAAATAGGACCACTCATCCATGTGTGGTGTATGAGATTTGAAGGTAAACACAATTGTTAAAAAAAAAAAAAAAAAATTGTTAACATCATAGTCAAGGATGATGAAGCATTTCTTTTGACTGCTAAAGTCATTACAGAGTATTTTGATGATCATCTGAATGCTTTCAGAATAGAGATTGTGGATGATGTGTTTGCTGTTATCTGTATCTCTGATCTGATATATTACAGCTATGGCTTGATCGAGGTGTCACCCAAGATTCTATGGGACTTTGGAGAAACCATGAGGGACTCATAGTAGCTCCCCCAGACCTTTTAGGTCTGATGATCCGCGCATGGGTTAGCTCATGTTGCGAGAGGAGAGGTTAAGCGAAAGATTATTAAAGAGTATGGTTTTTGGGCACCATGTTTGCTTGAACAGATTGACTATGTCATAGGCAGATGTGTCGTCTGTCTGAAAAACAACGTTCGAAGGGGGGTGACGGTTCTCCCTGGTCACATTCAGACTCCGAGAGGTCCAATGTGTGAACTAGTTGTGGACTTTGTTGACATGATAAAACCAGTTGAAGGTAAGAGATACATGCTCGTAGTGGTTGACAGATTTTCAAGGTGGCCTGAAGCCTGCCCAACAAAGCGAAAAGACGCTCAATCGGTTGCCAATTTTCTGTGTAAAGAAGTGATTAGCAGATGGGGGTTTTCCAGATCGTATCGCTTCAGATAACGGGAAGGAGTTTGTTGATAAGACAGTGAAACTGATTTTGAAAAAACTGGGGATTAAACAGCGCTTTGGTGCGGTTTATCACCCGCAAAGTCAAGGAATTTGTGAAAGAATGAATGGTGTACTAAAAAACCGTGTCGTTAAAATTTGTCAGCACACAGGCCTAAACTGGGTAGCAGCATTGCCGTTAGCATTAATGGCATGTCGCTCAAGTGAGTTGCGTGATTTACATTTGACACCTCATGAGCTGGCTACAGGAAGACAGATGCCAGGGCCTTGTTTTCGTACAAGTGGAAAGGGCCCAAGTTTAGCCCTTTTGGAAGATGAAATGAAAGCATACGTGTCATACATGGCTAATCTGCATAAAAGAATATCTACGTACGTTTCTGACAGGCAAAGGAAAGAAGAGGTGCAGGAGAAGCTGAATGAGCAAAAGAAGAATACAATCCAACCTGGAGACAAGGTGTTCGTGAAGGTGTTTAGGAGAAAGCGGTATAACGAACGCCGTGAGGGACCATTTGAAGTTGTTCGCAGTACTGGAACTGCAGTACAGGTGAAAGGGTCCCCAACGTGGTACCACCTGTCACATTGTGTCAAGGCACCGAGTCAAGAAGCTCCACCTGCAGGAGGCCAACATGAAGAGGCCTCAAGAGAGCCAGATGGAAATGAAGAAGATCATGCAGAGGAGATACTTAGAGATCTCCAGGATCAAAATTCAGAAGAAGAAATTGTCCATGCTGGGGACAATGATGCTGATCCTGGGCACACTTTTGATGTTGCCAGGAATGACTCAGCAGTTAGTGGACAAGACAGAAGGTTTGGAGAAATCGACCTTCAACATGTCCCAAAAACTGCAGAGTCTACAGCTACAAGAAGTGGTGATTCCACCACGAGAAGATCCAGAAACACGGCAAGACAGAAGAGACCAAAATCGAGTCGGAAGAGAGTTAAACCGAAGCGTTATGACAACTAGGGTAGAATCAATCCTAGAGAAACCCGTTCCTTTGACATTGAACACATCTAGTGGTTTAAGTGAGTCACATTTAACAGTAGTGATGCCTAAGATGATTCCGACAACGCCAAATCCCCTGAAGACGGTAATTAAAGCCCGGTTGGGAGAATTAGCTAGTCTTCCATGTAAATGTACTAGATATAACGTACATGGTAACTTTGCAACAAGATGGGAAAATAGTCATGGTGAAGATTTGCTAGCAATATCAGAAGCTGAAACAGTGCCTCATTATCAGAGGAAGTATTTGTTATTCAATGATGGCAGAATAATAAAGTCTAGAGATGATTGTTCACTTGTTGTGCACAGTGTTATGTGGGAAGATCAAGGACAATATACATGTACTTTTTATACACCAGAGTTTAAATTCATCCCATTTCGGAATAAATGGATAGGAGGTCATATAACTCGTACAGTGATACTAATGGTAAGAGGTTTGATTCCTGCTAGAGTTTCTACAGTAATTGAAAAGGCTCAGGAACAATTCACCACAACAACTATGATAACAACCTTAGCTCAGAAACAATCTACCACAATAACTACTCAAGGGATTAGCACGACTCAAGAGAGAATGACAATTTTGGTTCCAGAAGTAACTAAGAGTGTTAACATTACAACCCAAGCTACTACTTTGTTGACAACTTTAGAGGCAGTAAAGACCAATTTCACCAATAAAATACTGACAACAACGCCTACTGAAAGTATGGTAAAGGTGACTCAGACACTAAAGGTTACAACTTTGAAACCCGAAAGTGAAGTAAACATAACTCAGATGTCTGTAGAGCTCAATGAGAATAATCACAAAGAGACTCCAGTAATGAGAGAACATATGGAACATTATACAACCACCTGTGACTACTCAAGAGATTAGTTTAAAAATGGATGAAGTATTTTTCAATGTTGATTTGTTGCCAGAAGAAATGACTGACCGTTATCATGCAGTTCAGAAGTGAGATGCTCAGTGGAAAGAATATGGGTTTGATTCCTCTGTATTGCAAATAAAAGACCCGTGGGCCAGTAGGAACTTATGGTTCCAACAGTTAACACATTCTGTAAAATCTGTTAAAAGACTGAATTGTCCATGTGTGGTCAAAGTTCCAACACCGGGAACATGGCCTTCAATTTTAGAGACTGTACCAGAACCATTGCTCCCTATGTGTCAATCTTATGTGTTATCATGGTTGTTATATCAACAACAATCAGCAGAAGGTATAGTCATGGCATTGTCAGTGCATCTGTTTAGACCTAGGTTAAACTGTTCTTGGTTAAGTGAGCTGCCATATTTAAATTTACTTGATCAACATGAAAATGCAATAACAGCAATTCCGGATGCAATGGTGGTAAGACCTGAGAGAGCTGAAGATTGTTTTTGTTCTAATAATACTCACCGAGGACCTGGGATGTTTATGGGCATTTCGGACTGTACCAAATATGTGATGGATTTTGGTGAGCATAAGCCTAAGAATGCAAAGGAGTTGTTTCAAGTGACTTTTAAGATACCATATCAAAAACAGAGTAAAACTGTGAGTGTGAAACATCAACTGTTGCCTGGTAATGTAACTATAGGAAATTTTAAAGATATCTGGTGGGTTTGTGGTGACAAAGCATATATATTTCTGCCATATGGGTGGATAGGATGCTGTTATATGGCAACTTTGAAATTACCATATGAGGTTTTCACTATACAGAGGGGTGAAGCACCCAATAAGAACCAATCCAATGAAATTTGGGGAAATAGGAGAAAAAGAGAACTTGCTCAATTTCATAACTTGGAATCTTACCATTGGACAATAAATCTGGGAGAAAAATGGGGTATAGGAATTTTTCCATGGTATGGTGTTGTGTTTTTAGCAGATCATATTGATAACATTACATATACTTTACAGGGTTTTGCAAATGAAACTATTAAAGGATTTGAACTTTTGTCAAACACTCAAAAAAGTCACCGACTGACATTGTTGAAACATGATATGGCTCTTGATTATATTCTGGCCAAGCAAGGTGGCCTATGTGTGACTTTGAATTTAACAGGAGGTGCTTGTTATACATTAATACCAGATAGTTCAGACAATATCACTAGTGTCATTGATGCATTGAGACATATTAGAGATGCATTTGGTCCATCAGAAGGCGCTGGATGGTCAGTTAATGCTTGGTTGCAGGATAAATTAGGACCACTGGGCGCAATATTGGTTCAAATTTTGATTGCAGTCATTCTATCATTATGTGTGATGTTTTGTTTTTGCACGGTGCTGTTGACTTTTGCGAAAGCAATGATATTGAGATGGGTTGGAATAGTTATTCCTAGTGATCAAACTCAGATGCCATTAATACAGACAACTGATATGGATGAAGAGGCAGATGTGGTGATAGGAGGAGTGGTGGAGAGATACCCCTTTTGATCTTCTTTATTGTACTCCTAATATTTAGCCTTATTATACTCTTAAATATTTACTCTCATACTATTAATTTTCCTTATTTCTTTACTGATGTTTATTATAACAGTGTGATGTTTTCCAAGGGGGGAAATGAGAGAAAAGCAAGATAAATTGGAAATGCAAAAATAGGAAATAGGAAATTTCACATTTATCTAAAAAATATAAAATAACATTTTTACATTTGATGTTTTAATGTGATTTGTTGTTTTTTACAAAAGATACTGTTCGGTGTTTCTTGTCTCTTTCAGAAAAGGTGTTTGGGAACCCGCTGAGATGACGGGTTCATATAAATGGACAATAAAATGGACTGAAATGTCTTGAATCAACACAGTATGGACACCACATGATGGAGCTAACGTGGTTGGAGAACTACAGTTGATATTCTTATGTTTGGCTGAATTTACATGATAATAAAATATTGTTTCATTGTATGTATACTATAACACAATAGTAGGACTTGTGACAGCTTTCTATGTATGCACAACATTTTTGGTTAAATTAATTCAAGAATGATGTCTCTGTCATTTGGTAAGTACATTGGGACCTCAGAGGTTTTATTCTTTTATTCGATTCTAGGGAGAGAAATGGATAGGAAGGGAGAGGTCCATATAGAGGTCCGATGGGTCGACCAGCTGATCTAATGGACACTTTTTTGATTTTATTTGCTGAGGCTTTCTTGTGTATTTGCTAAATGGTAACATGACAATCATTAACACTCCCTTTTGTCTTTTTGAGTTCCTCTGGGGTGCCAAAGGTGATCACTGTGGACAGCAGGATCGTGGGAAAATTTCTCCAGAAGTAGGGGTTATTCTCCCACACCTCATAGGAAGTCAGAAAAAGTTTTTGTTAAAATCATGCTATGGGAGAAACTGCTATTTGGAGTAATGATAAACATCTTTGTCTTTCGAGACTTAGTCGGAAGTCTCGAAGGGGGGAAATATGTGGTGTCTGTACTGCTCTGCTAAACTATATATGCATATATGGTCTCTTTCTTTTAGGCCTTATTGATTGTGTAAAAAGAAGTAACCTGAGCTTTAAGGTTTGGTCTCAGGCCAGAAAGAATGCAGAAGGGCCTCTTTTAGGTCTCTGGCCTACCATATAAGGGATGACCATATGTTCAGATATAGGATGAAGTTGTTTTCATAACCATATATGGAAAGTTAGGAGTTTGGGGGGTTTGACCACCCCTATAAAACCTTTGTTCTTCCTTTGTTCAGGGAGCTAGGGCGATTGGCATTACCCTCTCCCAGGTATCAAGAAGAAGTGCCTGTTTTGATATTGTCTTTTTTGTAATAAACTTTGTATATGCATAAAGACTTTGTCAGCGAGGATTTTTTCCCAAGACTAAACACACCACTTAAGAGATGACAAGATGAACAGCACTAAGGAGCAGTACCCTCCATGGAAACAATGATTGGAGGCTAAGATCAAGGCAGCACGGAGGGAAGTTAGCCAGCTTTTAGAGTTGATAAATCCTACCAATGGCTGGACAAGGCTGGACTGACAGACAGCACAGAGGCACTAATCATGGCAGCAGAAGAGCAAGCTCTAAGTACAAGATCAATAGAGGCTGGGGGTCCACACCAGGCAGGACCCCAGGTGTAAGCTGTGCAGAGATGCTCCTGAGACAGTTCAGCACATAACAGCAGGGTGCAAGATGTTAGCAGGCAGAGCATACATTGAACGCCATAACCAAGTGGCCGGCATAGTATATAGGAACATCTGTGCCGAGTATGACCTGGCAGTCCCGAGGTCAAAATGGGACAAGGGTGGTTGAGAACAACAGAGGTAAGATCCTGTGGGACTTCCAGATACAGACAAACAAACTTGTTGTGGCTAACCGACTGGACATCGTAGTGGTGGACAAACAAAGGATGAAAGTCGTGGTGATAGACGTTGCAATACCAAGTAATGGGAACATCAAGAAGAAGGAATACGAGAAGCTCGACAAATACCAAGGGCTCAGAGAGCAGCTGGAAATGATGTGGAAGATGAAGGTAACAGTGGTCCCCGTGGTAATTGGAACACTCGGGGCAGTGACCCCCAAACTGGGAGAGTGGCTCCAGCAGATTCCTGGAACGACATCTGAGATCTCTGTCCAGAAGAGCGCAATACTGGGAAAAGCTAAGATACTGCGCAGGACCCTCAAGCTCCCAGGACCCGAGCTTGGAGGGCAAAATAGACCCCCCATAGGGGCGAGCTGGGATTTATATATATATATATATATATATATATATATATATATATATATATATATATATATATATATATATATATATATATAATTTATTTATTTTTTTGTCATGTATAATATATGGCTCCTCCGTGAATCGCCACCTTATCGTGGTGGAGGGGTTTGTGTGCCCCAGTGATCCCAGGAGCTATGTTGTCCGGGGGCTTGTCCCCCTGGCAGGGTCTCCCATGGCAAACTGGTCCTGGGTGAGGGTCCAGACAAAGAGCGGTTCAGAAGACCCGTATGATTGAAACAGCAAGGGAACAGTTTACCCTGCCCGGAATAGGGTTACCGGGGCCCCACCCTGGAGCCAGGCCTGGGGAGGGAGCTCGAGGGAGAGCATCTGGTGGCCGGGCATTAGCCCGTGGTGCTCGGCCGGGCGCAGCCCGAAGAGGTTACATGGGCCCACCCTCCTGTAGGCCCACCACCCGCAGGAGGCATTGTAGGGGTCGGGTGCAGTGTGTGTCAGACGGTGGCTGAGGATGGAGGCCCTGGCGGACCGATCGCCGGCTATTGAAACTGGCTATTGGGACATGGAATGTCACCTCTCTGGTGGGGAAGGAGCCTGAGCTAGTGCGTGAGGTTGAGAGATAACAGCTAGATATAGTTGGGTTCACCTCAACGCATGGCCTGGGCTCTGGAACCAGTCTCCTGGAGAAGGGCTGGACTCTGTTCCAGTCTGGAGTTGCCCTCGGTGAGAGGCGGCGAGCTGGGGTGGGTATTCTTGTATCCCCCCGGCTTGCTGCCTGTACGTCCGAGTTTACACCGGTGGACGAGACGGTAGTTTCCCTGTGCCTTCAGGCTGGGGAACGGGTCCTGACTGTTGTTTGCGCTTATGCGCCGAATGACAGTTCAAAGTACCCACCCTTTTTGGAGTCACTGGGCGGGGTGCTGGAGAGTGCTCCATCTGGTGACTCCATAGTCTTGCTGGGAGACTTCACCGCTCAAGTGGGCAATGACAGTGAGACCTGGAGGGGTGTGATTGGGAGGAACGGCCTGCCCGATCTGAACCCAAATGGTGTTTTGTTATTGGACTTCTGTGCAAACCACAGTTTGTCCATAACTAACACCATGTTCGAACATAAGGATGTCCATAAGTCCACATGGCACCAGGACACCCTAGGTCGCAGGTCTATGATCGATTTTGTAATCGTATCATCAGATCTGCGGCCGTATGTTCTGGACACTCGGGTGAAGAGAGGAGCTGAGCTGTCAACTGATCACCACCTGGTGGTGAGTTGGATCAGATGGTGGGGGAAGATGCTGGACAGATCTGGCACACCTAAACGTATTGTGAGGGTGTGCTAGGAATGCCTGGCAGAAGCCCCAGTCCGGGAGATCTTCAACTCCCACCTCCGGCAGAACTTCGACAGCATTCCGAGGGAGGCTGAGGACATTGAGTCCGAATGGACCATGTTCCCCACCTCCATTGTTGAGGCTGCTGCTCAGAGCTGTGGCTGTAAGGTGGTTGGTGCCTGTCGTGGTGGTAACCCCCGAACCAGATGGTGGTCAGGGAGCCATCAAGCTGAAGAAAGAGTCCTATCGGGCTGGGTTAGCCTGTGGGACTCTGGAGGCAGCTGACAGGTATCGGCAGGCCAAGCGGAATGCAGCTCGGGCAGTGGCCAAAGCAAAAACTCCGGTGTGGGAGGAGTTCGGTGAGGCTATGGAAAAAGACTTTCGGACGGCATTGAAGCGATTCTGGCAAACCGTCAGGCGACTCAGGAGGGGAAAGCAGTGCTCCACTCACATGGTTTATAGTGCGGGTGGGGTGCTGCTGACTTCAACTGAGGCTATAGTCAGACGGTGGAAGGAATACTTCGAGGACCTCCTGAATCCCACTGACATGCCTTCTGTAGTGGAAGCAGAGTCTGGGGACGAGGAAGATGACTTGACCATCACTGGGGGTGAGGTCACAGAGGCAGTTAAACAAGTCCTTGGTGGCAAGGTCCCTGGGGTGGACGAGATTTGCCCTGAATTCCTGAAGGCTCTGGATGTTGTAGGGCCGGATAAGCGGGAGAGAATGGATGGATGGATGGATGTATAATATATGGAGTCTATGTATTTATGATTCAAGTTTGTTCCCCAATTTTCTGATTGGGGAACATCTATAAATTATTATAATTTATGCATTTTCTAACTGCCTGAGTGGAATTTATTTATTTTTAAATGTGAGCCCCACCTACCCATGTAACGTGACTAGTGAGATGCATTAAAGTGGAAGGCAGGTGAGGTAGGGGATTGTGAGGTGGGGGGGATCCACGTTCCTATAGATGGCCCGACCCGCTGTGTGACTTCCCGCTACAAAATCCAGCCTGCTCCCAACACCTCTAGTGAGATATATAGTGCTCTACATGAATACAATTATTATGAATCTTATTGTGTGTGTGTGTGTGTGTGTGCTAAGCTAGTGCTGTGCATTAACCCCTTAACTGGCAAGGGCCCGGTGACGGGCCGTTTGTAGTCCCTTTTATATGGCAGGCTAGACCCTCCCATTTTTATTGACACGTCATTCGGCCAATCATGTAACTGGCTGCACCAAATCACCTGACAAAGCTACGTGACGCCCTCTGAGTATTATTGGCTCTGGGAAACCCATTTCTTAACATGATTGGCCGAATGAGGTGTCAGTCAAAATGGGCGGGTCTAGCCTGCCATATAAATGCACTTCATTCGGCCTGCGGACCAGACGCAGCCGATTAATAGGCTATGAAATGGGTTGTTCAGAGCCAATAATAACCAGAGGGTGTTATGTAGTTGTTTCAGGTGATTTTTTTTGCTGCCAGTTAAGGGGTTAAAAGAAGAGTGCCAAGTGAAGCTAAACTGACTCAGGGGAAGAACAGAGGGGAAAGGCAGAGCCAACAATGCCCCCACCCAACCCCCAGGCCGAGCCCCGAAATCCTGGGGGGGGGATTCCTATGCAACTTCTGTGTTTGATAACACAAAAGAACAAATAAAATGGCTATTACATGTCATACCATTGCACATGTAATGAACCAAATTTAATCTAAACCATTTTAACATACTGCTATTACTCAATCTACTCAACCTACACTTGGATATTTTCACAATTATCAAAATAATTACATGTGTGCCTTGATGATCTGGTTTGACCTCTGATGTGCCTTAGCATCAAACAGGATGAAAACATTATTAACCTGCTTACTACTGCAATGTAGTAAGCAGAGAAGAGCTGAGAAATGAAGGCTGAAATGTGAGATTTCAAACTGTACAACCTTATTGACATAAATTTTTATTAAATGTGGTATAATCAATTCAATTCAAATCAATTTGAATTATGTAGTGCCAAATCACAACAATAATCAATTCAAGGCACTTTACTTAAAGACCCTACAATAGCACAGAAAAAACAATCAAACAATCAAATGAATCAACTCTCCCTTTTAACAGGAAGAAAACTCTGGCAGAACCAGGCTCAGGAAGGGGCATCCATCTACCATGACCAGTTGGGTGGTGAGGGGAGAAAGACGGGACAAAGCCAGATTATTAATCTCTGACAGAGCCAGAGTCAAATGTCCTCAATTTTGGGTTTAACCAATTGTTTTAGGAAATAACTGAGCATTTTTGAAAATGAAATCATATATTTTATGATGTTCATAGAAATTACATGATTGATTTTGGACTTACCAAGGGATTTGTTGAAAATGAGAAGAATACAGAGCAGATCCCTTAAGGATGAGTTATTTTTGATTAAATTAGCATAATGAGGATTTTAAGTATATTAAAAAGTAATGATAGTCTTGTGTTAGCTACATCCAGAAAGTTTAAGGTAAGACCATGATAAAAACTATTTGGCTGCACTGTAAATAGTAAGAAGCAGAGAGCTGCAGTAAAAACATGTTGAAGGACTTGGGTATCTCCCTGCTAAATGTTCAAAGTTCTTGATACTTAAGTCCTGAAATAGGATAGCTCACCTCAGAGATAATGGGAACACCCATGTGGGCCATGTTGGAAATGATGTCACTATCCTCTGGTGGGATGTTGGCATGCTGAAGCAGCTTACACAGGTTTTCCTCAGTCACACCTGACACATACATTCAGACACACAAATATTGAACATGCAGCAAAACTATTCAGTCCAAATATGCAACTCACATGTATGGGGACATGCACTTCTACAAGAAAGAATAGATTCGCACAAAAAACAAATGTAAATGTATTAATGCAAACATATTTGCAATTAAAATGGAATAACAGGACACTGTCTAAGGTTAAAGCAATGAAAGACTGGGAGTGGGCTCCAGGGAAACTCTCCTTTCAGGTAGTTTTTGATTGACATGATGTGGATATCTAACCATTCTTAAGGAAGATGTAAAGCAGGATGATGCGGATTTTGTCAGACACACTGACATTGGCATCCAGTAGAATGGGTACAATCAGCCTCATAGGATCCTTGATCTTCTCACCCTCTGCATCCGTTCCCATTGCCAGATCCTTCAAAACAATGAAGAAAATTATTGGAGTGGTTCATTGCTTGGCAATCAGTGCAAGTCACTGGTTAACACAGAAGCAGGAGATTTATGTCAAATGTTACAGTTGTCAATACTATTTGGCCCTTTAAGTTACTTTTTTGATATTTCGCTTTCCCCTCCAATTAAGGGGAGTTAGTGACATGTCAAAAAAGTAACTTAAAGGGCCAATTTGTCTGATATATTTCACATCAAATCGCGGGCCGGAAGTAGGGGGCGCGACCGGAAGCGTAAATGTTTTATAATGTTGTTGAGTGATTATTTTGTACAGCTTGTTTTTCTTAAGAAAAAATCCAGGAAATTAGTGAAGGAAGGGATATTTTTTATTACATTTTTATATTATACTTTCTAAACACTCTACCTGAAAAAAGGATTAATTTGTTCTTGAACGATCATTTTGTATACTTTATTTAAGAAAAAAATCCAGACATCACAATGTATGGGGAAAATTGTTTTGTTACTATTCTAATGTTTCAGAACAAAAACTTTTATTTTTATTAAGTATTTTCTATTTACTTATAAACTTTGCCCAATTCTATCCTGGTTTTTAACTAATTAATAATCCAAAGGGGGGAAAAAAAATCGCAACACACTTAAACTTCATAAAAATTCTTCATAATTAATAAAAAAGTATCAGTATCAGTATCGGCAATACTGGCCTTGTATTTACTTGGTATTGGATTGTAACCAAATCTTGCAGAATCACACACCACTACTGTTAACTGCCCGCGTCCTGCCCGGTATGTAGTGCATTTTATATGGAAGGCTAGACCCTCCTATTTCGTTTGACACCTCATTCGGCCAATCATATTAAGAAATGGGTTTTCCAGAGCCAATAATAACCAGGGAGCATAAGATAGTTTTTCAGTTGATTTTAGTGCAGCCAGTTACATGATTGAGGTGTCACTCAAAATAGGAGGGTCTAGCCTGCCATATATACAATGTATATTGTATATATACAGTGCATTACATCCGTCCTGCTTACGAAAGCCTCGATCTGTTCAGAACAGTTCAGAAACAATTTGAAATGATAAAAAAAAGCAATTTATTAACTGATTAAGTCATGTTTCAGACTGCTTGCTGTTAGCGGATCTATTCTGACCCAAATTACAGCCGTGACCGGTTCTGAATGACGGCTTTACAGCAGTCGCCCCAACTCTTGCCAATACTGCGTACCGTCACAGAATCTTTTAGTGGTACGCAGTACTGGACCGTACGGCTTACTTTCACCCCTGCTCACCAATCAGAACAGGCATTGTTGCCCATCAAGAGTAACCCGGGACCCATTGCACCAGTGTAGGGTCTGACAATGGGCCTGAGAATTTCATCCCGCTACCTAATGGCAGTCATTGGTGCCATTGTTTAGCCTGTAGACATCTCTGTGTCCCTCCATTGATATACCTCCCCAGACCAACAGTGACCATCAAAACCGGTGCTGATCATGCTGAATGATCTTACAGGCAGCATAACATTCTTCTGCAGACACTTTCACATCTGTCATATGTGCTGAGGGTGAACCTCCTCTCATCTGTGAAAAGCACAGGCCACCAGTGGTAAACTTACCAATTCTGGTATTGTATGGCAAATTCCAGTAGGGCTACATGGTGCTGGGCAGTGAGCACAAGGCCCACTAGAGGATGTTTTTGATTGTTTGGTCAGAGACATTCACACACGTGGCCTGCTAGAGAACTCTGACATGTGGCACTGACCAGTGTTAATTTGTTGACGAAATATTTTCGTTATAGCTTCCATCAACAACCCTTTTTTTCATGACGGAAACGAGATGATAACTAAATTAGAACTACCCAAAAGGATAAAAACGATGATGAAATTAACTGACACTTTCGTCAACTAATAAAAACGAGATGAAAATGCTTGGTGGGGATGACATCCAATCAGAACTTAATTAATTTTGTGACAGGGTGGAACATGTTTAGAAAACATCCAATCAGACCTGATTTAATTTTGTGATAAGGCAGGACAACTTAGGAAAACATCCAATCAGAACTAATTTAATTTTGTGACAGGGCGGGACAAGTTAGGAAAACATCCAATCAAATGCACAGTTGCACAAATATGCTCTAAACCTGGGAAGACCAAACTAGCCTGTGATTTTTCTTTACTTTCGGTAGAACTAAGTTATGTAAACAATGTCAGCAGGGAGAAAGAGAAGAACCGATGAATGGACACATTTGTCCTTTGATGTAGTGACAAACAAAACAATGTGTAAACCATGTGGGGCAACTATCTTGGGGTAAAAACACGACAAATCTTAAACAACATCTGCAAAGCAGTCACCCAGATCTCCATGCAAAGGTAAGCATTTTAATGTCATGCAGGGTAAAGTGTGAAACTGGGAAAACAGTTTAGCGTTTGTGTTTAGAGAAAATCACCACAATTAGCCCTGCACTGTACCTTTCAGAGCGTGTCCTGCTGTAAAATGATCGTATTATCTCAGTAAGGTGATGTTAATGATCAGGTGTGTGGGAAGCAGGTGAAACGCTAATGTTAATATCACTTTAAAAATTCCATAACTTTTGATAAATGTTTAATTTTGTGTAAGTGTGTATAATGACTAATTTAAGGGAACTGAAGAAAAAGGATTTACATTTTACACCCTTTATGTTTTAGCCGACTAAATCGACTGTAGATTTAGTCAACTATATTCTTACAATAATTTTGTTGACTAAAACTAGACTAAAACTATTCAGACGACTAAATTATGACTAAAATTAAACTACATTTTCTTCAAAAGACTATGACTAAAACTAAATCAAAATTTGCTGTCAAAATTAACACTGGCTCTGACAGTGCTCATCCTGTCCTTCCTCACACCGAGCAGATATTGCTCCTGCTGATGGTTTACAGCCCTGTTTCCTGGAGTCTTGTCCATGCTCTTGAGACTGTGCTAGGAGAAAAAAGAGTTTGTACACTCCCCCAAATTTAATAGATAATGCTGTAAAATAATAAAACAATGAGGTGTTCTGATAATGAAAACTGTTTGAGGTCACCCTTACAACTACTTCTTGGATTGAAAACCAATTAACCAGTTCTGCTATGTTAACACAGAAACAAGAGACCAGTATCAATCTTTTGACAACAAAGCAACCACACACCATGAAAAAGTTTTTTGTATATTTCTCACTCTGACATGTTTTAGGTCATCAAACTAATTCTAATATTAGATAAAGACAACCCGGGTGACTATTCAGATTAGCTTTTATCCTTCCCAAAAGGCTTTGGTTGTAAATGAAACACCTTTTAATTTTTTTTTTTTTTTTTCTGGGTGGCCATAAAATGAAAAGACAAATTATTAGTATATTAGCTGTGTGCTATTTTACCACAAACACCTTCATCACAAAATAATACTGAAGAAATATTTTCAAGTTGAAAAGCAGTGACAGTTCTTAGTATATGGCTGGCAATGTATATTATCAGTCTGTGCAATAAATGACACTACAGTGCTTTGTGGACTTTAAATGACAAAGCAATGATCTTTGTGTTACTGTTTCTTTCATATTGTTCCCAAGCTGTTCAGGATTTTAACTATACTGTTTATTGCCATGACTGACATGTTTATTAGTGCATGCAAAACATAAACATAGCAGAGACTGGCTCACAGTCTCCACTCTAATTTATCCCAAGGTGTTCTATTAGGTAGAAGTCAGGACTCTGTGCAGGCCAGTAAAATTCTTCCACACCAAACTCACTCATCCATGTCTTTATGAACCTTCTTTAAGCACTGGTGAGCAGTCATGTTGGAACAGGGGCCATCCTCAAATTGTTCCCACAAAGTTGGCAGCATGACATTATCCAAAATGTCTTGGTATGCTGAAACATTTGGAGTTCCTTTTACGGGAACTGAGGGGCTGGGCCCAACTCCTGAAAAACAACATACACCATAATACCAACACCATAATATCCCATCCACCAAAATTTATACTTGGCGCAATCCAGTCAGACAAGTACTGTTTCCTGCCAACTACTAAATCCAGACTTATTCATTGGATTGCCAGATGGAAAAGTGTGATTCGTCACTCCAGTAAACACGGCTCCGCTGCTATAGAGTCCAGTAACAGCATGCTTTACACCACTGCATCCAATGCTTTGTATTGCATTTGGTGATGTAAGGCTGAAATGCAGCTGCTTGGCCATGGAAATCCATTCCACGAAGCTCTCTGTGCAGTGTTGTACTAATTGCACTAATCTGAAGGCCACATGAAGTTTGGAGGTCTGTAGGAAATGACTCTGCAGAAAGTTGATGACCTCTGTGCACTATGTGTGCCTTACACTATGTGTGAGTTTCTGTCCATTAGGTATTTGAGCACTGTTATTTTGCTACACCTAAAAAAAGCTTCATTTATGGTAACTCGGCCAGGTGAGTTTCAGACAACCCAGCATGGATGGGGAACAGGGGTATTGTTTATGGATGTTTGTCTGTTTGTTAACAAAACTGCAGAAAAACTACCAGTCTGATTCATACTAAATTTGCAGGAAACATGGCCAGGGACCTCTAGATCACCCGATTCAACTTTTTACCATAAATTGGTCAAGGTTAAAAAAAAAAAAAAAAAAAAATCCAGAAAAGCTTAAAAAAATTTGGCCCCCTTGAGTTGATGCGACAGTGCATCAAAATGATGTTGATTTGAGATGATGTAGTAGCAGGATGCAGCCTCATAATGGATCAGGTGAAAGTAATGGGAGTAATGGGGCACTATATGTAGAATAAATAAATAAATAATATATATAATAATATATATATAATAATATATATATACCATTTTTGTAAGGAATGAAAAAAAACCACTTCCTCAACTGACCATCAGCCAACAATGAGCAGCGGCATCAAAAAAGCTCCAGTACGCAAGATAAGAGAAACAGGACTTCAAATGTGTTCCCATATAAATTGCAGAATACATGAAAACACAGATGCCAGCAATCATTATCTACATATATCTTTGAAATATATGAAAAAAATAAAACTGATTTCTTTTTGGGGCAACATTTTTAATGTTTTTAGATACCTGAAGTAGAATCATTTAAGTGTGTGATTTACCTGTTCTACACGACAGAGTTTGTCCACAGTGCCCTGATAGCGGTTCATACAGTCCTCAGCCAGGTGGAGATGGGTTGAATACTGAGTAGAGAGAGAGAGAGAGAGAGAGAGAGACTGTCATTCATCTTGACATAGTGAACACCATCAGATGCAAACTTTTAACATTCTCTTAATAAATGTAACAACTTTCAGGTTTTCTGAGGTTCTACGCTTATGGCATCATTGATTGTTTTATCAAGTGTCACGATCACCTTTTACGTTTCTTTTCATGTGTTGTGGATTATTCAGATATCTCTACTTACACTGCAGGCACATGTTTAAATATAAATATACAACTCTGCATAGTGTGATCATACCAGAAAAAAAAGTTCAACATGTTAAAGATATATAAGAATAAAGACTTAAAGAAAAAGACAAGAAAGAAACTAGAAACGAGAAATGAGACCCAACACTTTGTTCACATAATGATCCAACCATGCTATTATGTGAACATAAAATGAAGACGTTAAACTGTAAGAATAAGAGAGTACAGTTTTTTTTTTTACCACAGTGCATTTAACCATATTTTAAGTAAATTAAGACATATTTAACTAAGTTAAAAATGCTGTATGATATATGAGTATGTACTTCAAAGTGGTGCTTCTCTCTTAGAAGAAGTTGCCCTGACCTAATAAGGTCCCCTGACCTTCTTTTGTTTTCTGTCATCCATACATTATAATTTTACAGTGTAATGTGTTAACATTCCATGTGACCATACTGTTGAATAATGAGGTAATCATATGTGTAGATTTAGTATTCCATGAAATGAGTTTTGGTTTTTTGAGTCTGTTGGAGACTTTAGTTCCTACCTTGCTGAGCTCTTTCTGATATTGAGGCATTTTCTTCAGCATCTGGGACAGTTCCTTCATGGTGGTCTAAGAGACAGGTCAGTGATGTTATAGAAACCCTCTTTTAGATACAATTTCTTCACTCAACTACATTTATCTGACATTAATTACAAAACAGATTATTATTATTATTATTATTATTATTATTATTATTATTATTATTATTATACAAGTCCCCATTGCCATGCCAGATCCTATCTGGGGAGCTGAAGGAGGAATTTATAAGGTTTAATAATATTTCCACCTGGATTTCTGTGTCCATGAACATTGAAACCCTGTTAGTGGGAGTTTCAGCCATAAAAGCCATAATCACTAAATATCCATAGTTGCTCCCACAAATTCAGACATTTTTTTCCACTTACTACAACTCAAAATATGACAAAGATATTCTGTTTATTTAATTATAAATACATTAAGTGATCAGATCGAAAAGGTTTCAAGTGATAAATGCATAAAAATTTAACTTGAAGATCTTATGCACATAATAGTGGCATCCCATTGTGCTTTCCTTTGAGTGCTCAAAGTAGAGTAGAAAAGTGCTATATAAGAACAAGTCAATTTACCATCCATTTACCATTGTGCCTTATAAAGACTATGCACAGAACAGATACCTGTCATTGTCAGAGACAAGAGACTCACTAGTAATGTAAGGTTATTAGTTTATTTATGTTATTAAACACACATTTGATAAATGGACTAGTTCTTGGTTTGCTTTTCTATTCTACTTGAGCATGTAAAGCACTTTATACAACATGTTGTATAAAAAATGTGTACATTCGCTTTGGTCTGTGTCTAAGTGCTTTCTATATAACATTTACACACAGATGAGCGCATTGGGAGCAACTCGGGGTTCAGTATCTTGATCCACCATCCTTCCGATTAGTAAATAATCAGAAGGATGGTGGCTGTGGCTCTACCTTCTGAGCCACAGCCACCCACACATTCCATTTACACACATATGCACTGTCAATTTCTAATCCTTGGAAAATCATTGCTACACTGGTAGGAGGTGGATAAGGAACAGGTCGTGTTCACTTCGGAATAATTATATGAAGGACAGCAGTGAGCAGAAGCAAAGTAAAGGATCCCAAAATCTGAGCACAGTGATACAGCATGTCCTTTACCTTTTCTCCAGTGTTCATCTTTTTGCTGGCAGAGAATTCTTTGAGCGAACGAGTCACAGCCCTATGAACAGTGAGACAAACAGAAGACAAGGAAAATCAGAAAAAATAAGTTCTTTATATCTTGAATCTTGAGAGGAATCATTGACAGCTTTGTGACAGCAGAAAGTGCTCCTTTGTTTATCCAAGCCATGTGCATGTATGTGTGAGGAAGCAAAAGCCCCTTACGCTGACACCTCAGCAATATGTTTGTGTCTCAGAGTCAGCCACAAATCGTCATCCTCATCCAGCAATACCTCCTTCATTTTGGTGTCTCCTATCCCACTGGTCTCAAACCTGTTGGAGACAGCCAGACACAGATTCTATGACTGCATCTACAGGGGTGACTTAGAACATTTTTATTTACATTATTTTTTAATAAATGACCTAAACTGTCAGTCATTAAAAAAACAAAAAAAAAAAACCACACACATTTAAACGACATGTTTACACATGGTAGATGTCATACCTCCTTTTGTAGCATCTTTACCTGTAAACGTCATTCTCAATGCCCAACAGGTCATAGGCCATGGCTTGCAGTGTAAGCTCATGCAGGAGAGGTGACACGGGGTCAAAGCCTCGATCCAGAATAAGCAGCTGAGTACGAGACTTGTCAGGACCCTGGAGGCACCAGAGGATATACAAAACATTGCACACACTGTTTGTCTGACATCAATATTATTTCATATATATATATATATATATATATATATATATATATATATATATATATATATATATATATATATATATATATATATTTAAATTACACAGGATCTATTAAGTTAAGCCTGATCACTTTACTAACAACAATACTCACACTTATGTCTCACCCTGAAAAGAAAATAATGTTATAACTGTTGAAAGAAAACAATGAATTTTCAGATTTCACCTTATGACACCTATCTGTTGGTTGTGACTAAGTAAGATCAAATTATTCCTGACAAGTCTATTTTTCTAATACACTTTCTAACACAAATCAAAACAACCCCAGAGCTAAAAAAAAAAAAAAAAATGAAGCCAACAAAGAAATGCCAAAAGCAGTTCAGATCGGCACTGCAAGGTTGAGTCAATTTTTATAGATAATTGTTATGGTTCATACCATCATGTAATGGATTCTATAGCTCTGAATTATTATTCATTATTATTCATTCTGTAGACACAATATGTTATGAGTGGTTGTCTGACCCATGCCAGGAAGCCATTGCTGCCAAGCTCTAAGGACTGGTTACTGGCTTTCCTTGGCTGTTAGACTCCTTGCAGACCCACTCCTGCACCCGTTCTGTTCCCTCAGGTGGGGACAGCTAATAAGGACTAGTCTGTCCCTGCACCCATATCTGCTCCACGGGTGGGAGAAGCCAAGGACAGGCTCACTTCTGCACAGTGTAGCTCAGTAGTTAGAGCAGGTCACCTACTGATTGGAAGGTCAGGGGTTTGATTCCTGGCTACTCCAGGCTAGATGCCAATGTATCCTTGGGCAAGATACTTAACCCCAAGTTGCTCTCCGACGCAACCATCGGAGTGTGAATGTGTGTGAATGTTAGATAATTAAAGCACTTAGCTTAGTTAATATGGAAGTGCTTGTATGAATGGGTGTGCAGGGGTAAATGTAAAACGTGTTGTATAAGCGCTTTGAGTGCTCTGACTGAGTAGAAAAGCGCTATATAAGAACTAGTCTGTTTACCATTTAATAGAGGCTCTAGTTAATCTACCACTAAGATTTGATTTTGGCATGATGAACCCACCCAATGAAGGTGGAGCAAGGCTGTGTAAAATTTTATAAATAGAACAAGAAAATTTGAATTTTTAAAATTTTCAAAACTTAAAATGTTATATTTCTGAAGTATAGGACAATGATGAAACGAAAGAGGCTTTCTATCTAACACTTTTAAAGACTTATTAAATAAAGATTCTGTTGATTTTAAAATAGTACCACTTGGCAATGACCAGTTAGTAAAACAGTATCCCATATGAGAAAAAAATCATAGAATAGAGAAACATTTTGGCTGCATTTTCCGGCAGTGATGATCTGATTTGCTTAAAATTGTGTAAGTTAAATTTAATGATCTTAGATATATTTTTAACATGATTCTTAAATGATAAAGTAGAATCTATCGTAACACCAAAATATTTAACTTCATTTACAATCTGAAGCTCTTCTTCTTCCAAGAAAACATTTGAAGATATTCTTGATTGTGGTCATTTTGAGAATTTAATGCAAACAGTTTTCTTTAAATTAAGCAGTAGACATGACCTGGTAAGCCACACTTGAATACAATTCATAGCTTTTGTCAATTTTTTCGAAACCTCCATATCAGTCCTTGCTTGTGTAAAAATAACAGCATCATCTGCACACAACTGAGTATTGACATCTGAACAAATATTTGGTAAGTCATTAATGTATAAAGAAAATAAAAGTGGTCCAAGTATGGACTCTTGAGGTACTCCAACTTTACAGTCAAGGTAAGGAGATTTGATACCACTGATAGATACACACTGAATTCTATTTTCCAAATATGACTTCATCCAAAGGTGCACCCTGCAGTTTCCTCTTCTGTCTTCTGCATCTGTAGCAGCACCTCTGTCTGTGTCTTCAGCATCTGCAGCAGCGCCTCCATCTGTCTTCAGCAGCGGTATCCGGATCAGAGTGGGAGTGGTTGAGGACAGGCCCACTCCTGTACCCGTTCTCTTCCCTCGGATGGAGATGGCTAAGGACCGGTCCGTACCTGTACCTCAGAGGCGATTGCTCTAAGACTGCAAGGGAAGCTCAGCTTCCCCTAAAATGTCAAAAAATAAGTGGTCAAATATATACTGTTGTGTGTACATGTCATTGACTAAATATGCGCTACAACGACCTCAACTTTTGTTCAGAATCAGCTTCTTATCACTGGTAACGACGCGGCTTTCCTCTCACTCATTCCCGCAGCTTCACAGCGCTTTAAACAGCGTGGACGCTGAGCGTCTACAGCGTTCGATAGCGAAGCTAAGACTGCAGCGAAACGAGACGAGTCATTGGATAAATGCTGGGCCTTGTCCCGCCCATCGGACGCTCAGCGTCTCTGGGGGTCTATGGGGCAGTGGGCTGGCCTCGGCTGGCCCGGACGCTCAGCTTCTGCATGATGATTGGATGATCTGTCTGAGGCTGAATCCCTTTTTGATTGACAGCGAAATGAGCGAATCAGCGATCTTTTGGTGTAAACATCCGTGGGAGCATTTTTAAATTTTCTTTCTGTTCTGAGTTGAACCGGAGACTTTCCTAATCCTCTTAGCGGCATTTTCTTTGTTAAAAACGGCTAGAGACAAATCGAGCTTCTATTTCTGGTGGGGTTTTTGTAGCTGCTTGTGTTTGGAGACTGACTTCTATCGCAGTTTCTGTCCAGCGGGTGCTGCTGTATAAATAAACTGACACATTTTATGATGTAGGTCGAAATTGAGCTTCCCCTCATTGAAAGACCAGCATCCGCCACTGCTGTACCTGTATCTGCTCTACAGGTGGGAGTAGCCGAGACTCACTCCCCCACCCTTATTTTTTCCTGAGGTGGGGGCAACCAAGCCTCAAGGAGTAACAGAGTCTTCAGTGGCGCCCACATCAGAGGCCAGAAGGAGTGGCCGTGGACAGGCCCACTCCTGCACCTGTTCTGTTCCCTCAGAGTGGGAGCCTTCAACAGCGTCTGCACCAGAGCCTTTAAAGTCAGCCACTGCTTCCTGCTTGTTTTTGCCGGAGCCTCCATCAGCACCTGCAGCTCCAGCACCCTGTGTATCTGCCGCTATAGGCATCCTGTTTGAATTGAGTAGTGTTTGTCAGTGACCACTGTATGGCACCAAAGAGTCTTAGTGTCATAATTTATTTTAAAAGGTTTGTGTTTGATTCTATCACAAGAAGTAACCAAGTCTTATGGATAGATAAGTTTACAATTTTAGTTATTTGCTCTTAAGTGTGCACGAACTGTATGTCACTTCCTGTTGGCGTTGCTACGCAACGGCTGGTGTAAACGGTAGAAGGAGTAACACTTACAAGACAGATCGCTCAAACAGACTTTCTGAGTTACAAGACAAGAACTTTGAAGAACGAACCCCTCTCTTAGCTCACAAGCAGGCAAAAGTGGTATGATTGTAATAGTTTATTTTGATACATTTCAGTCGTATTTTGTAGACAATTTATATTGATTCATTTCCTTTGAATATGTTCTTTCTAGTTCTACGGTGTTGTAAGTCGGTACCTTACGTGCTGAACAAACATCTGTGGTGAAAAGAATACGGACCTTCGCTTTGTGAGGGAGGCACAGTAGAACACTTCACAGCTTGAGTGGAGGCCCAGATTAAGATGGCAAATTGGCGCACAGAACTCCGCGAGAAGAAGATAACACACGAGTACCACATTTGGGACTGTCGCGGCAGAATGAAGAAGCAAGTTAATAAGTAAAGGCTAAACATGCAAGCACCTTGAATTAGTGTCTTGAAGTAGCAGAAGAACTTATAAATTGTCACTAAAGTTTCAGCCTTGCCAAGTCTCATTCGTCCTCATCCCAATTTTGGCAGTGAACAGTTTCTTTCTTGTTGGTGCAGTAAAGGCTATAAGAACTGCGCAAATAAGTTCAATAAAAATATATCCTTTGAAGACAAATTTTGAATTTTCACTAAGTTTCACTGAGTCACCATTCCTTTCTGTTCATGCTACTTTATGATTGACACTAGCAATTTTCCCTGCCTGAAGGTTCTATAGTTCATGTTATCTCTAAATATATTCTGATCTTTCCAATTGATGTGTTTATCTAAGGTTTATGCAATTCCAGAATTTATGTTTTCATAAGCAATGCTGTTGATTTAAATAATCACACTTTCCTTTGATCGATGTTTTGCATAAAACATTTAACATGTCAGTTGCTAGTAAGAACATAACTCAGCCTGCAGGAGAAGTCGTTGGTGCAGCACAAATCAGTCCCTCTCAGCAAGTTGAAACCTGTGAGAAAATAAAGATGGATGCAGAGGATCAAAGTCCACAGACAAATCCAAACAATGTACAGCATCTAGTATATGTCAGAAGAAGTGAGTGCACACGTAAACTCACAGAAAAGGGAAAAGAGCTTCTAGATAACAAACTGAATGATCTAAAGAAAGACTTTGAACGGATGTACAGAAGATGGAAATATCACATCAATGGCTTGAAGAGGTCTATTATAAATTGTGATGACCCAGATTTAATCAGTGAGGTCATAACCACAATTAATGACCTCCAATCTGATATTGACGATGTCTATGGCAAAATAAGGGACATCACAGGTCCTGAACCAGAAACTAGGAGAAAAAATGATGCATGCTGGGCAATCACGAAGATTGCTAATGAAAAGTCTCAACTCTTTCTCAGTGGAAATGGTGACCATGGAGACATACCCTGGCCAGATGATGAGTCAGTGTTTGACACCACAGTGTTCAGTGTCAAGTCAACAAACACCAGAAAGTCAAAAACTGTTTCTGAAATGTCTAAAGAAGCTGCAGCTGAAGTGGCAGCCACACAAGACGTGATCAAAATAATAGAAGCACAACATGATTGTGAAAGAGAAATTCTGAATCTTGAGGCAGAGGATCAAAGATTAATAGCTGAAAAGGAAGCTGAAGAGAAGGAAATTGAAGCACAAAGGGCTAGAATAAGAGCTAAGTGTGTATCAGAAAGTTCTGTCAGAAAGTTGAGGTTGGAAGAGAAAAGGAAGGAAGTAGAGAGGCTGATGGAAGTAAGGAAGCACAATGCAGCTCAAGCAAGCCTCCATATTTATCAAGAAAGCAATTATAGTGATGAAGCAAAATCCCTGCAACCTCCTGCTTCCCTGCAAAATCAACAAGTCAATCACTCACAACCAGTCAACTCTGCTCGTTGCCCTCAACCTTTCACACCCCCCTTTCTGCAGCAAACCATGTTTTCCCAAATCCCTGCCAATCCACAGACTCCCATCACCCAAGCTCTTGCCACTCAACCAGCCACACCTGCTACATCTTCCAGTGACTTAGTGGCAACCCTTGCTGAAGCAATTATGGCCAATCGTATTCCCACTGCAGAATCTGCTGTTTTCTTAGGAGACCCAAGTATAGTGACTGGAAGCTGTCTTTCCAGACACTAATTGATCGCAAGAACCTGCCAACTCAAGAAAAACTCTTCTTCCTATGCAAGTATGCTGGTGGCCAAGCCAAAAGAGCCATTGAAGGGCATTTCTTAGTTGGAATAGAGAATGCATACCTTTCTGCATGGGCTATACTTGATGACAGATTTGGCAATCCATTTGTAATTGGCAAATCATATCATGACAAAATACAATTGTGGCATAAAATCGGCCCTGAAGACATACATGATCTGTGTGAATCTTCAGATTTTTGTGCAGTGTCGAATCAGCTATGCCCCATGTTCAAGGTTTACAATCCCTAAACGACTGCACTGAAAACCAAAAGATTGCAGCCAAACTGCCAGATTGGTTGAGTTCATGCTGGAATAGAACATGTACAAAGTTCCAAGATGAATACAAAATATTCCCTGATTTCAGATATTTTGTAGAGTTCCTAAAGAAAGAGGCTAGAATTGCATGCAACCCCATTATATCATTACAATGAAGCCAGCAGAGTCAGAAGGATCAAGGCTGACAGGTCAAAATAAATTCAAGTCTCAATGCAGCTGCAACTCTGGAGCCAAGACATTCACTTTAAGCTCCAGTGAAAGGGCGAGCATGATGTGCAGCTTTTGTGAAAAACAAGGCCATACGCTCCACAAATGTCGCAAGATTATGGAGAGGCCAGTTGAAGAAAGGCTTAAGTTTGTACAAATGGAGAAGTTGTGCTTTGGCTGTCTTAAGCCTGGCCACTCCTCTAAAGACTGCACAACCAGGAGTAAATGTGACAAATGTGAGAAACGTCATCCAACATGTCTGCACCAGGATCGAGAGAAAACTAACCAAGAATGAAATTCAAAACCCAGTCGAGAACAGTTAAAGGAAAGCCACTCAACAAATGAAAGGTCTGAATCACAAACAAGACAAGAATTTAATCAAGCAACCTCTAACAGAGTGATCAAGAAAAGGAGCAATAGTCACACTTCATCAATTGTTCCAGTGTATGTTTCAACACTTACTGAACCAGATAAGGAAATTCTAGTGTATGCGTTGCTTGACACCCAGAGTGATACTGCCTTTATCCTAAGGGATGTAGCTGAGGAAGATGCCACATTTGGCTTAGCTGCACTGGAGGCACTGGGCATAGCAGAAAGAACCAGTGAATCTCAAAATTTTGACAAAAACGTGACTATGAAGATGAAGTAGGTGTGAGTCACCGTATCATTGTGAGTCAACTTGTACCAGAAGCTAAACAATTCTGTAAGCTGAGGTCTTAAGTCCATTTTGTGCTTAGAAACCAAGTTACAGAAATATTTCCTCCAGCAGACATAATCAAGGTATTTGAGTCAGATTTCTCTGAGAAGACCAGTGAAGAAGTTTTGGTATCACAGGAGGATGATCAGTTCCTGACAAAACTGAAAGAAGGAATTTGACAGAAGCAAGATGGACACTATGAAATGCCACTACCCTTTCTAAAGGAGAGCCCTAGCCTGCCAAATAACAAAGTTTGTGCTAAGCATCGACTAAACTCCCTGAAGCGAGACAAACAGTACCACAGTGACTACACAGCTTTCATGAAGGACATGATAATCAGAGGTGATGCTGAAAGGGTTCCAGAGGAAGATATAAACAAACAACCAGCATGGTATATCCCTCATCATGGGGTCTGCCACCCCCAGAAACCAGGCAAGATCCGCGTTGTCTTTGATTGCTCAGCGAAGTTTGAGAACACATCCCTTAACGAACATCTGTTCACTGGGCCAGACCTCACAAATGCTCTCATAGGGGTCCTTTATCGTTTCCAGAAGGGACAAGTGGCCATCATGTGTGATGTGGAATGAATGTTCACCAGTTCCATGTTGCACCAAGGGATAAGGACTACCTCAGATTCCTGTGGTGGGAAGAAGGCAACATAGAAAGTGCACCATCAGTGTTTCGGATGACGGTGCACTTATTTGGTGCAGCCTCATCTCCAGGATGTGCAAATTTTGGACTCAAACACCTTGCTGCACAAGGTGAAGGCACGTTCAGTCAAGACACAATAAGGTTTATACAACGCAATTTCTACGTTGATGACGGCTTGGCAAGTGTAGACTCTGAAGCAGAAGCCATCCAGCTTGTCCAAGAAGCAAGGGAGCTCTGCAGCACTGGTAGGCTTCGCGAACACAAGTTCATCACTAACAGTAAGGAAGTGACCGGCACAATTCCTAAAAAGGAATGCTCAGAAGGTGCAACTGACTTCGACATGGCCCTTGGCGAACCCAAGATGGAACAGGCACTTGGAGTACAGTGGTGTGTGGCCTCAAACAAGTTCAGATTCAGAGTGCTAGTAAAGGAAAATACTTTCACTAGAAGAGGAGTGCTTTCTACAGTAGCCTCCATTTTGGATCCTCTTGGATTTGTGGCCCCTTTCATTCTGATTGGGAAGAAAATCCTTCAAAGAATGTGCCAAGATAAGGCAGGCTGGGATGAGCCTCTTCCTGATGACCTCAGGCCTTATTGGAAAGCTTGGCTGCAAGACGTCCATAACCTCTCTTTAATAGAGATACCACGGTGGTATATACCATTTATGTCTAAAGAAGTTCAGCAGTATGAACTACACCATTTCTCTGATGCAAGTTCATCCGGCTATGGGGAATGTTCGTACCTCAGAGCTGTGGCTAAGTCTGGAGAGGTCCACTGTGCTCTTGTCACAGGAAAGGCAAGAGTAGCTCCAACAAGGGTGACAACAATCCCACGATGGGAACTTTCAGCTGCAGTTGTAGCAGTGAGGATGAGTGATCTTCTCAAGAGAGAGTTACAGTTGCAGAAAGCTCAGCAATACTTTTGGACAGATTCCAAGGTTGTTCTTGCTTATGTCAACAATGATGCAAGGCGGTTCCATGTATTTGTGGCTAATCGAATCCAATGTATCAAATCAAGCACGGAACCTCATCAGTGGAGATATGGTCTCTTGTTCACATGCATGTGCTGAAGGGCTGTACACCTGGAAGTTTTGGATGACCTCACTACTGATGCCTTTATACAGGCGCTCTGCTGCTTCATCGCTATACGTGGCAATGGTGAGTCAACTTAATAGTGACCAAGGGACCAATTTTGCCAGTGCAAAGAAGGAATTCCTGCAATTAATGACTGGAATGGAGCAAGAACGCATGACAGAATTGGGATGCAGCTTTGTCATGAACCCACCTTCTTCCAGCCACATGGGTGGTGTTTGGGAGAGATTGATACGAATCATAAGAAATGTTTTAATGTTAATCCTAGAACAGTCTGTCAGAAGGCTAGACAACTCTTCCTTAAGAACATTCACGTATGAAGCAATGGCTATAGTGAATAGTCGTCCATTGACCACAGAACACCTCAATGATCCAACAGGGCCAGAACCGTTAACGCCAAATCACTTGCTTACAATGAATTCTGCGATCATTGCACCACCACCAGGAGAGTTCAAGAGGGAGGAACTTTACCTTCAAAAGAGATGGAAAAGAGTACAATTCCTGGTGAATGCAGTGCCCACATCAGAAGCCGGAGGGAGTGGCTGTGAACAGGCACACTGCTGCACCTGTTCTGTTCCCTCAGAGTGGGAGCCTTCAGCAGCGTCTGCACCAGAGCCTTTAAAGTAAGCCACTGCTTCCTGCTCGTTTTTGCCGGAGCCTCCATCAGCTCCTGCAGCTCCAGCACCCTGTGTATCCGCCGCTATAGGCATCCTGTTTGAATTGAGTAGTGTTTGTCAGTGACCACTGTGTGGCACCAAAGAGTCTTAGTGTCGTGTTGAATTTACTATTGTTAAGTTTAATTTATTTTAAAAGGTTTGTGTTTGATTCTATCACAAGAAGTAACCAAGTCTTATGGATAGATAAGCTTACAATTTTAGTAATTTGCTCTTAAGTGTGCACGATCTGTATGTCACTTCCTGTCAGCGCTGCTAAGCAATGGCTGTGTAAATGGTAGAATGAGTAACACTAACAAGACAGATCGCGCAAACGAACTTTCTGAGTTACAAGACAAGAACTTTGAAGAACGAACCCCTCTCTTAGCTCACAAGCGGGCAAAAGTGGTATGATTGTAATAGTTTATTTTGATACATTTCAGTCGTATTTTGTAGACAATTTATATTGATTCATTTCCTTTGAATATGTTCTGTCTAGTTCTACGGTGTTGTAAGACGGTACCTTGCGTGCTGAACAAATATCTGTGGTGAAAAGAATACGGACCTTCACTTTTTGACACACCCCGTCTCATCACTTTTCAGTGCTCCAACTGCCACGGTCATCCTCACCTGCACTGCTAGAGCCTTCAATGTCTGCAGCTCCATCAGCGGTGCCCACATCAGAGCCTGCAGCGACGCCCATGTCACAATCTTCTGTCATGGTCCTGGGCTGTTTGCCCAACACTTTGTGTTTTTTTGTTCCTCGGTGTTCTGTTGATGTATTAGGTTTTTTTTCTCTTGGGCTTCTGGTTTTGATACCTGGCTTATGTTTTGGTTGCGGGTTAATTTTGTGTTTCAGTTTGTGCTGGTGTCTTGTATTTGTGCCTACCCTCGTCCATGTGTCAGGTTCATGTGTCTTAGTCTGGGTTTGTGTTTCCAGTTCCTGTTTTACTTTGGTATGTCTTGGTCCTTGGGCTTTGGGTTTAGTTTTTCTTCCTGTGTTTTCCTCCCAGCTGTTTCCCATTGTCTCATTACCTAGTGTGTATGTATTGTCTGTGCTCTCATCAGTTCTTTGTCAGATCGTCCATTTCCTGTGTGGGGGTGTGTTTGTTTATTACACATTTTGCCAGGAACATTCTATGTTCTAGATTTATAGCCTTGTTTTCCAGGAAGGATTATTGCTCTGTTGTTTTTGGACTCAGCAATAAAAGACATTTTAATTTACGACTGCTTATGGAGTCCTGCTTTGGGGTTCTATTCTCCTTGTCACACTGCTCGATATGACAGATAATCACATGTTAAAATGCTCAACTAAATAATATTAAAAGTTATGTTTACAACCTTATACGAAAGGTATAAATCCTGTATGAATAGTTACACCCTGAACAGTAATTTTTATAACTTATCCAGGTGGATGCTTGAGTTAGGGCAGTAGCTAAGTTGACACCTGTCCCAATTTAGAAAACTAGCTATTTTGTTGAGTGAAATTCTAGTTATTATTCTAGTTTATTATTTTCTTACTAGCACTAGTAACACATATGTAATATGTGTGCAGTTTATGAATTAAAGAATCTAGCATTAATGGCATTTGGGTAAGGGTACTTAAATCCCATTGTGTGTGACTATGAATTCCATTCTTCTTTTTTCTCGTTTCAGAAATCCACTTAGAAATTCCAGATATTTCTCTTCATCTGGTTCTTCCATTCATAATTTAGTCACTTTCCGTCACTTCCCTACCTCTCCCAAGGTGGGGTCGTCAGCTTTGTAACCATCCAACTTCTCCTGAAGCATCTGGGCCAGAACCGCACAGTCTTTGTACTCCCTAATCCAAAACACAAATGCAAACAGGCATTCATTTATTCAGGCATTAGTTTATGCACATTTTTGAAAATTAAACAACAAGTCAGCTAGATGGAAGGTTTAAAAAGCCATTAAAACAATAGATTTAGAAAAAGTAATTTAAATTTAAAACATCTTACAGAAAAAAGAAAATTTCTTAGTGGTTCTTTGGATGGATGGATGGATGGATGGATGGATGGATGGATGGACATAACTTAGGTATACAACTTAGATATCTCTGGTCAAAATAGAGCACTGTTACTGTTATTAAATCCAGTTTTGAAACAGGTGTTCTCATTTTGAAGAGGACAAAATTATTAGCCCCTTTATGAAATTTATGAAATTTGTGTCAAAATGTTCCCACAAGCAAGGGATTTTCAATACAGTGTTTATAAACATACTAGTTTACTTTAGAAAGCATCAATTATTTGTATTTGCACACAATAAAAGAATAGAAGATGAAACTCCATCTCCATCAAGATGCTGCTGCTGAGAATGAAGGGAGAGGTGTACAACCCAAAGAACACCATCCCAACAGTGAAGTACAGTGGTGGGAGTATTATAACACAAGTAAAATTATAACATAAGTATATCTGGAACTGGCAATCTCACCCAGGTGGAAGGAATCATGAAGAAAGAACTATATATGAAGATTGTAAAAGAAAACCTTTTAGCAGTCAGCAGGCAAAACTGCATCTGGGTTATCGCTGTCATGGCCCTGGGTCTAGGACCCAGTGTTTGCTTTAATCAAGTTTTGTTTCAGGACTATTAGATTCTTGGTTATTGCTTATTCATATGTTTTGATTCCCTCAGCATGCCTGCCTCCTGTGCTAAGTCTGCATTCTTGTCTCCATGCCCACCTGTTTCCTGTTTCTGTTGGAAATATTTTTATCACCCCAATGCTGATATTTACAGTTATTATTTTGCTCCTGTTTATTTGCAACTAAACTGCCTTTTTACACTTAACTAAAAATGCATAGTGTGAATATCAGAGTGGTGTTAGGATTTGAGGCCTGCTAGAGTGGCCCTTATTCACGTTCAGGGGCTGCGGGAGCTTCTAAGGCTGGCTAGAATTGCTCTTATTCATGTTCAGGGGCTGAAGCCATTCACTAGCTGTCTGCCATAAGCTAAGTGGGCATGCATAGCCCACTCAGAGAGATTCTGCTTCCTGTACCGTGCCATCTGCTGTGGCCCAGAGTTGAACTGCTTGCTCATTCCAAGATTTCTGCCAAGCTCAGCAGTTTTATTAAAAGAACCTAGTGGGGTTCAAGGGCAGGGCACCTGTCAGAACCGGTGCCCAGTTTTTGATTTGTTTTAGGGGCTGGGCATAAAGCTGCCAGAATAACCCGCCCTCAGGCAAAAATCGGCCTCAAATTCACCCATCATATAGCAAATGTATGGTCTGAGCAGTCGTAAATCCTTTTTAATGAGCAACCTTGACAGTCGGTGTAAAGGATGTTGCTTACTGTCATGATGATGACTTAAAAATGCTCTGGGCTGTTTGTGCCCTTTTAGATAATGGGGAGGATTAATAACAGTCTCTGCTGGGTATCTGTAGGGGATAACAGGTGACCCTGTTTTCAAAGATGCTGACCAAGCAAAAACCTGAAACAAAGGATTTGGGAAGAGTATAAATACCACGCTTAGAAGAGGAGTAGGGAGAAGAGAGAAGAGAAGATGTAGGGATAGTTTTTGTCCGTGTTGTCCATTTTTCCAGCAACTACTGAGGCACAACCTCCCGGGAGGGCTTTTAGCTCTCACTTTTTGCTTTTTGTCCAGTTTTTTGTGTATATTTCTAAGTACTAGTAACTTTTTGCAACAGAGCTTGCTCATTGTCATGGATCATTTAGACAGTTTAATTTTATTTGGACTCATATTTAATCTCTGCAAGGGCTCTCCTCAGCCAGAGATTGTGATGAGGAAGACGAGGCATGATCAACAGCTTCTTTCTTCTTTTCTGTTACTCTGTGTGTGTATCTCAGTCTTCACTATGCAACTGTCTGTGTCTTTTTAACTATTTGTGTGCTATTAAGATGTCTAATAAACAGCCTGCATCGGAACCTGCTCAACCCTGTGATTTGTTGGTAACTATGGTTTTAATTGGGTTTTAATTTGCAGTCAAAAAGGAATACGAAGACCCCTAAAATGTATCCTACATTTCCTCCTCACACACCTCTTCATCCTAAGCCTGTAATTACAAAATGTCCCTGCACTGTAGAAAACATTATGCATAGTTCATGTTTCCAAAAACAGACTCCCTGCTGACAACAGCAACTACAGGCCTGTAATCATCACTTCCAACATTATGAAGGCCCTTGAGAGGTTGGTCCTCTCAAGGGCTGAGACTCAGGGTAAGAAGACATAGACCCCTTCAGTTTATGTACCAGCCAAGCATAGGAATAGAAGATGCCCTTATCTACATGCTGCAGAGGAAAGAAGAATCATCTATATTACTCGTCTGTTTCTTGTAATACAGGGGCTCCACAAGGTACCATCCTGTTCCCCTTTCTCTTCACAATCTATACATCAGACTTCTAGTACAATTCTGACATTTGCTTTCTTCAGGAATTCTCCGATGACTCAGTGATCATGGGTTATATGAGTGAAGAACAGAAAGAAGAATACACGGCCACGATCAGGGACTTTGTGGACTGGTGCAACCTCAACTGCCTTCAGCTAAATAGTAAAATCAGGGAGATAGTGATTGAGGAAGAGACCCATATCTGCTCCAGTCACCATTCAAGGCATGGAGGAGGAGGTTGTGTCCAGGTACAAGTACTGGACACAACAGTAACTTCCTTAAGATTAAAATCCTTCTCTGCAGACCTCCACTGCTTACCTTCTACCAGACTCTCCTGGCTTGCGCACTACTCGTTGTTGTGCTGTGCTGGGGGAGGGGGCTTGCTCTAGACTTACCTGGCAAGGTGATCAGCATGTGTGCCCACTAGCTCACTCTGATTCTCACCAGGATTTTTGGTCATCCACCAGCCTAAAATGATTACCGCCCTGTGGCCTTCACACAGGTTATCATTAAGTGCTTTGAGAGGCTGGTTCTCCAACACATCAAAGACCGTCTCCCCCCAACTTTTGACACCCATCAGTTCGCATATCGTGCAAACAGATCCACAGAGGATGCCATTGCTGCAGCTCTCCACTCTGTGTTGAGCCACTTAGAGCAGCAGCAGAGCTACACTCGCTTGGTCTTTGTCACTTACAGCTCAGCTTTCAATAAAACCATCCTGGACAATCTCACTACCAAACTGCACACCCGAGGTCTCCCCCCTCTGACATGTTCCTGGAAAAAGGACTTCTTAACAAACAGGCCCCAGACTGTGAGACTTGGACTTTAATCTCTTGATCTGCCATCATTTCATTTCAGGGGCAGATAGATTTGGTAAATCATCAGCATAAAAGTGGAAGAAGACCTTATCTTTTCAAAATTGATCCTAGGGGAAGTAAATATAAAGAGAAAAGAATATGCCCCAGAACAGAACCCTGTGGAACTCCAAATAGTAGGGGTGCACAGGAAGAAGCTGAACCTCCAAAACTGACTCTAAAACATGTCTCTGACAAGTATGACCTTAACTAGTGATGGGTCCGCCAACACCGATGCATCGGCGCATGCGTCGAGCTCATAGCGCAAAACCTGTGTCGGAGCGCGTATCGCTATTAGAAAGTCACGTGACCGATACAGGGACTGTTTTGACAAACTGTGTTTATAAGGAAGCGTATCTATCAACGGGATGCATCTGCCAAAAGAATATTTGATCTTTTGCCGGTCATTAATAAATTCATCAAGAATCATGGAGCCGCCTCAAACCAAAAGAGAGGTTTCTGCCATGTGGGACCGTTTTGATCTCATATCGAAAAATAAGGTATTTGTTTTAATTTCCTTGTTGGTTCATACCAACAAGGAATGAACCAACAATGAACTCAGAGTTTCCACTTGATCTATCTGAATTCAAATTCATTGCAAAGTGACTCTTAGTTCACTATTCATATTATTTTCTGCAGGTTAAATGTTGCATTTGTGCAACAGAGCTCTCGTATAAATCCACCTCCTCAATGCTGAGGCATTATAGGGCCAGGCATGAGAATGAAGTCCCAGATGCATCCAGGGTAAACCCAGGTATACAGCCATTCTACAACGTACTCACAGTTGCTTTATTGATATTTAACTCCTATTAATTTATTCTGTAACTCATTTTTAATCATCGAGCATCCAGGAAGCAGATGGTGGATGAGGCTCTGCTGAATTTCATCCTGAAGGACTGCCAGCCCCTCAGCATTGTGGAGAGTGAAGGGTTCAGGGAACTGGTCCAGGTCCTTCAGCCCTCATGTTTTGCCAACCAGAAAGTTCTTTGTTGAAATTATCTAAAGTAGCAGTTGATATATCCAATTTATTTAATCTTTAATTTAAATATATTGATTTGCTTTCGGTTTCACTTGGTGTAATTTTCAGACCATCAAACAAATGGTTGCCAAAAAGTACGAGGAGGAAAGGAAACGAGTGAAAATGGAAGTACAGCAAGCTGTGGCAGTGAGTATAACAGCTGAAATGTGGACATCTGTGAACATGGACGCTTACTTGGCTCTTACCTGTCACTACATTAATGAGAATTTGCAGCTGTGTACATCTGTGTTGGGAGTGCAATACTTTCCACAAAGTCACACTGCTGACAATTTGGCCCAAGTCAAAAGGGGCATGATGGAGGACTGGGCCATAACCAATAAAGTAAAGTGTGTTGTGACCGACGCAGCACCAAACATGATTGCATCCACCAGACAGCTCCAAATTCAGTGCTCAATTTTCATTGCACATAGTCTCAATTTATTATTTACAAAATCATGTGATCAGATCCCCACACTTACATCCATCAGACACAAAGCCAGGCACATTGTCACATATTTCCAATCAAGCACTACAGCCAAGGAGACAGTTGCTCAAATGCAGCAACAGATGGGATGACCAACCCCGAAACTTATCAATGAGGTGCCAACACACTGGAACAGTACATATGAAATGCTGTCAAGACTTCATGATGAGAGGGAACCAGTGTGGGTATCTCTGGCCTCTCTAAAAACAGATTTGACTCCACTTATAGCTGATGAGCATACCATCATAGGAGAAACACTTCTTGTGCTTGCTCCTTTCCATCAAGCTACAGTGGAGTTGTCTGAAGAGAGGCAAGCGTCAGGGTTAAAGGTCATCCCGATGATGAAAATGCTCTATCTTGCACTAGAGCATAATGCTTCAACCTTGCACACACCAGCTGCCATACACCTACATGAACACCTGAAGCGTCAAGTCACAGACACTGCTTCAAATCTGGAGTCATTAAGTGTGTTGACCCTAGCATCACTTGTAGACCCAAATTTAAATCACTTGGGTTCTGCAGTTCCTCCAAGTGCAATGAGGCCATTAGTGTTGTATAAGCACTTTGAGTGCTCAGAGTAGAAAAGCGCTATATAAGAACTAGTCCATTTACCATTTAGTAGACTGTGGTCAGAATGTGCATGTGTAATCGGACACACAAATGAGCCCCAGCCGGGACCGTCTTCACAACAGCTGTCTGCACCTACTTCAGGCATGTTATTCAGCATTATTTGTTTGTTGTTGTTTGGAAATCATGTACTAAAATGCCAATTTGTTGTTGTGTTTTTTTTTTTTTTAGATAACCTTTGGCAACATCTTGACATCTAAGTGTGCAGGCAGACTTAGATGTCTGCCTGTCCACCTTTCCTTACAATTTCTCTGCACTCCATCCTCATCTGTGCCATGTGAGCAAGTGTTTTCTACAGCTGGAGAAGTTGTATAAAAAAATAAAATACAAAAAAATGTAACAGACTCAATTTCAAGAATTAGGAGAAACTTTTTTTTTTTTTAATTTGTAAGGAAAAAATCCCAGTCCACAAGCATCCTCATTCACAACACGTTCCTTTATATTTTCCCTTATATTACATGTACACATTATTTATTGACTGTATCTAAAAATATCTCATATTTTACATTAAAATGAAGATATGAAATAATACAATATAAAATACAATGGCTTAAATTATATTATTGTATATACTAGGTCATCACCTGAGTGTCAGTTGAGTCTGTCAACTAGGTTGCCTTTAGGGATTTTTAAGTTCCAGCAGGTGTCAGTATTCAGTGACACAGTATCGACACAGTGTCAATACAGTTTGGCAATGTATCAAAAACGTGTCGACACCTCATCTACCCATCACTAACCTTAACCACTCCAAAGCTATGCCTTTTACCCCCACAGACTGCTCAAGGTCAGAAATGAGTATACTTTGGTCGACAGTGTCAAAGGCAACTGTAAGATCTAAAGCATTAAAGTAACAGAATCCCCAGAGTCAGTAAGTAATAAAACATCATTAAAAACTTTTGATAGAGGTGATTCAGTGCTGTGAAAAACCTTAAAACCAGACTGAAACACTTACAGAATCCCACGCATTTCTAAAAAGGTTGAAGCTGAAGAAGAACTACCTTCTCTAAAATTTTTTAAATAAAAGGCTTAGAGATTGGGTGAAAACTGAAAATGACTGAGGTGTCAAGATTTGTTTTCTTAATCAAAGGCTGCACCACTGCATGCTAAAAAAATGAGGGAACAAGACCATAAACAAGGCTACTGTTTATGACTGAATATTGAGCTGAATATTGAGCCCGATGGTGTTCCAAACTTCCTAGAATAAGCATTATCAGTGAGACAAGCTCAGGGCTTCAGCTTAGAAATGATTTTCTTGAGAATAGGGAGGGACACTGGTTCAAATCCACTAAAGACAAAGGCAGAGCATGTAACTGAAACAGAAGGGTCAAAAGTTGGAGCCAAGATGTTTGCTCGGATTGTGGTAAACCTATCCACAAAATAGTGGAGAAATTTTTCAGAAAAGGATGAAGGAACATCAGAAAACGTGTAATGGAGGGTGTTATGAAAATGATCCAGGAAACACACTGCATTGCAGGACTCGAGAGACAGGGATAAATGCACAGAGCAAAAAAAACTGGACAGACTACTAAAGAACAGACTACTAAAATCTAAAAATAGAACATGGAACAAGAAAGCGCACAGCAGGAGAACACAATGATGATGTCACAACAAAGGATACAGAAAAACTGAAACAATATATACACAGCAGGTAATAGGCAATGGGGTTACAGCTGGAAGCAAAACACAGGAAGCAAAACTAAACCTAAAGCACAAGAACCAAAATAAAACAGGAAGTAAGCAAACACCAGGACTAGGACACATGTACTTGACACAAGGGCAGGAAATAAATGATAAACACACACACCATGACACATCAGGACCATGACACAGCACTCAAACAATGAATTATGAAGGATATACTTGCAAGAGAGCTTTGACATTTCAGTGAGACATGAAGCAAAGGGCTTGCTGGGGCAGTGTCTTGAGCCACCCTTTATAGGTCCATTTCAAACAGTAGATTTTGGAAACAAGATAAGGAAGAGGTCCCTCTGCAGCTTCTCATGGCCCTGGAAAGTGATAACACTGCCTCCCTGACTTCAATTCACAGCATCAAACACATTCAACGTCAAGGTGCATTGCTTTGCTGTAACTCATTGCCACACACTAATTAGCTGTGTAACTTCTATGAAAGCAAGCAGAGTAAGACAGAAAATAAACATGCTCTAAATAATTATCTTTCCGGGCCTGTTGCTCTCTCCCAGAATGCTGTGTTCTTTCCATAGCGCTCAGGACAGTCTTTCTGACATACAACCTGACACAGCACAAAGCATCTGGTGTCTTGCCCAGCAATCCCACCTTATCTGTCATCTCTTCTTCATGTAGCCCATAATAAATATCGCACAAGGTCAAGTGAATACATCAAGCTCACCATTCCCAATACTTCTACTGTTTTTTGGCTGCAACTGCTTTCGCTTTGCAGCAGCAAATGACTGGAACACTTTACAAAGCTCCCTCAAACCTGCAACTTTAATATGTCCTACTACTTTCAACCATAAAATTCAACAGATTATAGTTGACTGTTGCTCCTGCTGACCACCCCAGGTCACACTAATTTACATACCCACACACACTTTCTGATTGATTGATTGCTTTTGGTATGTTTACATGTTTATATGTATTTATGTGTAGTGGACCTGATTCTATTGGGGCCTCTTGGCTAGGTCATATTTATAAATGAGAACTGGCTCTCAAATATTTTACCTGGTAAAATAAAGGTTAAAAAAAAAATCTTTACTGGCAGTTAGGCATAACAAAAGCATAATGATTATAACACTCAGACTTTTTCCAAAAGAGGGGCTTAAGTTAAAAGTTCATTATATTAAACAGAACATGAGGCTTGTGAGAATTATTCAAAATAATACCAGTCTTTTCAGCCTTTATAAATAATTACACCAACTTTCGTTCAGAGCATTGTAAGATACTTGTAGCTTATCCTTCTTCCATTTGCATTCTGCTTTCCTGCATTCTCGTCTGGCAGCACGAGTAATATCATTCACCCAGGGCTCAGGTTTTGGCCTAAGCGTTATAGTTTTAAGTGGTGCAATTGTGGCAATAAGCATTATCAGTGAGACAAGCTGAGGGCTTCAGGTTAGAAATGATTTTCTTGAAAATAGGGAGGGACACTGGTTCAAATCCACTAAAGACAAAGGCAGAGCATGTAACTGAAACAGAAGGGTCAAAAGTTGGAGCCAAGATGTTTGCTCGGATTGTGGTAAACCTATCCACAAAATAGTGGAGAAATTTTTCAGAAAAGGCTGAAGGTGGCAAGGATATTTTTACAAGACATAAAAGATGGTATTTAAACACAGGGAGGGTCTCTCAGTTTCCATGACAGCATTAAAAGATGCAGCACAATTGGATGGCCGTTGTGGGTTTAAACATATAACAAGCAGTTTCAGAAACTGCAACACTGATAAAAGACAGACCATATGATCAAACAAGGTCTACTGTGTACCATGCTCCTGTATGGGACCAGCCACAGACTGTACAAGGTTGAATGCATCAATAAGATTTAAGAAGTCAGTAGACAGTGGCTTAGTTAGACAGAAGAGATGAATGTTCAGATCTACAACAATTAAAACCCGGTCAAAGTTTGGCATAATCCCAGCCAAGAAGTCTGAAAAGTTGTTTATGAAGTCCTTGCTGTATTTTGGAGGTCAATAAATAATTGCACATAGTACTGGGTTAGATCAATCCAGCTCGAACATACATAGCTCAACGCTGGAAAACAAGACATTCAACAATGGTTTGCAGTTATAAGCTTCTTTAAAAACCACTGCAAGTCCTCCTCCTCTACCAGTTTTTCTTCACAAGTTAAAATACAGGCAACCAGGTGCCAAAAGGTCGGAGAAAGAGCTTAACTCACAGACTCTCAGCCAAGTTTCTGTTGTGAACAGGAAATGCAGGTCATGAGAAGTGAAAAATTCCTTTAGAACAAATGTCTTATTTGCAAGCATTAACCAGACCAAACCTTGTAGATAGTGGAAGATGGGCCATTTGGGGTGCCAAACCCAGCAGTCAAGGTTTGATTGGCCTCCCCTCTGTGGAGGCGAAGTGAGTGGCCGTGAGGAAAAATAATCCCTCCATCCAGGCCAACAGCAGGAACCAGCCAGGTGTTAGCAGAGCCCAAGAGACACCAAGAGACAAAGCAAGAGTGAGCTGATCCATATTCAGCCAGGAAAACACAAGAAGGCTGGCTAGTCAGAGGGGATGACGCCAGATACAGTAGGTGCCTGAAACATCCTCTCTGGGGCAGGGTTATAATAGTTTTGGATTTTACATTATAGTTTAGTTTTAGTTAGTTTTTACTTTTTTTTCTCTAATTCAGTTAGTTTTAATTAGTTTTCAGAGTGGTTTTTCTCGTTTTTATTAGTTTTTATTTTTGGTTTCATGCTTAGTTTTAGTTAGTTTCAGTATTAGTTTTAGTATTTTCATACCTAATCAGGTGCAAGATTCAAGGCGCAAAAGTGACTATTGTGTAATGAAAACTTGACAAAAGATACTGTTTAAAGAAATATATTCAACACCCAACTGTTCACAAGACATGCTAAATGTGTGTAATATTAAGGACACACATGAACATCAACAGGGAGAAACAAAGAAAAATATGAACTCCCAAACTCAATAAATTCTACAATAAACTCCACAATAAACTTCAGCATCAGTGCAGCAGATTAACAACACCTACATGTGGTGTTTGACAAAAACAAACTCTTTGAAGGAGTCAAAGCTCAAATCCAGCTGCATCCTGATGTTCTCACCACCTGAAGCTGCTTCTGTTTTGGAGCTAGCTTGGTTAGATGCTGCTAATTAAACTTGCAGGGTCTTTGTACACAACCTACGGAAGTGTCCGACCTCATGTCCACATTTATGCTTGTGTAGCTGGTGTGTGTGTTAATTACCTTGTGGTCGTGTGCAGGTGTTTTATATGCGGTGCAGGCTGGGACTTCTTTTTTGGTCCTCGCTCTTTGTGCTCAGTTTTTTGGCTGCAAACATATTTGTCCCTGTTTTTTTTCACTTTCTTCATTCCTTCACGTCCATCCTGATAGTTTCAGCAGTCTCCTACCAGGAATCTGCTGACAGTTGTGAGTCCTTATATTGATGCTTTGATTATTATTCCTGATTGTTATTCTCTCACTGATAAAGTAGCCGGAAACGCACAAGGACGCAACAGTTTGAGGTGGACTTCGATGTTGCTGGTTTTTCCTGACTGAGAAGTGTTCCACACATTTTTCATCATCCACAACAAGACTTTCGATTCTATCTGTGTTCTTGTACTCAAAGAACCTCCATACGGGACTCTGCCGCTTTCTCGGCAGACCGCAGCCATTACAGCTCGGTGAGCGCACGCACATGCGCACGCACTCACACAGTTGTCCTATGGTGCTCCCAGCTTAAACTCGGAGAGCGGAAAAAATCCACAAGGCTTAAAAAAAAAAAAAAAACAAGTAAATGAAAGTCAGTTTATCGATAATTTCAGTTAGTTTTAGTTAGTTTTGTAAACTCACAATTCAGTTTTAATTAGTTATCGTTTTTTCCTTTTAATTATAGTTTTTATTTATTTCAGTTAACGACAATGTTTTTTCAATTTCAGTTTTCGTTATTTCGTTCGTTTTCGTTAACTATAATAACCCTGCTCTGGGGCAATGAAACTGGCATATGAAGGAGGTGATATGGCATCTCTACTAAAGTGGAGGAAGGCCGCTTTTTTGGTTTTTCTGATCATAATCTATCAATTTTTCAGTGAGAATTCAAATATCCATCAATTCTTGACAATAATACACCATCAGAGGGCCAACATTTCTGATAACAAGCAACAGAGACAGCCCACAAACACAACTGACAGTGGCTGACGGCAGGCCACATGAGCCATCAATCCTGTTCCTTGGGTAGGGGCGGCTGGGTCCCAGCCACAACAGCGTCAGGAAGCTGTTGCTTCCTGAGACAGCTTAGGAGGGCAGCAACTGCCCTCCTAAGCAGTTGCTGCTTAGGAGGGCTGTCTCAGTGGAGACAGCCGCATGCCCTGTGGAGTGGTCCCAGTTTTCTGAACCTGCAGCATACAGTTCCTCCTCCATAATCCTCAAAGCTGTCACAGTCTCCAGTGTCGCTTGCTGCAGTGCCCTTACCAGAGCCTTCACGGTCACCCCAATCAGTAGCAGCAACACTTCCCCAGTCCTTAACATCAGAGCTGGAAGCTCCTCTGTCTCAGGAGTCCGCAGTGCCTCTTCAGTGACCTGAGCCATGCCATGAGCCGCCAGTGTCAAGTCACGTGTTGCCTAAGCATCCCGCAATGCCTGAACTGGAGCTGCAGCAGCCCCAGACATTGTAGGAGACAGCTGTGAGTCCTTCACAGCAGCCCCAGTCATTGTCCAAGTCATCAGTGTATAAACAGTAGTCAGAGCCAGGGTTATCTGACTCACCACAGGCACCAGAGTCTCCATTGCCTTCAGCAGTACCTGTACCTCCACTGCCTTCAGCAGTGCCTATAACTCTATCACCTACAGCAGCACCTGCAGCTCCACCACCTATGCCAAGACCTCGCCTACGTCACCTTCAATGCCTGCCTCCTATTAAGCCACCAGAGGTGTCCTGGCAGTCACCTGCCAAGGCTCTGGAGAGCCTTCACCACCAGCCAAGTGGCCATCCTCCAGAGCTCCTCCGTCTCAGTCGCTGGCCACTTGCCAGCAACAATGCCTCTGGATATGCATTGTCTGCACTACTTGCCACCCGGACAGCCCAACTGCTGGCCCCCTGAACTGCTTCGTCTGTGCCGCTGGTCCCACGGTCGGCCCCCTTAACTGCTTTGCAGGATGTAAAATGCAAGCTGGGACAGTGTGTACTGAGAGGCACAACCAAGTGCTGCACATGGATTAGAAGTCCTGAAGTCCAAACTGGAAGAGCAACTCCAGCAGATGAGCACAGTCCTAGGAACTATGCTAAACAGCTGTGTAGGAAAACCCTCAAGGCTCCCTGGCCTCTGGTACAGGATCCTAGCTTGAGGAAGATGTACATACCACCCCCCATTTATTAATTATAAAAACAGCTCACGCTCTGTATCGTACTCCAGGATACTCTTTGAGTGTTGCACAGAGGGTGGCAATCTGTTCAGCACAACGCTCCAGCATGCTATTCTTCACATCAGCCTTGAAGGGGCTGTAGAAGTCCTGAAAGGCATCCTCTTTATCCAAGGAAAAGACCTGAAAATAGAAAACAGGACAGAGCTGACATGAGGTCCAGCCTCAAGTTAATTTACAGGTAGGTCCATAATTTCTTTAGACAGTGACACAATTTTTTAGTTTTGCACACCACCACAGTGGGTTTTAAATCAAACAATACATGATTTGACTACAGCCTTTCAGCTACAATTAATGGAGTTTTACAGAAATGTTGCATTAACCATTTAGGAATTAAAACCATTTTTATACATCCCCCATTGTCATGGATTTGTAATAATTGAACAACTGACTGATTATCAGTTTCATAGCCAGGTGAGACCTGTTTCCTTGTTATTCACAAGTCACATACTGATTTAAAATCTACTGTGGCAGTATACTGAGGCAAAACTACAAAAATTGTATCTTTGTCCAGCAAATTATGGACGTAAATGCATATCCCCAGCATTCTCCCCAAGGCACAGTGTTTAATGCCACCCCAGCTATCATTTAATCCAAAGCAAAGATTTGGTTTGGGCAGGCTTGTTTTTTTTTTTTTTTAAACTTATCTTTCTCTTCTCTCACTAGAGGTGGGCCATTAATTAATTAATTCATCCTGCAACCTTCCCACTTCCCATTCCTAGAAGGACTTACCTGTGTTTCTGTGAGGAGTCAAGTGCTCACTGCCAGTCGTCAGCAAAGCACTCTCTGTGTATCTACGGACTTACGTGTATCTCACCTGCCTGCCCACTCTCCACTGAATCACTTCTGCCAGCTATGGACCCCAGCCTGCCAAACTACTATTCCTCCAAGCCAAAGTTCAACAAGTAATACTTTGGTTTCCACCTCTGTCAACTCAGACAAATCTCTCAACTCTGCTGGCCTTCATTAACAGCATCTCTCCTTTCCTACAGACACCACCTGAAGTCCCCTACCAAAACTAATTCAAGTCTCACAGGCCAACTCTTCACCTTTAATAATTGCCCAACTGTAAATAAATCTTTTTTAAACTCTTAGTAGTGATCTGAGTCTGCTCCTTGGGTCTAAATCTGGTAGCATCATGACAATGCTCCAATGTGCTTCATTATACTGAGCTTTGATTTAGATGTTTAATATTTAAAATAGTTGTGGTCAAACATAGGGTGTCATGGGAATTAATACCATTGTAATTTTGGGCTTTTAATGATTTCTTTGAACTGGTGGAATGATACAGCATCCATCTTTAATAATTTTAAAAGACAAGAATTGGGTATACATGCTTGAATTTATTTCGGATTTGCTATAATCAACACACACGGTCAAAAGTATACATACAGGCTCAAATGTATACATACACCCCACCATTATGCCACTTAGCAAGTTGCACCTCAGCCACATGATTTTGGTAGGCATCAACAAACCTTTGGCTGAATATTTGACCACTCTTCTTGGCAGAACTGGTAGAATTCATTTACAATGGTTGGTTTCCTGGCATAGACTTTTAGTCAACACATGTTCAAAAGGGTTGAGGTCTGGGCTTTAGAAAGGTAATCCAGGAAGCTTGATGCTGCTACTTTATCCATTCCAGAACTAGTTTTTGTTTTGGATCATTGCCCTGTTGGAACAACCATCTAGCTGCTGATTTGAGGTAAAGTCAAAGAATTTGGAGGAAGTCCTCCTTCATTATTCCATCCACTTTGTACACCGTACTAGTACCACTGGCAACAAAACAGCTCCAAAGCATGATTCTAGCACCATCATGCTTGGCAGCTGGTACAGTGTTCTTAAGTTTGAAAGCCTCGCCTTTACTGCTTTAAACATATTTCTTGTCACTCAATCTTTGTCTTGTCTGACCGTAAAACCTTTCTCCAGAAGGCATCTGGCTTGTCCAAGTGGGCAGCTGTAAATTTCAGTCAAGCTGGAAGTGTTGGTTTAAGAGCAGGGGCTCCTTTCTTGCTCATCACCCTTTCAGTCCATGGCAATGTAAAATTTACTTACAGTATGACAGTTTCCAGTTAAATAAAGGCTTGAGCCTTGGTGTTTCCTAGGTTGTCCCTGAACATCCCTAACCATTTTCCTCCCATGTGAGAGTGACAGTTTGGATGTTTTTCCAGACCTTGACCTAATGGTGACAAAACCCAAATAACTTACATGCAATTGTTTGAGCTGATGATCTTACAGAAACCAGTTGCAGTTAATCGTGATCACTGACAAGAAGTTAATAAACCTTGGTTTTGTCATGTTAAAAAAAACTTTGTAGACCCTTAAACATCAATTTTTAAAAGATTTAAATGAGGGTATGTGTGTATTTGTGCCTGTATGTACACTTTTCACCCTGTTTAGATTAGAAAAAATCAAAAGTAAATTAAAACTTGTGCACCCAATTCTTGTGTTTTAAAGTCATTAAAGATGTATGCTCTACAATCATTTCACCCTGGAAAAAGAACAGTGCAAAGAAATCGATCACATTCATGCCCATGATGAGTGCATGTACACTTCTGACCACAACTGTAAAACTATGTGCGGTTTCAACATTTTCATCAATTTAGACTAAAAAAAATTATAAATGCAAAATAAATTAAGCAAAAGCAAACAAATAAATAAAATACTGGCTAGCAGAAGGTTGACACCCTTTTCTATGCACACAAACACGAACACAAACACACATGCACCCATCTGTTACAGAATTCATCACATGACAACAATCCCTGTGCTTTCCTGTGTCACACATTTTATCTGTGCTCCCATTGGCTGCAAGGTATCCCTACTTATTCTGTCAGCCAATGAAGTAAAGAGATTAGAGGAACGTGGGGGAGTGGGATTAGTGGGACAAGTCCCTTCCTTTCAGGATTAAAACTAAAGAACAGCAGCAGAGGATTGAAGACTAAAGCTGATCCAACACAAACTGCTGTTATGCTAGTCTTCTTCAGCTCCTTTCTCCACCAAAGAACTGTGCTAATATTAAAGGATAAGGTGGAGACGAGGGTTAAATATTTATTTTACGTATTTATTTAATATTTTGCCTACGTGAGGGTGCTCTAGAGGTTGCTTTTTACCTCATCATTATTTCAAGTTAACCTTTGCTCTAACAAAATTGTCAGCCCGTCACACAACTGAAAATTAATCCTGGAAAATACTGTTAGAATTATGACAAAATTTTTTAAGCTAACAGGATCACAACACAATCAGTGCTGAGCAGTCTGTATTAAGATATTACAGTGTAACAGTATTGTAATTATTTTTTGAGCAATTTGAAATTCAATAAACACATTACAGTTTTCAATCCTTAATGATAATAATTAATGCTCCGTTACTTAAATATTTTGAGACATGTTTGATATCTTTTAGTTCATTATTTTGTTTAACAGCTGCTTGGTTTCTCAATTCAGAGGGTAGATTGATCTGGAGTATGGTTCAGTTTTAAGTTAGATGGTAGCTTCTATCAGAAGAGGTGACCTGAATTCAAGGAATTCTGAAGTTATCTTATTTAAAATGCTATTAATATGTGAAACTCATTCATTGTTGTTCCATATTGCTAAACTAATTTATACTACATCATGTGAGGTATTGAGGGGGGAAATCCCACTTGTCTTAATGCTTTCTCCACCCCTCTATCCCTAGTAGCAGAGAGTGTGAGGGCAGAGGCATTGTTTAGTTTGAATAAATTAAGCGGAGCGACTGAGCTTTTATCTTTTTGACTGAGGTTTATGCAAAATGGAATACATGGCCTCAGACTACAATTAGTATCAAGGAACAGCCACCTCACTAATGGAAATGAAAGCATTACCAAGATAAACCCCATATTTTGAAATGACACATTATAAACATTAACCAACTGTTATTTTCTGTCCCAACTTTATTTAAGAACACCCAAATTGTGTGAAAAACCTTTTTTTTTAAACATCTATTTTTAAACAGCTATGCACAACTTAATGGCTTGCACAGTACACCCTGCTCCCCTAAGTAGAAAAGTAAGTTGGAAAAGGGCAAATATACACAGCAGAAACATAATTGATAAGATTTTCTGCAGTGACTGAACCTACTTTAACCTTTCCTGTTATCTTAAAGATCACTGCCATAGCACAAAAACAATCTCACGAGATATGTGTCTCCTTAAATCTTAAATATGTTGTTTTTGAAGCTCAATAAACATAAGGCTATTAGGTATTGCATTTGATTGGTTTCAGCAATGTATAAGATAGATTGTTGTTTTCATGTAGGACACATCAAATATTGTTTCCACAGGCAGTGTCATGTCTGTAAAATGTTCATAACCTTATCCTGGCATAACTAAACCAGCCTTGAATCTTATAAAATATGCATGAACCAAATTCTTGAGGCTAGAGTAAGAAGCGGAGTCATCTCCTTCTACACATTAATAATGCACAGCTCCTAAATCTGGTCAATATGGTTACCCGCTTGGAATGTTATCAGTCCATTAACCCCTTAACTGGCAGCAAACAAATCACCTGAAACAACTACATAACACCCTCTGGTTATTATTGGCTCTGAACAACCCATTTCATAGCCTATTAACTGGCCCTGTCTGGTCTGCGGACTGAATGAAGTGCATTTATATGGCAGGCTAGACCCGCCCATTTCGATTGACACCTCATTCGGCCAATCATGTTAAGAAATGGGTTTCCCAGAGCCAATAATACTCAGAGGGCGTCACGTAGCTTTGTCAGGTGATTTGGTGCAGCCAGTTACATGATTGGCCAAATGACATGTCAATAAAAATGGGAGGGTCCAGCCTGCCATATAAAAGGGACTACAAACGGTCCATCACCGGTCCCTGGCCAGTTAAGGGGCTACTTGCACATTATTGACAATTATCAGACCCATAGAGGGGCCGTCTCCACCTCCTTGCTTGTCAAAAAGGCTGTTATCATCGTTCTAATGGAGGAACACTGTCCTGGTGTAACGTGGACTGGAGTGGATGTCTGGAGTGGATCTCGATTCATCGTAGTCCCTCCCAGCAGCCAGCTATTGCTCTAATTCAGCCAATTCAAATGTTATCAGTCCTTAAATTCACTTTATTAACATTTATCAGTCCCATAAGTGTAGTTCAGACTGGCCCTCCTGCTCCTGCTAGTTGTCTCTGTAGGCCGTTATCACTAATTACAGCGGAATCCAGATCCACTCCAGACATCCATTCCAGTCCATGTCACACCGGAACAGTGATCCTCAATTAGAACGATGATAACAAACTTTTTGCTGGCTAGGAGGTGGAGACGGTCCCTCCTGGCCCTTAACTATGGGTCTGATAATCCTTGATAATGTGCATTTAATGGACTGATAACATTTGAATCGGCTGATCTGGTACTAACTTTGCTAAATGCATTAAACAAAAATATGAGAGCTGTCTTCCAATGTGACAGACCAACCTGTAACTCAGTTCAGCGGATTATAGAAAAAGTCTGAACTTGAATTGACTGTTCATAACCTTTACTGCATCCTTCTGTATTCAAAATATGACACATAAACAAATATCTCATATAATGCAATAAGAATACCCTACAGCTCACCATGAAAGCAAACTACTCTGGAGGTTTTATACTTTGACAGAACTCCTTCCAACCCTCATCTCTCATGACTGATAGAATCTGTGCTGTGGTTTAATCCCCTTTTAGAAATTGTCCTACCTGAGATTCATAGGGCAGAAAGGCTATATGGACCTCAGTCAGGGCCTTCATGGCTTTGGACGCACGGGATTTGGTCAACAGTCCAAACAAAGAGTCTGGGATTGCTGCATAGAATTGAAGACAAACATAGCAGCTTACTTAGACAATTTGTAGTTTATATTATGTAAAAATTAAATGGTGCTCAAATGCTAAAAGATCTTAATTCACCAACTATTGTTAGAGAACAGATTGTTTTTCTGTTAAAATAACATTTGAAGTTCAGTTTAATACACTCAGGAAATTCTAACAAAAAGTTCAGCTGAGCTTAGGTTGTATACTACAAATAGCAAAACATGTCAAGTTTAATAAATTTTTCATCATTACAATTACTGCCTAGCTCTGGCCTGTAGGTATACCATCAAAGATTAGGGTAACTGCAAAAACAGTTACCTAACTGAACATTTTCAACCAACTGAAAGCTAAAAAATGAGGAAAGCCACTCTGTAACCTAATTGAAACTAAACTGAACTGAAAACAAACACTCAAAATGAAATTACAAAAATTTAAAAAAATTTTTAAAGAACCATAATAACTGTAACATGCTAGCACTTAGAATTTTCCTATTGTTGTGGGGACATTGCTGCCACAAATACCATCCCATGTTTTATAGCATCCCAAACTAATCACAGGGCTAGCATTAAGCTCATATGTTACATTTCAATAAGAAAAGCCTATGGTATTACTGAGGTGTTGAAGTTCGGCTTCATAACTTTACAGTTTTGGTTTTTTTAGAGAAAATATTTTTTTATGATTCTATGAACCACTAGTTTGGACTAGCATTGGTATTTTCTAGTCTCATTAACTCCTCAAAGTGCTTTAGTGGAATTTTTTGTACTGCTAGAAGCTGCTCACAATCAGACACTTTGTAAACCTTGAAAGTTTTAGATATTTGAATTTCCATCCAGAAAAAAAAAAGAAATAAAGAAAAAAGCACCATCATTCAGTCTGTAACAGCTGCAAAACTATATACTATATACTATACTATATAACTGACAGATGAAAAAAAACTTGGAATCTAAAGAGACCTGGGAAAAATTTGAAGTACAGTAAGTCTCTGTGTCCCCACCACCAATTCTGATGCATCAACAATGAAGTATAACACTGCAGAATCCAATTCAGTCAAAGCTGTATTGTGTGGCCTTTCTTTCTTTGTTTTTTTTTTTTTTTTGTCCTTTTGAACCTGGATTTGAGTCAATTGAAGTTTAGTATTCAAGTTTTCCATATAGCACCTTGAGGTCTCTTCATGTTTAAAGTGAGTACTGTTGGATATCCTGATGACATCTTGACTTTATTATATAAAGTGTCCTGAGACGACATGTGTTATGAGTTGGTATAATTTAAATAAAACTAAATCATGTATGTTGTTGATGTGGATTTGATCTACTCACTGTCAGTGAAGAAAACATGAGCAGCTTTGTACCTCAGACACCGTGGGTCTCTGAAGTCATCAATTAGTCCCTCAACAGACTAAAACAGCAAAGGAAAATATTTTAAGCTTATGAACAGATGTTGAAGAGAATAAAAATTTGGACAATTCATTGCTGCATTCAGGAGTTTGCTGAGTTAAGTTACATATCACTAAAAAAGAAAGTCAAACTAACTAAATGTATTAGAAATGTTTCAAAGTGTTCAATTGTCAAAAGGGTATCACTTCAAAGTATTAAACTGATAGAGAAGTGACATTTCCTATAAGACAAACAATGTGCAATGAAGAAAACAACATAATATAACCAGGCTGTAGAGGAATTGCATTATTTACTTCATCCGAGGGTGTGATCAGGTAGATGGCCTCCATGCTGGGCAGAGGCTCACGCCGCTTTGTTATGTCTTCTACAACTGAAGTGTAAAAGAAAAGAGTAATGCTCAATGTACATTTATCTAGTTAATTAAACTAGAACACAGCTACATGAAACTGAGCACACAAGAACACACATTTATAGAAAGCCTCTCTGAAGATCTTTCTCTATTGCACTGATTTGTTTAACAATTTGAGTGAAAAGTCAAATCTATGAAAAATGGCCATGAGCTTCAGTAACTTAGTATCTGTTTGAGCACTTGAGCTGCATGGTTTGTTCAGAACTGATGACTCATGCTATCCAGGCTTCATGTGACAATGTTCTAGAAAGCTTTCGACACGAAAGCTTCTGTCAACAGCTTAAAGCCAACCTGGGGAGACACCATAACCATAACCCTCAGATCTGCACCATAGATGTATGTCTCATTTCAGCAATGATTGACTTCCTCAGTCTACAAACGTTCAGAGGCACCAGTATCAGGTGACAGGAGGTCAGGAAGAGCGTCCATGACAGTTATTGCTGCTTGTTCTTCGTTGGTCTTCATGTTCTTCAAAGCTTTGGGGTGTGTTTGGGGTTACTGACCTGCTGCAATATAAATTTTTCTCTGCAAAGATGCAAACCAAAAGGTAGAATATGTCTTTTTAAAATAGAGCACTACATTCATTTCCCACAATGACACCAATGTTCTGCTGGGAACTTGTACCACAGCCTGTTTTTAATCTGATGATTTCATACAATCTTACAGAGTGTCATCCGAATGCTAACTACACAACTACAACTCAAGTGAGCTGAGCTTACCTGGGTTGGTTGTACTTACTAGTGATTCCCTCCGACATGATGTCTGTCATCTTACAGCAGGAGGAAATCATCCTCATACTCAGCTTGTCCACCACCAAAACCTATAACACAGTCACATATTTGATAATTAATTGATTTCTTGAGTGATTTTTTTAAAATAATTTTATCAGACTTAGGATCCAACTTTATATGGATACTAAACTTGAAAAGCATTACCTTCCATTTTCCTTTTTCTCTTGCCTTCTTAATGACATTGTTCATTATATCTGCGAACAAGAAAAATGGTACAGTATTACAGTTCAACTTAGAGTTAGACCACACGCACATCAGCCTTTAACTTTTCTTCACAGCATTTGACAGAGGCGAACACAGGAACACATATCGGTTGCAGTCAGACACTAGCCAGTACTGAACCTGGCAGTTCCCCAGTATAAAGTGATGTCCAATTGGGCTGATGTAAAAATAGTGCATTCACCAGTAGAGAGTGGCCATCATGAGTGCCTCCACCTGTACACTCTATACAGGTAGTTTCCTCACCTAAATGATAAATGGATTGCTACTGATATAGCTTTTTTCTACTCTTGAGTATTCAAAGCATTCTTTGCTATAAGCCTCATACATGCATTCAGCTATCATGCATATACTCACTCTGATGCATGCATCACAATTTTACTCTTGAGTTTTTTTGTATTTGACTATGTGGAAGTCAAATTTATAACTTGAAATGTTTTTCAGAACTTGTCTTATTTTAATGAAAAATTATTACAATTTAACTGTTGGGTTTAGCTGTGCGGTGTGGTGTGGTGGTTGTTTTCAGCAACCAGGTGCTTGAGTTATAGTGATCCAGCCAGCATAATCTTGGACTCTATGAAGCTCTCTCCGAGTCAACACAAAATTGCGGCGCCGCATGAAGTAATGCAAGTTCAGATCCTCTAAAACCTTCTTGCTGCTTGGATTATTGTGTTCTCAGCTACTTACCTGTTCTCTTCCCTCTTCAACATGCCAGCAGCAGACAAAGAGTGTGAGACTGGAAATTCACTTGAAGAAGAGCGAGAAAGAAGAGAAAGAGAGAGATGCTTGGAGGCTGTTGCCTCATACGCAAAACAAATCCAGCCTTAAAGACTGTTGTGTTTTACAATAAAAATTAATTTAACCTTGCAGACAATGCTCTGCAATGGATGCAGCGAACATGGCTCTCCTATGAAAAACACTTGCCAACCAAGAACTGTTGGGTGCATGATAAAGTTATTTGCCCGTTGTATGAGGGACATTATTCCTCAACAGGTTGAAAGATTTGCTCCACTGTTATTGCTTTCAGACAAAAGCAGAAGCCAAACCGATGCAGCCACTGGTAGTGGTGGAATCTTCGTCTCCAATCGATGGCCAGTTGGAGGTTTTCATCCCTGTACCAGAAGTCTTATTGGGTGAGTGGGAAAAAGGCCAAGGGTTTCTCACTCAGTGTGTCTTAGTGTTTAGGAAACTTAATCACATCTATTCTTCTGATAAAGCTAAACTTACATACTTGGTTAGTCTTCTGGGGGGGTAGAACACTCAGGTGGACCCAGACAATGCTGGCTGGAAATATGACTTCTTAGATAAGTCTAAACAAGTTTTTGAAAAAGACTCTGGTGTTGATTTTACTGATTAAAAAATATTTAATTTATGTGAAAGTAACAGGAGCGTTTTTGATTTCTCTGTGGATTTTTGGATTCTGGCAGAAGAAGCAGGATGGGAAGAGAAATCTCTTTGCGGAATTTTCCTGCATGGATTAAGTGAATGCATTCAAGATGAGTTAGCCACAAAAGAATTACCTACATCACTTAACGCGTTGCTTTATATATCAAGATTGATGATCACATACAGGAGCGTGAATGTCTCAAGAACTACAATTCCCTGCAGGCATGGTGTCTCGTGCCCCTGGCACTGGAAGTTTGTTTACTGGAGCCTGCTGGCAGGAAGCAGACAACCAATCAATCACAGCCACCCTATAAAACCAGTCCCACTCCATCACCATACTAGCCTTAATAGCTTAAGGGTAGAGCAAAGATTTCTGGACTGGAAAATGGTGACTCATGTCACCTGAAGACTCTTCTTGTAAGCCCTTCAAGTTGCAGCACTCAACAGGAAGGTCTTGGCGTATCACTCACCGCACTGCACCTGTCCATCTCCTCATTTCTAGCAACCATTGTGAGTACCCGAGTGTTTTGTTCACGATACTCCTGATATGGCATTGGTGCTAGGTTTTCCCTGGTTGAAAACTCACAATCCTTCTCTTGATTGGACTCACCAAGTGATAACTGGCTGGCGACCTCATTGCCAGCTGTTTATTAGAAACTTTAGCAAAATTGCCTTCTCACTTCTCTGAAGGTATCTTTCTGGAACCCCAATGGTCAGCAGCCTTTGAGTCTCTGAAACAGCTATTTGCATCAGTACCTATCCTCGTTCAACTTGACACACCCAAACAGTACATCAGACACAGGGGTAGGAACAATTCTGTCACAACCATTTGAAGGCAAACTGCATCTGTGTGGTTTTATCTCTCGTTGCCTCTCCACAGCAGAACTACAATGTAGGTGACCAAGAGTTGTTGTAAAACTAGTGTTAGAGGAATGGAGACACTGGCTGGAGGGCTCAAAGCAGTCATTCATGGTCTGTACCGACTGCAAGAACCTGGCCTACTACCAATCATCTAAATGCCTAAAGGCCAGAAAAACCAGGTGGGCCCTGTTCTTTATTCATTTTAACTTCAATACCACCTATTGCCCAGTGTTCCAGAATGGGAAGCCAGGTACCCTCTACCAGCAGTCACTGAAGTGCCTGAAAAACCAGAGCCCATCTTGTCACCCGCCTGTGCCATAGGAGTGGTTATCTGGGATACTGAGTCAGTGGTTAAAGTGGCCCAACAAACTGAACCAGATGCCAGGAGCAGACCACCCAACAAGCTTTATGTTACCTCTGCCGTTCACTCTCAAGTAATCCATTGGGCCCACACCATCAAGTTCAGTGATCATCCTGGTTGGAACCGGACTATCATTTTTCATTGGAGGACACTTTGATGGCCATTCCTCGCCCGGTACATGCAGAAGTACATCTCTGCCTGCCCAGTCTGTGCCTGGAGCAAGTTTACAGCTTCACCACCTGCTGGACTGTGGTCCCACCTCGCTGTGAACTTCATCACCGCCCTTCCTCCATCCACAGGTGGCACTGTAATACTTAGGATTATTGATCAAGGCTGTACAATTTGTATTTCACGTAAAACTTCTGTCAGCTCTAGAGACTGCTTAGCTCCTTACTGACTACATGTTCCACCTCCATGAGAATCATGTTAGACCATGGTCCCCAGTTCACCTCAAAGTTATATTTATTTATCACCCACAGACTAATGGCCAGACAAAAAGGGCGAATCAGGGGGCTCCATAACATCTTCCAACTACAACCTGTTTTGTCCAGTCCTCTGTGCCCACCAACCAGCTTATTGTGTCAAGAGACAGCTGGATGTGAGACGCTGGGGCTGTGGACTACAGTACACGGTGAACTGGGATAGCTTCAGTCTGGAAAAAAAAGATCATGAGTGTCACAGTCTGCTATCCTGATTCCCTAAGAATCATCAGAATCCCAACAAGCCGGATGGGTCACCAGGAGGCTCCAGTTTAGGGGGTGTTGTACTGTCGGGTCTTCTGTCGACCTGGTTGGCCTGCCCTTTCTCTCTCTCCCCACCCATTTTAAATAAATAAGAATAACTAACACCACTCAGGGAAAACTTGAGGAACACAACTAAAAGCTTAAAATGCTGGCCCTACCACCAAATCTCCTGAATCAAATCCTGTCAGTCAGCTGGAGGATGCAATGGATCAATGTTACTGAAACCAGCTGAGCTATGCCAACATCTTGGCAGACACTCCCCAGTGGTCTCCTCACCATGTGTCAACAGGTCACAGGTATTTGGCACCATGAGGTGAATCAATATAAATTAGGCAGGTTTTTGGTGTATATACTGTATAAAGAATATAGGCTGATCTGACATTTTATACTGCTTGAGTTCACTATCAGCCCCAAACCTTATTATTTGTTGGGCTTTAGTAGTTACAATAGTGCTCTTGTCCTACACTAAAAATACTTCATGTCAACTGTCACAAAGGCCATAGAAAACAATGCACCTGAACCAGCTCCATTCACTTTCTTAATACTTTATATACAACTTTTCACTTAACAAAAACATAACTTCTCAATGAGTGAAACACAAAAAAAAAAAAAAAAAAAAAAATATATATATATATATATATATATATATATATATATATATATATATATATATATACAGTATATATATATATATATATATATATATATATATATATATATATATATATATATATATATATATATATATATATATATATACGAGTGAAAGAAAAAATATATATATATAAAGATTAAGTACATTAAAAATGTTTGGCATGTGAAAGCGAGCATGAAGGGAGCTGGGAAGGACAGGCCCACTGTAATCACGGCTTCTACTCTGCTCTCAATCCTCTTAATCACATCCACTGCTCCCCACCACCCACTGCTATTTCTAGGTTGTTTCTGTGTCTGCAGAGTGAATCAGCATCACTCAAACATGCAGCACACATGTGCATGTGAACACTGATAAATACAAACATTTATTCTCCAAGACATGTCAATATGTCCTGTTTCCACAGAAGGTATGGGTAACATTTGACTTGAAGAGTTCTTAAAGTGTCATAATCACAATGTAATGGCATTACAGTCATGCAAATAAATTCAATAATGGTACTAGTACTTGACCATGTTGTCAGTTGGTCAGTCCAACAGTAATAGCATTGGATTTAAAAGTTTTAAATCATTGTGATACTGTTGGCCAAAGTACTTATAGAAGGACATATCTGATGTAAAAGTAAGCTTCTCAAAAACAGTCCCCCTAAATGTTATGTCTACACCTGTCATGTCTGGCAGTTTTCACAATCAAAATCATAATCCGAATGCACTGTTGTAACAAACATATTTGCTTTTACAAGAAGAGCTCTATAAGTCCTCTATAGGCTACTCTTGTTAATATTTGTATTTCTCTTTTTTTTATTCATTCACTACAGTTATTGTCCACAAAATATGACTGCTAGGTCTGACAGGCAAGAAGGAAAGAGTAGGAAGCAGAGAGCGAGAGAGAGAGAGAGAGAAATGAAGAGGTAAAAAACAAAAGAAATAAGGGGACAAAGCTAGATACACACACACACACACACACACACACACACACACACACACACACACACACACACACACACACACACACACACACACACACACACCTAAACACAATCCCTAGATGGAGCTCCCATGGGTAAAGGGCAAGCGCTCCAGAGAGTCAGAGGCAATGAGCAGCCCACCCTCCCACAGGCCAGTCCCCTCAGTATGAGCTGAGAGCACGGCCCCAAGGCCCCAGGTACCCGAGACCTGAGAAAAATAATACTGCCTCAAATTTCTATTGGGACCATCCTAATATTTTGATATAGTCTCACTATGATTCATCCTGATGTGAACCTTCACTGTTCAGATTGACTATCATTAAATTTCCTTATTTTTGAGGACTCCTACTCTAGCTGCTGATGACACGTGTAACTGAATGAGAGCTTGCATTGTAATGTGAACAGGTTTTTTGACATTTGTTTTTTTGGAAATATGGATACATTAACCATCAAACGAAATCAACAATGCTAATGCAGCTGAGTGTTAGTATTACTTTGTTTTTCTTTGTGTTTGTCTTTCTAAAAGATAAATGGAAAAGGATGGATGGATGGATGGATGGATGGATGGATGGATGGATGGATGGAAAATCCAGGTGGCACATACAGAAGGAACCCTATTATCTATTACATTTACTAATGTAATGCAATTCTAACAAACAAATGCACTGTAAATAAAATAACCTCTTGTTCCTAATTTGAACAGTTGCCTTTTCAAACTCATATGTGCATATGCTATTAACATGTCGTGGAAAATACAGTGGCTTGCAAAAGTATTCATACCCCTTGAACTTTTCCATATTTTGTCACATTACAACCACAAACATGAATATATTTCACTGGAATTTAATATGAAAGACCAACACAAAGTGGTATACAATTGTGAAATGGAACGAAAATTATACATGATTCAAAACATTTTTTCAAATAAAAAACTGAAAAGTGTGGTGTGCAAAAGTATTCAGCCCCCTTTTCTCTGAGTGCAACCAACTGCATTCAGAAGTTGCCTGATTACTGTGTGTAATCTAACCTCAGTACAAATACAGCTGCTCCGTGACAGCCTCAGAGGTTGGTTAAGAGAATATTGGGGAGTAAACAGCATCGTGAAGGCCAAAGGAACACACCAGACAGGTCAGGAATAAGGTTGTGGAGAAGTTCAAAGCAGGCTTAGGCTATAAAAAGATTTCCCAAGCTTTGAACATCTCACGAAACACTGTTCAATCCATTATCCACAAATGGAAAGAGTATGGCACAACTTTAAACCTGCCAAGACAAGGCCATCCACCTAAACTTACAGGCCGAACAAGGAGAGCACTGATCAGACATGCAGCCAAGAGGCCCATGGTGACTCTGGACGAAATGCAGAGATCCACAGCTCAGGTGGGGGAATCTGTCCACAGGACAACTATTAGTCGTGCACTGCACAAATGTGGTCTATATGGAAGAGTGGCAAGAAGAAAGCCATTGTTAAAAGAAAACCATAAAAAGTCCCATTTGCAGTTTGCCAGAAGTAGTGATGGGTCCGGCAACACCAGTGCATCGGCGCATGCGTCGAGCTCATAGAGCAAAACCTGTGTTAGAAAGTCAAGTGACCGATACAGGAACTGAATCCTGAAGGACTGCCAGCCCCTCAGCATTATGGAGAGTGAAGGGTTCAGGGAACTGGTCCAGGTCCTTCAGTCCTCATGTTTTGCCAACCAGAAAGTTCTGTGTGGAAATTATCTAAAGTAATTGTTGATATATCCAATTTATTTAATCTTTAATTTAAATATATTGATTTGCTTTTGGTTTCACTTGGTGTAATTTTCAGACCATCAAACAAATGGTGGCCAAAAAGTGCGTGGAGGAAAGTACAAGTGAAAATGGAAGTACAGCAAGCTGTGGCAGTGAGTATAACAGCTGACATGTGGACATCTGTGAACATGGATGCTTACTTGGCTCTTACCTGTCACTACATTAATGAGAATTTGCAGTTGTGTACATCTGTGTTGGGAGTGCAATACTTTCCACAAAGTCACACTGCTGACAATTTGGCCCAAGTCAAAAGGGGCATGATGGAGGACTGGGCCATAACCAATAAAGTAAAGTGTGTTGTGACCGACGCAGCACCAAACACGACTGCATCCACCAGACAGCTCCAAATTTGGTGCTCAATTTGCATTCACATAGTCTCAGTTTATTATTTACAAAATCATGTGATCAGATCCCCACACTTACATCCATCAGACACAAAGCCAGGCACATTGTCACATATTTCCAATCAAGCACTACAGCCAAGGAGACAGTTGCTCAAGTGCAGCAACAGATGGGACGACCAACCCCGAAACTTATCAATGAGGTGCCAACACACTGGAACAGTACATATGAAATGCTTCATGATGAGAGGGAACCAGTGTGGGTATCTCTGGCCTCTCTAAAAACAGATTTGACTCCACTTACAGCTGATGAGCATACCATCATAGGAGAAACACTTCTTGTGCTTGCTCCTTTCCATCAAGCTACAGTGGAGTTGTCTGAAGAGAGGCAAGCGTCAGGGTTAAAGGTCATCCCGATGATGAAAATGCTCTATCTTGCACTAGAGCGTAATGCTTCAACCTTGCACACACCGGCTGCCATACACCTACATGAACACCTGAAGCGTCAAGTCACAGATACTGCTTCAAATCTGGGGTCACAACACTTGTAGACCCCAGATTTAAATCACTTGGGTTCTGCCGTTCCTCCAAGTGCAATGAGGCCATTAGTGTTGTATAAACAGTTTGAGTGCTCAAACAGAGTAGAAAACTGCTATATAAGAACTAGTCCATTTACCATTTACCATTTAGTAGACTGTGGTCAGAATGTGCATCTGTAATTGGACACACAAATGAGCCCCAGCCAGGACCGTCTTCACAACAGCTGTCTGCACCCACTTCAGGCATGTTATTCAGCATTATTTGTTTGTTGTTGTTTGGAAATCATGTACTAAAATGCCAATTTGTTGTTGTGGTTTTTTTTTAGATAACCTTTGGCAACATCTTGACATCGAAGTGTGCAGGCAGACCCAAAGTGCCACAGCTTATACCATCCAGGAGGTGCAGAGATACTTGGCAGAGGGCAATATTGCCAGGTACCAGGATCCTTTGAGCTACTGGGACAACCAAAAGATTATCTATCCAAACCTCTTCCACCTTTCCTTACAATCTCTCTGCACTCCATCCTCATCTGTGCCATGTGAGCAAGTGTTTTCTACAGCTGGAGAAGTTATATAAAAAAAATTTTAAAAAGATAACAGACTAAATTTAAGACTTTGGAGAAAATTTTTTTTTTTTAATTTGTAAGGAAAAAATCCCAGTCCACAAGCGTCCTCATTCACAACACGTTCCCTTATATTTTCACGTTATGATACATGTTCACATTATTTATCGACTATATCTAAAAAATCTCATATTTTACATTAAAATGAAGATATGGAATGTTGGGGACACAGCAAACATGTGGAACAAGGTGCTTTGGTCAGATGAGACCAAAATTGAACTTTTTGGCCAAAATGCAAAACGCTATGTGTGGCAGAGAATTAACACTACACATCACTCTGAACACACCATCCCCACCATCAAATATGGTGGTGGCAGCATCATGCTCTGCGGCTGCTTCTCTTCAGCAGGGACAGGGAAGTTGGTCAGAGTTGATGGTAAGATGGATGGAGTCAAATACAGGGCAATCTTGGAACCTGTTGGAGTCTGCAAAAGACTTGAGACTGGGGCGGAGGTTCACCTTCCAGCAGGACAACAACCCTAAACATAAAGCCAGGGCTACAACAGAATGGTTTAAAACAAAATATATTCACGTGTTAGAATGGCCCAGTCAAAGTCTAGATCTAAACCCAATCGAGAATTTGTGGCAAGATCTGAAAACTGCTGTTCACAAACGCTCTCCATTTAATCTGACTAAGCTTGAGCTGTTTTGCAAAGAAGAATCGGCAAAAATTTCAGTCACTAGATGTGCAAAGGTGGTGGAGACATACCCTAAAAGACTTGCAGCTGTAATTGCAGCAAAAGGTGGTTCCACAAAGTATAGACTCAAGTGGGGCTGAATATTTTACACACCGCACTTTTCAGTTTTTTATTTGTAAAAAATGTTTTGAATCATCTATAATTTTCTTTCCACTTCACAATTGTATACCACTTTGTGTTGGTCTTTCACATTAAATTCCAGTGAAATATATTTATGTTTGTGGTTGCAATGTGACAAAATATGGACAAGTTCAAGGGGTATAAATACTTTTGCAAGGCACTGTACATATGTAATTGTCTTTAAGCAGTCCACAGAACTTAAAACAACTACTTGCAAATATTTATCTTATTATATATGTTTATCACAGTGCTACCATTAAGCTATCACTATCAGTTAGCTTACTGCCATAATTATAGTTCTGCATGCTGGAGAAATGCCACTATACTGTTCGTGTCACAGCTGGGCAGTGTGTCAGACAGAGTTGGACTCCAAATGCAGGACTCTGTTGGCAGATGTAACTTAAAAGGTGTCTATTGAGTCACAAAACAAATATAAAAAAATCCTCTTGGGAGCCAGGCAAGGACATTAATGACCAAGGGGAAGCAAAACAGAACATAACACACATGGACTACACAATAAAACAGGAAGCGAAAACAAGACAAAAACCCAGATTTGACATAAGAGCAGGCAAGCAGACAGGGAATGAAAACATGACCTTCCATGACACACAAGATGAGGATCTAAGACATGAGAAACCAAGATACAGACTGGACACTAAACACTAGGAAACTAGACATCAAAACAGAACCAGGAACAGAAACACAAGAAGCTCTTAGGAAACACGATTCAAAAACAAATCATAAAAAAAACACTGTGTCAAAGGACCCAGGATCATGACAGATTTGATTGAATTGTGTTGTACTCAAGTAACTACAATATTGCTTTTGGATAGTAGTTATAATAAGCATCATACACTAGACAGAGAAAAATACTGCACTTTTTGCATCAGACAGCTTTTGTTACAAGATACTTTAAAATAAAATGATATGTAGTAAATTTGTAATTGTTTGTTATAAGCAAAAAAAAAAAAAAAAAAAAAAAAATCCCAGCTCTCCCCTACGGACGGTCTATTATGCCCTCCAAGCTCGGGTCCTCGACCAGAGGCCTGGGAGCTTGAGGGTCCTGTGCAGTATCTTAGCTGTTCCCAGTATTGCGCTCTTCTGGACAGAGATCTCGGATGTCATTCCAGGAATCTGCTGGAGCCACTCTCCCAGTTTGGGGGTCACTGCCCCGAATGTTCCAATTACCACAGGGACCACTGTTACCTTCATCTTCTACATCCTTTCCAGCTCCTCTCTGAGCCCTTGATATTTGTTGAGCTTCTCGTGTTCCTTCTTCTTGATGTTCCCGTCACTTGGTATTGCAACGTCTATCACCACGACTTTCTTCCTTTGTTTGTCCACCACTACGATGTCCAGTTGGTTAGCCACCACAAGTTTGTTTGTCTGTATCTGGAAGTCCCACAGGATCTCAGCTCTGTTGTTCTCAACCACCCTTGGGGGCGTGTCCCATTTTGACCACGGGACTTCCAGGTCATACTCGGCACAGATGTTCCTGTATACTATGCCGGCCACTTGGTTATGGCGTTCCATGTATGCTGTGCCTGCTAGCATCTTGCACCCTACTGTTATGTGCTGGATTGTCTCAGGGGCATCTCTGCACAGCCTGCACCTGGGGTTCTGCCTGGTGTGGACCCCCAGCCTCTATTGATCTTGTACTTAGAGCTTGCTCTTGTGCTGCCATGATTAGTGCCTCTGTGCTGTCTGTCAGTCCAGCCTTGTCCAGCCATTGGTAGGATGTCTCTATGTCAGCCACTTCTTCGATCTGCCGGTGGTACATGCCGTGCAGAGGCCTGTCTTTCCATGATGGTTCCTGTTCTTCGTCCTCTTCTTTCTCAGGTTTCTGCTGCCTGAGGTACTCACTAAGCACATGATCCTTTGTGGCCATCTTCCTGATGTATTCATTGATCTTCATTGTTTCATCTAGGACAGTGGTTCTGACACTCTCTAGTCCTCGGCCACCTTCCTTCCACTTAGCGTACAGTCTCAGGGTGCTGGATTTGGGGTGAAACCCTCCATGCATGGTAAGGAGCTTTCTTGTCTTAACATCAGTGGCTTCCATCTCCTCCTTTGGCCAGCTTATTATCCCAGCAGGGTATCTGACCACTGGCAGGGTATAGGTTGTTATAGCCCAGATCTTGTTCTTCCCATTCAGCTGACTCTTCAGGACTTGCCTTACTCTCTGCAGGTACTTGGAGGTTGCAGCTTTCCTAGTGGCCTCTTCATGGTTACCATTTGCCTGTGGGATTCCAAGGTACTTGTAGCTGTCCTCAATGTCTGCAATGTTGCCTTCTGGTAGTGTAATCCCCTCAGTTCTGACTACTTTTCCTCTCTTATTTACCATCCAACTACACTTCTCAAATCCGAATGATATGCCAATATCATTGCTGTAGATCCTGGTGGTTTGGATCAGTGAATCAATATCTCGTTCACTCTTAGCATACAGCTTGATGTCATCCATGTACAGGAGGTGGCTGATGGTTGCTCCATTCCGTAGTCGGTATCCATAGCCAGTCTTGTTGATGATCTGGCTGAGTGGATTCAGGCCTATGGAGAACAGCAGTGGGGACAGGGCATCTCTTTGGTAAATCCCACACTTGATGTTGACTTGTGCAATGGGCTTGAAGTTGGTCTCTAGTGTTGTTCTCCATATACCCATTGAGTTCTTGATGAAGGCTCTTAGGGTCCTGTTGATCTCATACAGTTCTAGGAATTCCAGGATCCATGTGTGCGGCATCGAGTCATAGGCTTTCCTGTAGTCAATCCAGGTGGTGCACATGTTGGTCAGCCAGGTCTTATAGTCTCAAGTGACTGCTCTATCTACTAGTAGCTGGTGTTTTTCTCCCCTGGTCTCTCTGCCTATCCCTTTCTGGACCTCACTCATGTATTGTGCCACATGCCTACTCATCTTAGCTGCTATGATGCCTGACAGGAGTTTCCATGTTGTACTGAGGCAGGTTATGGGCTGGTAGTTGGACGTTCCTGATCCCCAAAGACCCTTCGGGGATCAGGACCGTCCAGCCCTCAGTCAGCCATTCTGGGTGTGTCTTAGCCTCTAGCAGCTGGTTCATTTGTGCTGCCAGGCGCTCGTGGCTTCTTTAGCCAGTATGTGTGAATCATATCAGGGCCTGGTGCTGTTCAGCTCTTCATGTGTGAGACTCTTTCTTGGATGTCTGCACTGTGATTGTTACTGGGGCCTGTTCAGGGAGGCCTGTGGTCTGCTCTTAGATCCACTAGCCCCTGAGCATTGGTATTGTGTGACGCATCCTTCTCCCATATGCTCTTCCAGTATTGCGCCGTCTCCAGCCTTGGTGGGGGTGCTGCCACTAAGAGTATACCTTAAATGGTTCGGTGGAGAACATCCAGCTTCTATCTCTCTGGTATACCTCTTCAGGCGGTTAGCCAAGGCGCTAAGGCCTCAGGGATGGACAGCCCGTTGTACTTCTTAGGCACTGCTTTCTTCTTCATCCCTCGTTTCTGCTGGCTAACTTCCCTCTTAGCCTCCACTCGTCGTTTCCATGGAGGGTATTCCTCCTTAGTGCTGTTCATCTTATAGACAAGCATCTCAAGGATCACTGCTGCCGTGTTATACATCAACTGATTGGTTTCAGTGATGGTACTGGTAGGGATTGTCCGTAGTGCTGCATTTGCATCTTCTAGTAGGTCTTCAGAGAGTACTTCACATAGTCTTGGTAGTCGGCGTCGAGGAGTCCAGTTTGCTGTCTTAGCCACGATCTTATCTTTCAGGTCAGCTGCTCTGGTATTCAGTGTACTTGTTGTTATTATTGGGGCTTGGTACCCAATCTCAGAGTGTGGGGATGATGAAATCTCCCCCCTGACCTGTTGTGCTGGCTCCCCCTTGCTGTAGTATTTGTGTTGTACCTCCTCAATCTCTAGCTGCGATAGCAGCTGCTTCCTTCGTATGTTGGAACATTGAGCCACAAGTTGTTTCGCTGTCAGTGTGAATTTTGGGTTTCGAAGAATCCATAGGTCCCATATCCTCTTCATGTAACCCCTCTCGAGTTCCCGGTTCTCATCTCGTGTCCACTTATGCCATAACCTTCTAGTAGCCCACTTATCGTCAGAATACCCTGGTTCCTCAACACTTGACGCGGACCTTGTTAATCCGGGCGACGTCCGAGCCAGTATGGCTTCAATCATGTATCTCTCGCTCATATTCCGAGGTAGGCTTGGTAGGCTTACTGGAAGTACACCCTGGTCGGGATTCGAACCCCCGACCTCCTGCTCCAAAGACCGTAATGTTACTACTCATTCCAGCAATTTATATATATATATATATTGAAGGAATATTATGCCACATATATCTTACATACATTTACTTCCCTGAGAAATTTGTCTGGAAAATAACTTAACTGATTAAAAATACAGAAGCTTATAATGTTCCGTGTCATGATGAACTTTGTGTTCGAACTGTATAACGAATCACACTGATGAAGACTACACAATGATAGAAATGGAGACTTCGAGGTCACCCTGTTGTTGAATTTCTCTGTTTTTCACATTCTGTTTTGTAAATGATGTAATCAAGACCGATATGAGCTGACTATATGACAACTGTAAGTTGAATGAGAAAGGGCCAGTACTCCATTTCATGTCCAGCACCACACTGGACATGGTATGCAGTTCTGACCCAGATTAATCTGTAAACTGTTTGACATGGCTTTATTAAATTTAATATTTGGACTGTTTATTCCATTTGTTTGTTTTGTCATTCCTGTTCGATTAAACGAACACGCAGAAACCTAAAGGCTTAAACAGCAAACAGCACTCAGACACTCTTGGTATTATTATAAATTCCTTCAATTGGTGACGCCCGACGTGATCGAACAGGAATGTTTTTGATTTTCAGATGTTTTTATTTGTTTTTGAGTTTCTTGGGAATAAGGAGTGAATTTGGCCACCGATAATCGCCGCTTCGAGGTTCCTCGTGACAGTACTGACTTCCAGACTCTATCAGTGACCAGGAGATCTCCACCTAAAGGTTGGCAGAGACCTTTTCTAAATATCTGCATATTGAATTGTATCAAATTATAATGGTCACTGGTGGTATGACAGGAGGAAGGTGTAATTCGAGCCATTTCACACAGGTGTAAAAGTTTGAAAAAGAAAAAGAGTTTAAGAGAAAAAAAAAGAGTTGAAAAGAATAAAAGAGTTTATAAAAGAGTAAAGAAAAGTATAGGCAAAACGAATAGCGATGGTGATGAGTCCAAGGGCCGTCTGATCAGCGGACCGAATTAATACCCTTTTCAGGGGGTTTTTAGGTTTAGAGGGCCTTTGGTTTTTCTGAAGTGAACTGGCCATCTGCTTTTTACCAATGTCCTCCCGGTATAGAGAGGTTGGTCTAGCGCGTAAAGACATAGCACTCCTGGTAGAAGTCGACGAGAGTAATAGCTTATGGTTATATGGTTCTTTCATAAGAATCTTCACTTCAGAAATCCATAAAAGCAACTAAAACCCTTTAAAAGCCTCAAGAGATAAACGATAAGAGATAAAGAATAAAGAAAAAGTAAAAGAATACAGAGAAATGAAGCAGTAAAGAGATAAAGAGAAAAAAGAGTTTTGTAATAAAAATAAAAATCCTAAAAAAGAAAAAACATAAATGGTACCTTGCTAATATTGTTTTTGTTCTTGCAGTTTGGACTGACTGACTGACTGACTGACAAAATGACTGATGACACTGGGTGTAGAAAAGGGGCTCCGATTAAAAGAGGTTGAAACTTCAAAAATAACTGGTGATGTAAAATTATTGTTATTATTGTGTAAACTTCCAAGCACAGATATTAAGCTGAAAGCTAAGTTTAAAGGAGAAATCTCTCCATCTTAATCAGGTAAAAGTTGATCTTTGGGTCAGAAACTAACTAAGCAATCCCAAAATTAGGTCACTTGGGAAAGAAAAATCTACAGCAATAATGAATATTGAGAAAAAAAATCTGATGGATGTTTGAATGTGTGTCTGTGTGTGTGTAAGGAGGCCTCCACATGTCTGTCTGTGTGACTGAGTACTGCTGTGTATTTGTATTGTCATGTATGTTTCAGAGGGAAATAGGAAATAAGGACAAAATATTTTGAGGTGAATTTCTTTGCAAAGTATGGTGTTATTTGTTGTTGTTTAAAAGGAATAGGACAATGTTCCAGTGGTCATATTAGCCGTTTTGTAATGTCATAGCTGTGTGTGTGTGTGTGTCAGTATTTGTGGGGAAGGAAAAGGAAAAAAGGAAAAGAGAATGGTGCCAAGGTTTTAGCATTGCTGTGTGTGTGTGCATTTTTATCTCAAGGATGTGTGTGTGAATCTAAGCGAGAGCCAGAGAGACAGAAGTCGTGCGTGTGGATGAGAGTTATAGCTCTAAGTTTTTCTCTTCTTTTTTCTTTTCTTTAAATTGGACTGATATTGTTGATAAGGTAATGCTGGTTAAAAATTCTCGGAAGGAAGGTTTCGCTTCTGATACATATGAGGGATAAGCCGACCACAGATGGATAAAAAGACAAAAAAAATTTAAAAATCACAAAAAAAAAAGGGAGTCAGGAGTTTATTGCTTTAAAAAAAATAAATAATGAATAAGCAAAGCCAGTAAAATAGATGCCTTGAAAATCTCAGGTTGAAGTATTTTTTTTTTTTTTTTGCAAATTATTAGAGGTCATTTTTCCAGAAGATTGTTGTTTAATTTCAAGAAAAAGTCTACGTGGGAAGCTCAGTATTAGTAAAACCTCAAAAGAAGAAAAAAACATGTAAATACTTTGTGAAACAGCCGAATCTGAGACCCAAAACAAAGTGCCAAACTTTGAGCTGCTGCTCTGTTACAGAGCAAAACATAGAGAACTAAGAAACTTATTGGTTTACCCATGTAGGATAGAATACAAGTTCCCGATTTATTCTTTTGTGCATTTACATTTATTTATTTGGTAGTTTTGTTTAAAGCTAAGATTATAAGAGAAAAGCAGAGAACATTTGAATTTTGAATGTCTGACCAATTTAAGCATTAAAGGAAAAATCTCAGAAGCTAATAATATAAAAATCAGTATGCCCTTTAGATAAATAAGCTAAATTAAGGTAAATTATTGAGACAAACAGAGTTTGTCTCAAAAGGAGGGATATGAACTAGGAGAAAAGTAAAGATTTAACTAATGAAAATCTCTCAGTTTTTTTTTTTTTTTTTTAACAGGAGCCTGAGCACAACAATACTGGGGCTGCAGGAGACTGGATCAGCTACCAATAGAGAAACTGGTGCAGATCGAGGTGTTCAAGCTCATCCTAAGAACTCCTGAACAGACTGACAGCTCCACACACTCATAAAAAAGGCTCCTGGTGCTCAAGAAGGAGGAGGCCAACCATCACATGAACAGGTGACCTGAGAGTTCTTGACCGATGATCTTTGTGCACAAGTCTGAGCCCAGAAAGAGGGTCATCCATAGGAGGCCTTTTTTGACGTGGGGATTGATAACAACAGGTGCAATCAGTCACAGGGTCTCAGTGAAGAAAGAGCACATTAGAGGGTCAAAGGTCAAAGAACTCCCAGGCATAAAGCAATTGATTTCAAGATTTTAATTACAGTTATGCTATATTCAGTAGTATGACTCAACTACTATAGTAAGGCCACCCCTACAGGGGCCAGAATTTTGTGGTTTCAAGAGTATAATTTGTTTAATGCTTCCTCCAACACTAACTATTGTTCTCTCCTATAAATTCCCATAAGGCCTCAGGGGGACACGCCCTGATTTCAGTTTAGACAACCAAAGATGACAAACCTGCAGTGAGCTGCATGTAAGGTCAACAATGGTGTTGTGAGTATGACCTCTGACCCTAAAAGTATCTACATTTTGACTAAAGACTGTCCATAACATTTTAATTTTTATTTTATTTTTTGGTTTGTGGTGAAAATCCCACTGCAGGGGTTTTAGATTTTAAAGCACAGAATTACACAGTGAAAAGAAAAAATAGTTAAAGCCTCTATTTTACTGCTGAACTAGTAACAACTGCTGATGTTGTTTTAGGTCAAGGTTATGTATTTTTCCCCTCCACAATTTAATAACTTGAGGTTTATGAAGCCATATTTTATTTTACATAATTGTGCTTTTTTGGGGTACAGACCCTTACAGAATAAATATAATTTTGAGTCTAGTAGAATACTTTGAAATGATTTTGATTGTCGATCTCTCTAAGATATTTTATTTCCCCAGATTTTCATGCCAAAGGAGTCAGAATTGAACAGTAATTTTATAGACAGAGTTATCCAAGAGCTGTTTAAGATTAGAGAACTTTAAAATGATTATTTTTAGATATTTTGAGATTCATCCCATATTTTGTTTTTTGTTTTGTTGTGTTCTTTTTGTTCCAGCTTACATAGAAGGTGTGTCAAATTTTAATTTAAGGATATTCATTTGCATTTTGAATTTTTTGATGAGTTTGAGACCAGAATGCAAAAGTTAACTTTACAATTGGATGAAAAAATGAGACAGCTGACACTGACCTTGCAAAACAAAACACAAATACTTGCAATGAAGAAGCAGCTTACACACACACTCACTCACTCACTCACTCACTCACTCACCCACTCATAGACAGACAGAAACTCAAATTAGCTTTTTGCTTGATCTGATATTTAACTCTAGGTGCATTAAATCAGGTTCACTTTTGGTGGATTGAATCCACTTACTTAGTAAATGAGTAAATTAGTGATATATGAAAATTGCAAGCTCATTTTTCTCAGGCTGATTAACAAAATAAAAGATTTATAACTAAAAGCCACTGAATAAATACCTTCTTAGAATATTTATGGGCATTTTGATGTCCTGTCTTAGTTTGTGCAAATTTAATTATTGACCCACAAGACCTGCAGTTCATGGTATTTTGTTTAATTGACAGGGAAAAGAAATTGGAACTTTCTTCACTGGACTTTTTCCACAGGTACCTGAGATCATACCTGAGACATTATGGGCCTTTAACAGGAAACTAACCAGGATGACGGCCAGATGTGAACAGCTGATGTCTAAAGAGGTGCAGGAATGCATCTCCAGGGACGAGTGCTGACTACTGTGGTTTGAACATCCACGGTTTTGGTGAATATGAGCACAGTGTGCTGAAAGAAGGCTGCATATATAATTATTACCTGTGCACTGATCAGTGATCATTTCTTTATGTTTCAGTAAGATTTTCATCGATTGGAACTGGATTTGATCCTGAAGGGATGCAATCCACATTTTTTAATGAATTTGAGGAAAATTATTAGATAGTGACTGTTTCATGTTACTGTTTGTCATGTGGGCCAATTTATATGCAGAATTTACTTTGGACTGATTAAATTTAAATGCTAATCCACTTCACTGAACAACATTGACATATGAAAGAATAATGCTTGTTTTCTTTTTGTTTTCCAGGCCATAAGAAAGTATAGAAAGCAGCTACATCCATTATAAATATGACATTATTAAACTCTGTCTAATTATTTGCTAAATTCTCAATCACAATAGTATAAGATTAGTTTTCACAAAAATCCTCTTCTGGCTTTTAACATCGATACAGTTCTGGCTGACCACCTGAGGTCAGGCTGGTGAAGTTGACCTTAGAAATGTCTAAGGTCAAAAGGGGGATTGAAGGAATATTATGCCACATATATCTTACATACATTTACTTCCCTGAGAAATTTGTCTGGAAAATAACTTAACTGATTAAAAATACAGAAGCTTATAATGTTCCGTGTCATGATGAACTTTGTGTTCGAACTGTATAACGAATCACACTGATGAAGACTACACAATGATAGAAATGGAGACTTCGAGGTCACCCTGTTGTTGAATTTCTCTGTTTTTCACATTCTGTTTTGTAAATGATGTAATCAAGACCGATATGAGCTGACTATATGACAACTGTAAGTTGAATGAGAAAGGGCCAGTACTCCATTTCATGTCCAGCACCACACTGGGCATGGTATGCAGTTCTGACCCAGATTAATCTGTAAACTGTTTGACATGGCTTTATTAAATTTAATATTTGGACTGTTTATTCCATTTGTTTGTTTTGTCATTCCTGTTCGATTAAACGAACACGCAGAAACCTAAAGGCTTAAACAGCAAACAGCACTCAGACACTCTTGGTATTATTATAAATTCCTTCAATATATATATATATATATATATTAATATATATATATATATATTAGGGATGGGACTTGATTAAAAAATTAATTGAATTAATTAATTAATCGAAATTAATCACATTTTAATCACATTTCAATATTTGACATGAGAAATATTAATTTAAGTTTGGTTGATGAATGAATCAATATACATAAGCTTAAACTTCAAAATTTTGTTCATTTTCCCACCAGTCTACTACACAGACAAACGAAGGGCGGAAGTGCTCCTGTGATAAGCAAACTCCTGAAATTAAAGTTAAGCATCGTAACTGGATAGTTTTAGTCAAGATTCATGTTCTCCGTTTAACCAGCTGCTTTTCCACAGCTGTGCTTCGCACTCACGTTGCTAGGCGACATGAGCTACGCAGAGGTGAGGGCAGGTGACGCTGATATGAAGGCTAGCCGCTCACTTCCGGCATTTGCGGTCTTCGTGGGCTGCAAAGGACGTGGGCCGAGTCCTTCGAACGATGTGGCCCCTGAATTTGGACATTGTGCGTCAATATAATCTGTATGCCTGGAACTCGTGCACTGAGAAACGCACCACGGTGCAAAGTGCGATTAAAATGCGTTAAAATTTTTAATTTGTTAATTTCCCCGTAATTAATTAATCGAAATTAACGCATTAAAGTCCCACCCATAAATTTGGACTGTTGGTTGAACACCAATCAGATGATTCGTTATATTGAAACAGAATTATGATTGTCATTTTGACCTCTGAAACTATGTTCACACTTTATACAAACCAAACCATATACCAATTGATTAAGAAAATAATTTTTCCCAACTCTAATATGTGGCATATGTCTTCTACTCCAACCAATTAGAACAGTGTAGGAGTCAGTGGAAGGAGACACGAGCAGGTATGTAGAGTCTCAGCTTTATTGGCGGTAAACTACACAACAATTAAGGACTCAAAAAATGACTGACAGAATAATGATAAGTCAAGCCCTTTTAGCTCAGGCTTCTCACTTGCGCCACACTCCAGACCCTTTCCGGTCTCCTCCTTCGCAATAAGAGCTCAGGGCATTCTGGTGTGAAATGTGCATATATGTGGCCACCACACAGGCCCCCCCTGAACACACAGAATGGCAAACAATACAATAATAAAAACAGCAACCGTTTTCAACTGAACATAGCAAAAATAAAATACCACATCAAGAGTATCTCCTAGGGGGTTTAACAGGGCGGTCGCTACGGGTGTGCTTGGCGACCACAGGTGGTGAAAACGAGGGAAGGGCATGGCCCCGACTACAGCGAGACTGCTCCCTCGCAGGGGAAAAAACAGCAGCCGGGGGCAGGTCCTCCGAGTGAGGCATAGAAACAGGAGGACGACCGCGGCGCGGAGGTTGAGCCAAGTCAATAGGACCATCCGGAAACACGTGAGCAGGCTTAAGGCAATCCACCAAAACACGCTCCTGACTAACTCCAAGCTCAACCAAAAAAATCCTTAGGTCCTGCCTCTAGCACATGGAATGGACCGCCATAAGGAGGTCGAAGTGGAGAACGGTGCGCGTCATGGCGGATAAAAATGTACTTGGCAGACATCAGGTCCTTTGGCACATATGACTGTGGAAGGCAGTGATGCTCCGCTACTGGGGCCAAAAACCTATCATTCCCCAGGAAAACCGACCCGCTCCTTTTGTCGGCCCCCGAACCAGATGCGCCAAGAAGGAATTCCCCTGGAACACTCAAAGGCTGGCCCAGGACCAGCTCAACTGAAGAAGAGTGCAGGTCCTCCTTAGGTGCCGCACGCAGGCCCAGCAGGACCCAAGGAAGGCGGTCAACCCAGCTGCTGTCAACCCAGCTGCTGTCAACAAGCGCAGCCCGTAAGGCAGCCTTCATGGTACCGTGGAACCTCTCGCGAAGGCCATTGGCCTGCAGGTGGTACGGGGTAGTGCGATAGAGTTTGACGCCAAGGTTCTCCGCCACAGCAGTTCACAGCTCAGACGTGAACTGAGGACCCCTGTCAGACGTCAAGTCAAGCGGTACGCCAAACCGAGATACCCTGGAGGAGACGAACGTGCGAGCAACATCTGCTGAGGTGGTTGACGACAAAGGAACTGCTTCAGGCCACTGAGTCATCCTGTCCACCATAGTCAGGGGAAACCCGGGGAAGGGGGAAATGGACCTACCAGGTCTACATGGACATGTTCGAACCTTCTCTGGGGTATGGGAAAGTGCTCCATAGGGGATTTGGTGTGTCGTTGCACCTTGGCACGCTGACACGCAAGACATGAGGAAGCCCACGCCCTGACCTCTTTCCGGAGGCCGGGCCACACAAACTTGGCCCCCACCAACTTAACTGAGGCTTTAACTCCCGGGTGCGAAAGGGAATGAACTGCATCAAAAACCCGCCGACACCAGCAAGCAGGAACCAAGGGGCGAGGCCTGCCCAATGAGACGTCGCAAAGTAGGGTTACGCCACTGTCCTGAAATGAGACATCTTCCAAACGCAAACTGGACTCGGCCATCCTAAAAGCCTGAATCTCCGTATCCGTAAGTTGGTCGGCAGCCATGGCAGAGTAGTCCACTACCAAATGCACAGAACTAACCTGCGCCCTGGACAGACAGTCAACCACCTGATTACACTTGCCGGCGACGTGCTGAATGTCAGCGGTAAACTCTGAAATGGCAGAAAGCTGCCGTTGGTGTCGTGCAGTCCATGGTTCTGAAACCTTTGCCATGGTAAACGTGAGAGGCTTGTGGTCTACAAAAGCGGTAAAGTCACGGCTCTCAAGCAGGAACTGGAAATGACGTGTCGCGAGAAAAAGGGCAAGGAGCTCCCTGTCAAACATACTGTATTTCCTCTCCGCATCCCAAAGCTTCCTGCTAAAAAAGGCGAGGGGCTGCCAAGCACCACCCACCCATTGTTCGCACATGGCCCCGACTGCAAAATCGGAGGCATCGGTAGTAAGGGCAACGGGCGCCTCGGGAGACGGGTGGGCCAGCAGGGCAGCGTTGGCAAGAGCAGCTTTGGCACTGTCAAATGCCTGCACCTGCTCAGGTGTCCACTCTATCTCTTGGTTGCCTTTCTTGCCCTTAAGTGCATTGTACAGGGGGTGCATGAGGTAAGCAGCCCGGGGGATGAAACGGTTATAAAAGTTCACCATCCCCAAAAATTCCTGCAGGGGCTTCACTGAGGGAGGGCGCAGAAAAGCAGAAACCGCCTCCACCTTAGCGGGCAGGGGAAACGCCCCTTGGGGCAAAACGAGGTGTCCCGAAAACTCAATGGCCGGCAGACCGAACTGGCATTTAGCTGGATTCACAATCAAACCGTGCTCACTGAGAAGCTCAAACAACTGGCCTAGGTGCACTGCATGCTCCATGGCGGAAGGACTGGCGACCAGTATGTCATCCAGCTAGATGAACAAAAATGGCATACCACGCAAAACGGAGTCCATGAGGCGCTGAAACGTCTGTGCCGCTCCCTTCAGACCGAAGGGCATCCGCAAAAACTCGAAAAGGCCAAAAGGAGTGATAACCGCGGTCTTGGGCACATCACGCGGATGAACAGGAACCTGATGGTATCCCCTTACCAAATCCACCTTTGAAAAAATAGTTGCCCCAGCAAGATGAACCAAAAAATCTTGAATGTGGGGAACCGGGTACCTGTCATTAGTTGTGGCATTACTAAGGTGCCGAAAATCCCCACAAGGGCGCCACCCACCGTCAGCTTTAGGGACCATGTGCAACGGGGACGCCCACGGGCTGTTTGAGCGGCGCACAATACCAAGGCACTCCATGTTCGCAAACTCCTCCCTGGCTATCGCTAACTTAACGGCATGGAGACGCCGTGCACGCGCAAAAACCGGCGGACCCACAGTGGTAATGTAATGTTCCACACCATGTTTAGCTACGGCTGCAGAGAAGGTGGGAACCGTGAGGGTGGGAAACTCGGCAAGCAAACGCTGGTACTCATCACCTGTGGCAAGCATGTTAGCGAGGGGCAGGGGGCCAGGACTACCTGGTGTACAGGGGTAGGTATCAAAAGACACAGCATCTATCAACCACCTATTAGCTACATCGACCAACAACCTGAGAGCACACAAGAAATCAGCGCCGAGTGTAGGTACTGACACAGACGCTATCACAAAGTCCCAGTTAAACTGACGTCCCTTGAAACGCACAGTCACCAACCTTGTTCCATATGTGCGAATGGCGGTACCGTTCGCCGCGTCCAGCAGGGGTCCGTGACATTGTCCCAAGGTGTCCGCAGCTGAAGTCGGCATGATGCTAAGCTGAGGACCCAAGTCCACAAGCAGACGGCGTCCTGAAGCAGTGTCCTCAGTGAAGAGCAGCTTGTCCGAGCTGCCAGCGCACACAGCTGCTAGTGAGCGCCGGCCCTCTCGTTTCCCTGGTGCTGGAAGGTACACGGCGGAATGCAGTGCTTCGCCTTCACTCCAAACCGGCGATGATAGAAGCAGAGCACGCTCTCCTTCCACCGGCGCTCTGCGACGGCGGCCACAGCACCAGCTTCTCCAGTCTCTGATCCTTGTAGAGCCGCACTCGGTAAAAGTGCATGCACTCTGGAATGCCTGGATGCCAGTAAAATCTTGTCCACCTCCTCAGCTAGCCCGCGGTAATCCTTGGCCCGTATCAGAGTGGAGCTGGCTAGCGCGGTGCGTACGGGAGGGGGGAGCTGGCGCAGGAACAGATGCGTAAAGAGAAAAGAAGCGTCGCCCGGGCCGAGCAGAGCCAGCATGTGCTCCATCAGTTCGGAGGGTTTACCATCTCCCAAGCCATTCAGGGACAACAGGCGATCAGCCCGCTCTTCGTCCGAAAGCTGATAAATCCGCAGCAGGTTCTCCTTCAGCGCTCCATACTTGTTAGCAGGCGGCGGGATCCGGAGCAGTCCCATCAGCCAGCGGGTAGAAGCAGAGTCCAGCGCCGCGATGACATGGTAATACTTGGTGTCGTCTGAGGTGATCCCGCGGAGGTGAAACTGGGCCTCCACATGCTGGAACCAAGGCTCTGGATCGTGCTGCCAGAACTCCGGGAGCTTGACCGTGGCCGCAAAAATAGCGGGAGAAACGGCCGCGGCTGGTGAGGAAACAGCGGCCGCGGCCGTTGAGCTGTCGTCAGCAGACATGTTCTTTCGTCGGGGTCACCAATGTAGGAGTCGGTGGAAGGAGACATGAGCAGCTATGTAGAGTCTCAGCTTTATTGGCGGTAAACTACACAACAATTAAGGACTCAAAAAATAACTGGCAGAATAATGGAAAAGTCAAGCCCTTTTAGCTCAGGCTTCTCACTTCCGCCACACTCCAGACCCTTTTCGGTCTCCTCCTTCGCAATAAGAGCTCAGGGCATTCTGGTGTGAAATGTGTATATATGTGGCCACCACAACAGCATAATTCTGCTTTTACATTGGGGGGAAATAGTTAATTGATCCTCTGCTGAATTTGTAAGTTCAATTCCTTACAAAGAAATTACAGTAATTCCTCACTTATCGCGGGTGTTACGTTCCAGGACCACCGCGATAAGTGAAAATCCGCGAAGTAGGGACGCTATATTTATTTTAATACAATATATTATTTTAGTAGATATACACTATTTTAAGTTTTTATAAACCCTCCCCACACACTTGTACACCAAATATATATATTACTGTACAACATGTACTACACATGTGAAGAAGAGTACCGCAAAAACCCGCGAAACAGCGAAAACACCGCAATAAATATTTTACAATAATAAACCGAAACAGCGAGTCCGCGAAAAGCGAACCACGAAGTAGCGAGGGATTATTTTAACCGTTTCTAATTTTCATGGTAGTTTCTTTTTAATGAAAGAGGCAGAATATCAACCAAAAATCCAGGGAAAAAAAGTTACATAAAATTTATAGATTGACTTGCATTGTCATTGACCAAAGTATTTGATCCCCTACAACCCAACCAGAAATCCTCAACAACTCAACTCAATATCACTGTCATCGGACAGAAGTGAAATTCTCTGACTCACCAGTTGTTTTGGACTCTTTTCACATTTCCCTAAAAGAGTGACCTAACTTTTTAAATTCCAAATTTTATTGGCAACTGCTATGGTTATCATGCATGGAAAACGGCGCTGAGGCATCTGGCACTATAATAGTGACTGCTTCATGTGTAATAGCTGGCCTCTGCTAATTAAAACTGTAATAGGGCATGTACAAAGGCATGTTTGGTTATTAAGGCTGTCATAGTCGCACCTCTACACTTCTTCTGAGAATGATGTCAAAGCACTTAATCCGAACAGAGATTAGCGTGGCAGGATTTACACCGGACCTAGACTCCATGTTTTTACAGTCCACACAATGGTCAGTAACGGCTCCGTGAATGGTAGAAATGTCCAATAACGTTTAGCAGAACACCAGCGGAAAGTGTAACTCAATTCACTGCCAAAACCTATAGAAACGTCACACTGCCAGACCGCATTGCTCCAGAGAGTCCAAGCGTCTTAGCGCACCGAAATAAAAATTTAAAAAGTATCACCGTGACCAGGTTGGCCCAATGTACCAGTGATGATGATCAATAAAATATAATTGAAAATAATTAAAAATATGCGACCTTTCGTTAAAGTTTGGTAATGAGGTGCCAGCCCATCTGTATAATACTTATAATAATAAAAGCTTAATAATAATTTAATCGATTGTAGCTCACACTGTAGCTATTAGTAAAAAAATAAATAAAAGAAAATTCCTACTTTCTCCAACAATGGCTTTTAGTCCAAGCGGTGACATGATGATCCCGTCCCTGCGTGTCCAGCTCTCCACAGAAGCCGAATCTCAACTACTCTAAAGCTGATCAAAATAAGTAACACCCTCGTTCCAGTTAATTCCAAAATAAAAGCCTTCAGTTACGCGAGTATGAAAACGAGAGATTGAGATAAAGAATCTAAACTCAAGGACAACTGTTTAACTTTTCCTGTGGTTTCAACTGAAGTAATGCAAGGGGAAAAGACCTGGTTTCCCTTTAACAAAACACTGACTTGTAAGCGTTCTAAAGAAAGTGAACTATGAAATATTAATAATACCATTAGTAATATAGGCAACTCATTCTAATTCCAGAATAGGTAGAATAAAAGTAAAGGGAAAACCTGATATTGTGTAAACTTAACTTCACACACCAAGAGGCTCACGGGAGTCAAACTAACATGAAAACCGCAAACAAGCTGCATGAGCAGAAAATGCTGTGTTGTGGGACGAGGTTCACTAGACTGAACTGCAACATAACTGTAACGTGTTTGCCCACTTTTGAGGTAAAGGGGCTGTATCTCACACCATGCTATATTATTATTATTATTATTATTATTATTATTATTATTATTATTATTATTATTATTATGGAAATGTAAAGTAGTTTTTTCACCGTCATTCGGGTATTTGTGTGGGTCTTACTTCCGTAGTCAAAAAATTAAACTTTTTAGACTAAGTTTTGTCCTGAAATTGTCCGTTTACCACAGACTTAAGCATACATGCTTTTATTTTGAAGACCACACATAAATTCGGAAACAGTAGTCACTGTTTCTCAGTTATGGTGAGCCAGCAGGACAACAAAATCCTTAGTTGGAAATGAAATAAAGACAGAAAAAAAAACAGGGACAGGGACAAATAAATATGTGAATATAGATTGTCAACTGATATATATTCAAAGTTACTAACCTGGTTACGATATGACGGCCTTATGTGACATTGTCCTAACCTGTGAGTGTGAATGTTGTCTGTCTCTGTGTTAGCCCTGTCACAGGCTGGCGATCTGTACAGGGTGTACCCCGCCTCTCGCTCTATGACAGCTGGGATAAGCTCCAGACCCCTCACCCCCACCCCCCGCACCCCACGACCCTGAACAGGATAAGCGGAAGAGGATAGATGGATGGATGGAATGGATTGATGGATGACGCACATTCAGACAATTCAAGAAAACGGTGACTGTTCGGTTTAGTGGCCATGGGAGGGCAGTACAGCACAAGAAAAAAACTAGTCAACTGTCTCAGTCTGATTCTCAGCAGTGGTGGTAAACTCGTTTCATTTCATTCATAAAAGTACAGGGATTTTCAACTCAAGTATTTTAAGTGTTTCTGTACTTTTCAGTTTAATGCAGGGCAGTTGCTCTGGTGTCAAAAAAGTTCTGCAGATACACTTTTAATAGTAAACATGAATGCTGCCTTAAGTTGCTTTTCTATTCGAGCACTCAAAGCACTTTATACTTCATTCACCCATTCCCACAAGCACCTTTTCTATACCCAAATGCTTTCTATCTAACATCCACACTCCAATGACTTCAATTCAATTCAATTTTATTTATATAGCACCAAATCACAACAAACAGTTGCCTCAAGGCGCTTTGTATTGTGGATAAAGACCCTACAATAATACAAAGAAAACTCAAGCACCTGGCAACAGTGGGAAGGAAAAACTCCCTTGTAACAGGAAGAAACCTCTGGCAGAACCAGGCTCAGGGAGGGGCAGTCATCTGCCGCGACCAGTTGGGCTGAGGGGAGAGAAAAAAAAAAGACATGCTGTGGAAGAGAGCCAGAGATTAATAACAATTAATGATTAAATGCAGAGTGGAGTATAAACAAAGTAAATAAGGTGAATGAAAAGAAACAGTGCATTATGGGAACCCCCCAGCAGCCTAGGCTAGTTCAGGGTCACCTGATCCAGCCCTAACTATAAGCTGAATGAACACATCAGAGAGTAACTTGGGGTTACATATATTGCCTAAGTCACGGCGAGTCGACCCGCACTGAGTCATTCCGTATGGAAACGCAGCTTAAGTTCACTTTGGTACACAGACTGGAACAGCCAGGGATTGACCCACCAACCTTATGATTAGCAGGTGACCTGCTCCACCTCCTGAGCTACAGCCACCTTAGAGTGGTGACATAATGTACAAGTTATGGCTGGATTAACTTTTTTGAAGAACTATAGAGCCCCAGTAAGCCCATCCTTTAAACACATTCTTTTCTTACATCAACACGAAAGAAAAATAATAAAGCTCACCAAACTGCATTTTAATACAGGGACTCCCTTAAACACAGTTTCAAAGTAATAAAAATAAACTGTATTTTACCATTTAATTTAGATTTCAGCTGCTTAAAGAACAACCACACACCAGTTGATAATCCAGCCTTTCTTGTAACTTGCTGTGATTTCCTACTGATGGTGATTTTTCTTGCTATTGACATTAGGTAATATTATGTCAGAAGAACATACTGCTGCTCACTGATTGTCACCTCTTCTTAACCTCTTAACATCTTTTTCCCATAGCTTCATATTATGGCTCATCAAAAGTCTGCACATCATCCTTGTTCTTGAAAATCAGTGCAAGTACACTTCTTCTCCATTGCTGTGTGCTCCAAAGTTATGTTCTCTGAGGAAAATGAATTTTGCATTTTGCATTTGCTTTGGAAATCAAGATCCCAGAGTCTGGAGGAAGAGAGGAGAGCCACAGAATCCACGTTGTTTGAGGTCAGTGTAAAGTTTCCACAGTCAGTGATGGTTTGGGGTGCCATGTCGTCTGCTGGTGTTGGGCCACTGTGTTTTCTGAGGTCCAAGGTCAACGCACCCATCTACCAGGAAGTTTTAGAGCACATCATGCTTCCTGCTGCTGACAACTTTATGGAGATGCAGATTTCATTTTCCAACAGGACTTGGGACCTGCACATAGTGCCAAAGCTACCAGTACCTGGCTTAAGAACCATGGTAAACCTGTTCTTAATTGGGCAGTGCACTCACCTGACCTTAGACCCATAAAAAAATCTACGAGCCATTGTGAAGAGGAACGCCAGACCCAACAATTCAGAAGAGCTGAAGGCCACTATCAGAGCAACCTGGGCTGTCATAATACCTGAGCAGTGCACAGACTGATCATGCTGAGTGCTGTACATTCTATTACTTTTCATTTTCATACTTTTCAGTTGGCCAACATTTCTAAAAATCTTTTTTTTGCATTGGTCTTAAGTAATCAAATTTTCTGAGATACTAAATTTGGAGTTTTCATTAGTTGTCAGTTATAATGTAATGAATGAATATAATATACAAGTTTCACGTTTTGAATGGAATTTCTGAAATAAATCAACCTTTTCATGATATTCTAATTTTATGACCAGCACCTGTATGTGAGATTGTAGTTGTGTTTTGTTGTTTTTAATGTCACTGCTACATGTAGCTGCAAAACTATTTGCCATCCTGGGGATAACAAAGATTTCTTTGACCTTTGACCTTCTGTTGTACACTGTGTTGACTGATATTGTCTGCAATCTTTAGTATTTATCACCTGACAGCTGTGCTCGTTTTCATCATTATGACCTTTACTCATTTAATGATAACGCTCACAACTGTTCCACTGATTCATTTCATGTGTGTTACACTTCTTTTTTTTTTTTCTTGTTTGTTAATTTTGTTCTGTTTTACATACCCATCCTGTGTCACAGTTTTGAAAAACACTTCACTTTGCTCTCAACAGTATTTGTCCTTTCAGTTTGTACTTAATATTTCTAAATTGTATTCCTCGAATTTAAATACATTGTGGGGAATCTTTACAACATTTCCTGTATAAAGTATTTTCCAGGTCATGGTCCTCTTAAATCATAGATTTTATGAGGGTGGCTTAAACAAACCAACCTCAGTGCAATTGTATGAGAACTAAGAAATTAAATCTTTAGAAACAGCTTATGCTGCTTCACCACAAGAACATATAATTAAGAACCTGAGGAAACTGAAACTGGAGTTAAATGAAATAACTGATAAAAGGACACAATTTATGTTGCAGAGACTGCGTTTGGAAAACTTCGAGCATGGAAATAAATCTGGAAAATTTCTGGCCAACCAGTTAAAACTAAACAAAGAAAAAACAGCTATTTATTCCATTAAAGATTCAACTGGTAACATTACTCATGACCCACAACAAATAAATAACTCTTTTAAAGATTTTTATGAAGCTTTATACTCATCACAGATTAATCCATCTGATGCTACCATTGAAGAATTCCTTAACAATATAAATCTACCTAAACTAAATGAGGAACAGGTTGCAGCTCTGGATTCACCACTTTCAATGTCTGAATTCCAGGAAGCCTTAAAGCATCTCCCAAATAATAAAGCCCCAGGCCCAGATGGTTTTCCAGCTGAGTTTTATAAAGAATTTTGGTCTGAGCTAGCTCCCATTTTTTTCAGAATGGTGACTCAGATTCAGAATGATCAAACACTATCTCCAAATATAAACTCTGCTAACATTAGCCTGCTTCTTAAACCAGGCAAAGACCCCACACTCCCATCTAGCTACCGCCCAATCTTTCTTATTAATGTAGATCTTAAATTAATTTGCAAGGTCCTGGCCAGAAGATTAGAAAATATTACTCCACTTATTATACATCCAGACCAAACAGGCTTTATCAAGGGTCGACATTCAGCCAATAATACACGCAGACTGATAAACGTAATAGACTATTGTTCTATTAACAAATTAGAAACCACAATTATATCTTTAGATGCAGAGAAAGCATTTGACAGGGTAAACTGGAAATTTTTATTAGCAGTCCTACACAAATTTGGATTTGGTTCATCCTTTATAAACTGGATCAGAACACTATACAGCTCTCCAAATGCACGTGTTAGGACAAATGATATTATTTCCCAAAGCTTTAATCTGCAGAGGGGCACCAGGCAGGGCTGCCCACTCTCTCCCTCACTTTTTATCATTTTTATTGAGCCGCTTGCAGCAGCAATACGTCAACATGCAAATATTAAAGGGATTCAAACTGAAAATACAGATCATAATATAAGCCTTTATGCTGATGATGTATTACTTTTCCTTGGGAGTTCACAATCCTCTCTTCTGAAGACAATCTCACTAATAGATAAGTTTTCATCTATATCAGATTACTCTATCAATTGGGCTAAATCAACAGTTTTGCCTTTGAATTGTAACTTTCAGAATACCTCCCGGATTCCACTAAAATCAGGAAATATTAGATATTTAGGCATCAATTTTTCCGCCAGGCTCTCAGACTTGGTACGATTAAATCATATCCCCCTGTTAAAAACAATAGAGGATGACTTATCACGTTGGAATAGTTTACCTATATCACTGATGGGGAGAGTTGCCGCCATTAAAATGATGGTTTTACCAAAAATTAATTATCTATTCTCACTGATCCCTAATAAACCTTCTGTTGCTTGGTTTAAGTCACTAGACTCAAACATCTCAAAATTCCTATGGAAAAACAAACCATCGCGAATTAGTTTGAAAACTTTACAAAAGCCAAAACACTATGGCGGTCTAGAACTACCAAAGTTTTATTTCTATTTCTTAGGCAGTAGATTGCAGTACATTTCAAAGTGGATCAAATCGAATTCATTAGACAACCCATGGTTGGATTTAGAGCAGGCACTCTGCGGAAAAGTAAAAATCTCAGATCTACCTTTCATTAGCCCCAGTATTAAGCATCACAACTGCTTTAAAAGTCTTAGTATTAACACCTCTCTGTCAGCCTGGTGGGAATTTTTAAAAATAACTAAGTCTTCACTTATCCCCTGTAAATTATCGCCCATTTGGAACAACCCAGATATTTGTCAGAAAAAGAAAATGCTGAATTTTCCATTATGGCGTGATAAGGGGATAAATAAGTTAGAACATATTATCCAAGATGGAAACCTTATGACATTCCATGAACTTATATTAAAATATGGAATGGGCAACAGTAGATTTCTCGAATATCAACAACTGAAATCTATCCTGCAGGAAAGATTTAATCTCAATCAACTGAATTTAGAAATACCTACATGGGTATCTGAACTTCTAAACCTCTGTACCCCCAAATTGTTATCAAAATTATATAAATTATTATTAAAAACTGATGATTCAGTCTCCCTCCCGATTACAAAATGGGAAGGTGATCTTTCTATCAGCCCGGACCAAAACTTCTGGACAGAAATATGCTCAAATATCTTCAAAATGACTAAAAATCCCCAATTACAACTTATACAATATAAAATTCTCCATAGAACGCACTATACTGGACAAAGGATGTTCCAAATGGGCCTTACACACTCAAACACATGCACCCACTGCACAAGCAATTCAGAGGAGAACTATATGCATGCTCTGTGGTCTTGTATTCCTGTTCAGAAGTTCTGGCAGAGGATATGCGAAGACTTATCTACATGGTTTAGCTGTCGTGTTCCAACTTCCCCCAGACTGTGTATTTTAGGTGACGTTAATGAATTAGTGATGGAGTCATATATATCACACATAGTTCTTACCGCCTTGTGTATCGCTAAGAAAACTATCCTCATGAATTGGAAATCAAAAAATAAACTGTGTATTACTCAATACAGAAATCTACTATTAGATCATGTTAGCTTAGAGAGAATGTCTGCTTCTGCTAAAAACCAACTGGATGAATTTGACTCTCTCTGGTTCCCACTGATCAGCTCCATTACTTAGCGGGGGTGGTTGGCTGAGGGCTCTGCTTCTGGTGTGCTTTGTGGGCGGGTCTGGGGCGGACTCCCGGGGCCCGTGTGTGTCCGATAGCCCCTGGGACTGGAATCCTGCGTCTGCCTTCTTGTGGCGTCCGTGTGCTTGTCCTGGTTGATGGTGGTGGGGGGCTTGGGTGGGTGCTGCCTTACGGTCTTGGGGTGTGGCCGGGGTGCTTGGGGTGATGGTTGCTGGCCTTGGCCGGATTGGCCGGTCTTCTCTGTGGGGCTCGGGGCGTGGGGTCTGGGGCCTGGGGCCCTGGGATCGCGCCGGCTGCCGGTGGGTCCCCCCTGGCGCTGGGGGGGTCTCTGCTGCCCCGGTGCGCCACCGGGTGGGGTGGGTTGGTCCGGCCTGCGTCGGGATGTTCGGTCCGCGCTTCTGGGGCTCTGAGGTGCCTGCATCGTGGGGTGGTGGGGGTGGTGGGGGTGGCCGTCGTGGAGTGGCTGGGGTGTACGGGGCACCGTTTTCCCAATTCAGGCCAGGTTGTCTTGTCTCTTGTTTGTGTCCCTCGTTGAGTGAATGAGTATCTGGAGTGGAGCATGCTGCCCTCTGTGGCAGGGGCTGTGGTGCCGATCTCGGGCGCTGCGGTGCTCCATGGTGCTGTCACCGGGGCCCCGGGTCCACCTGCGCCTGCCCTGTGCTGGGGTGTGGGGAATCGGGGTGCCTACTGAGCCAGCGGACAGCTGGCTCTCTTATTCCAGGTTTCCTGGTCATAAGTCCCCCCCCCCCCCCCCCCCCCCCACACACACACACACACACACACACACACACACACACACATATACAAACTTCATGTCGTGTGGAGAGGCCACGTGCTGAACCGCACTTGACTCTCCATTTTAATTGCATTACAGACATTACAAGTGACAATACACTCTGATACACATAGGACCTTGGGGGGCAGGCATGGGGATGATGAGAGGGGGCCACTGTGATGGCCCCACTCTGGTCCAGTCTACCGTCAGCCCCCCAATTTTAATGGCACTTTAGACATTAAGGGCTTTGAGGGGGTGGTGAGGTCGAGCACCCATGGATGCTTGAGGCACAGCTGTCCCCTCAATTTTAACTACATCTTAGACACTTCATGCATTCACAAACATGAAGCCATACACTTCAACATTTATAATTTGAGTGGGGGGTGGGGTGGGGTGGGCCATCCCACACCCGGATTTCCTGCACCTCGCCCGGGGTGGGAGTCGGGTGGTGCTTCGGGTGCCGGGCTGGCAGCATCGTGGGGTCGCTGTTGGCCCGGGTGGGGTGTCTACTTGCCCTGGCCTCAGAGGGTGGATAGATGTGGATGAATGTGCATTTGTCACAGTCCTCGTGGGTGTATTTGGGTGGGTAAATACGTGTGGGTAGGGTTGTGTGTGTGTGTGTGTGTGTGTGTGTGTGTGTGTGTGTGTGTGTGTGTGTGTGTGTGCGCATGAGCATATGTGGGTGAGTGTGTGTGCATACGTGTGTGCATGGCTGGACCTGAATCTGGGCCTTCTTGTGCCTTGCCTCCCGGCTGCTTCTCGGTGGTCGCTCCTGCGTCCCCCGCTTCCCCGGGGTGTGGGTGCCTTGGGGTTCCTGGGCCGGGCTGGATGTTCTGGCGTGGGTGTCGACCTGCTCTCCTGGGGGCTGTGGGCCGGGGCGGCTTGGGCTTCTCCGGCGTGGGGGGGGGCTCTGCGGTATGTCGGGCGGTTCTTGGGCACCTGGGCCCTGGGGCCCTGCCGCCAGCCTGCACGGGGGGGCTGGCCTCTGGGGGGGCCGGTTTCCTGATGCCTCGAATTCCCTGGGGCCCTTGCCCCTCGACTGGGGGGGCTCCATCTGGGACCTCCCTCTCCCCTCTGCTGGGGTGGGTATGCGGTTGTCGCTGGAATGTGCGGCCGCGGGTTTTCGTGGCTCTTGATGGGCTGCGGATGGCTCGGGTTCCCTGGGTCCTTCTCTGCCTGCCTCTGGCTCCTTGTGGGCGGAGCGGCGGCTTTCTGCTCTCGTTGGTAAGTGCATTCCATGACACAGACACTAACGCAATCACAGCATAACAAAATTGTTGTTCTTATACAACCATGCTTCATTTTGTTGTGCCTTTTCCACATAGTTATTTTTCCAGGTATTGCTTGTTCTGTTTTGGTATGTTGTCTTTTTTCTGGTTTTTTTGCAGTTGCAGCATTTGAATTGTTTTGGTTAGTGTAGTGGTGCTCTGTCCTCTTTTTCTGTTTTCTCCCCTCTCTCTCTCTCTCTCTCTTTTTTTTTTTTTTTTTTTTTCTTCTTCTTCTCCCCCAGCCTGTCCACTGGAATTAAATGTATATGTACACAAATAAATGAAATAAAACAAACAAACAAACAAACAACAAAAACACAAAACATTAACAAGAAAAGCTTATAGAGACTCTATAGAGCTTATCTTGGAAGAATAAATATGTTTGGCACAACAATGCATTCAGATCACAATTCTGCTTGCAAACAGTGCCAGACATGACAGGCTTTAAAAAAAAAAAAAAAAAGAACTAAGAAATCTGCAGTGAGTACTTTTCTTCTACTCCATTCATCTACTTACAGTAAAGCTTCAAATACTGGACTTTTATTTGTAAAGTGTGTTTAAAAATCAAGAATTAGCACATTTCTTTAGGAATGGAAACCCTTCCTCCAGCACTGGTATCCATCATGACATATCCATCATGACAATAAGTAATGTGTCAGTGTCAAATGTAAACCCAGCTGTATAACCATGGCTGTAGGTGAAGAGGGCAATAGACATGATAGGTTGATATGCTTAATCAAACCGTAAAGAAGGTGTCAAGGTTCAGCTTCTTCTTTCCAGCTTTTTCTGTTTAGGGAGCAACAGAGTAAATATTTGAGGGTTTTTTTTAAATGCTGTTGAGCATTTAAGTATTTAAAATTATTATTGCATCAGAAAACAAACATATGTTTTGTAGCAGAAAACATGTCTCTCATATAGACTGCTCGCCGCTAAGATACTTTGAAATATGTGGAAATGGTATACAGGAGTTCTGTTGCCAGCTCTTAATATGCTGAGCTAGTTTTCTTCACTGCCAGGTATGTGCCATATACTCATTTGAAGGTTAATGGAAGTTTTTGATTACTGTCAGCTAAGTTTGGCTTCTTAGCTGTGTTTGATCAGACGTCTCAGTGGTGATATGCTTGGTGTTAACCAGCTGTTACACTGATACACCTGATACAGGTGTATCAGTGGTGATCGCCCAATGTTATAGGGTTAAACTCCACCACCTGGAGCAACAACTCATCCCTGAGCCAGAGGGAGCACTCCACCCTTTTCTGGCTGAGGACCATTCTGTACATAAAAATTATGAACAGAATCAGTGACAAAGGGCAGCCCTGGCAGAGTCCAACACTCACAGGAAATGAATCTGACTTATCGCCAGCAACGTGGACCAAGCTCTTGCTGTGGTTGTACAGGGACTGAATATCCTGCAACAACGGGCCATTCAGTCTTTTTCCATTGCCTCACTGAACTTCTCCGAAACCCAAGTTTTTGCTTCAGCTACTGCCAGAGCCACGTTCTGCTTGGCCTGCTTGTACCCAACAGCTGCCTCTGGAGGCCCATGGGCTAACCAAGCTTGATAGGACTCGTTCAGTTTGATAGCTCCCTTCACCTCTAGTGACCACCATCTGGTTTGGGGATTACCACCATGACAGGCACCAACCACCTTGCAGCCACAGAACATGGTCCACTCAGACTCAATGTCCTCAGCCTCACCTGGAATGCTGGAGGTAGGAGTTGAAGATCTTGCAGACTGGGGCCTTTGTCAGGCATTCCCAGCACACCCTCACAAGGTCTGTCCAGCATGCTTCCCACCAGACGATGCAGGTGGTGTTCAGTTGACAGCTCAGTTCCTCTGTTCACCCAAGTGTCCAGGCCATGCATTGAGGTGAGCCCAACTATATCTAGCCAATATCTCTCAACCTCACACACTAGCTCATCTCCTTCCCGACCAGAGAGGTGACATTCCATGTCCCGATAGCCAGCCTTGGTAGCTGGGGATCGGTCCACCAGGGCCTCCGCCCTTGGCAGCCCCCCCAACACACATTGCACCCGCCCCTTATGATGCCTCCTGTGGGTGGTGGGCCTATAGGAGAGTGGACCCATGTTTCCTCTTCGGGCTAATGCTTGGCCACCAGACACTAAACTTCGAGCTCTGTCCCATGGCATGGCTCCAGGATGGGACCCCAGTAACCCTATCCTGATCAGGGTAAACTGTTCACTTGATGTATTTTCCATGCATCTCCAGAAAATAGGGTCACCATTCCTGGAAGATCCCTCATAACTCTGCCGGGAAAGTATAATGAAAAGTTTTTCAGTAGCATCTAAAGCTTTGTGTTTCCCTAATTACATCAGTAGATTCTTCAACGCATCTTTATTCCTTTAATTTTTTTCCCACAGTTTTATTGTTCTATAAGCATTAATATATGATCTCAAAACAAAATACCTACACTGTACGTGCAAACCGCATATCAAAATTTTACATCTAGACTGAGCCCATTTTTGAATGCTGTTTTTATATTTAATCTTTATTGTCAAACCAGTGAAGCTGAGCCGAGCTCATAAAAAGTATCAGGAGCAGGTAATGGTCCAAGTTTCAGTTTAAAATAGGTTAAATGCATCACATTTCCACTGATTCATTTATTTACAGCATGTTTTAAGTGCAATACAGATTCTTGGAATACATTTTATATGCGAAGCTCATCAATCCATACCTGACTATATATATATATATATATATATATATATATATATATATATATATATATATATATATATATATATATATATATATATATATATATATAGTATAGTGTGTTTAGGTGTGTGTGCGCGTGCGTGCGTGTGTGTGTATTGGTTACTCAGGTGAGTTAATATCTACGCATGGACGTGTTATCTTCAGCAGCACCTGAAGGGACCGCAGCATGTTTACGTCAGTCTTGCGTGTCTCTGTGGCTTACCGCAGCAGCAGAAGGGGACTACTGTCAGTCAAGCAGCCATCAGTAAAAACTTGTAGCAGGAACGGAGAAAAGTATAAACATCCTGCAATAAACACACAGAGCAGCTTCCTGTTGATCGTGTTCTCACTGTTTTCTCGTTATTCCTTTGCCTTTTTGGATCAATTTCCTATCTTCTACATCCACTCCACCACAGAATGCGGGAATGATCAGTGCCGGCTCTCTTCCTCCGCCGCCATCAGCACCACCTCGCTTGGTCTCCGTGTTCGCTGTCAGCCGTCAGAGCTCTCCAGAGGATGCGGCGTCCGCTGCTTGGACAGACGGCGGTGTTCGTTGCTATTTTGGCGCTGAGTACCTCCTTGATAGGTAAGGAGACACTGTCAGACACACACGGAGGTTTTATGAAACTGCGCCGGGCCTCCAGGAATTACGCATCATCCCAGAAACTCATAATTCTGGTGTGAGTGGCTGCTTTTTTGCAGAAGTCTGTCTGTGGCACTGTTATGAGTATAATGGGCACTCATTGTATTTTAGCTGGTTGGCTTGCTTGGGACAATCACTCATTGTCCAAACTCCACCAAACATCGCAACACTAATAAGGACCCACTCCTGAACACATTCACAGGACATTGAATGACAGTCACAGCGCCACCTACTGGAAACAGGATCTCAATGACACATTGTCCAATCTGCACCAAAATTCACATTTGTGATAAGGAGCTACCCCTGAAGACATCCATATGATATTGAATGCCAGTTGCAGCGCCACCTAGTGGAAACACGTACAATAACAGCTCTAAATCGGGTTTTACATTCGGCAGGAGAAGCAGCTCTCTGGGGGTTTGTGAGGCTCGCATGTGGCTCGCTGGGGGTTTGCGGGGCTCGTAGGCTGCTCGCAGGGGGTTTGAGGGGGCTCACAGGTGGCTCGCGCGGGGTTCGCGGGGCGCACAGGTGACGAGGGCCTTTAACGCCGCTTGCAGCTTTAATTTTTAATTTTTTTTTTTTTTTTGGGGGGGGTCTCTTTTTAAATAAATAAAAAAAAAATCATGTATTGCCTTACCTTTAAAGATTTAAAGATGAAGTCCATGTGCCTATCCTTCTCCCTATCGGTACGGCACGGTACTTTCTGCCTCACCCTGTGTATTTTCACTGTGCATTTATGACCAATCATAAAGAGTAAACATAAAATTAGACAGACTGTGGAACATCAGAATGTGTAGTACATGTGTAATCAAACGTATATTGGCGAAATAAAGAGAGGCAGCAATAGGCCAGCCGCCTTCTTCATTTATTGTATGTGACACCAGAGGTGAGCCACAGCACTGCACTGCCTCATCCTGCATTTCTTCCATGTGTTTGAACAGGCAATGTGTAAATTCCGTGATTTTGACCATCAAAGTGTTGAAATAATTCAGAAAACAGTTTTATAGAACAGTTAAGTAGCCAAATGTATTTTCTCTTATTATTGTTAATATTTTACTTGTCATGACGACAGGGGAGGCACTGCCTCACCTGCCTCCCCTGACTGCATGTCACTGACTTTAACATTCGCAGTTGCTTAAACTACTTTGGGTGAAAGTTGGCTGAATCTAGGGTAATTAGGTGCCCCACTTCATGTTGGACTGCACAGTATCTTCCTCCCTTTTCCCCAATACAAGACAGTATCACACATTTTGATTGGATCTATTTTTTTTTAAAAGTCCAGATAATTGAATGTCAACTTCCAGGGTGTAATGATTGTACAGCATACATCTTTAATGTATATTTAAATGTGAATTTATTTTGGAATTAAATTTTGATTTGATTTGATGGCTTTTATAGTCATTAGATGAAATACCCCTACAACTTCATGTCCCAGTTTTCTTTAAGTCTAAACTATAATCCTGTAAAGGTTTAAAAGTTTCTAATATTTATTAAATAAAAACAACAACTATAAATTATAAATAGTAACTAATATTGAAATAGAAATGTTATGTATAATTATTGCGTTAATAACATTATTCATTTCATGAAGTGACATTTCTCACAGCTGCGCCTCTTGACTTTTGCATTTATTTTCAATTTAAATGGACTTTTATTAACTTTTTGGTTTGGTACCAAGAGCATAGATTGGTGTTGGTTTGTCAGAAGACACACCAACAGAGCAGAGAGGGAATTTCTTATAGTTAAATCATGGTTAGAAGAAAAGCTTCTGGGGGCAGTTCAAGTTCTAAAACATCAGTACACCGAAAGATTAAATAAAAAAAATTAAATAAAAAAATAACTACCAGAAATACTAAATTTGCTATATATAAAAGTTCATCACTGAATCAAAAAAGAATATCTAATCAAGATCTCATAGGAGATGAAACCACAGGAAAGGAAACCATAAACAGTTAAAACATGGCCAAAGTGATATCGTGATTGGTGAAGTCCTGTTATGAAGCCTCAACCTTGCAGTTTTTGCCTCCACCATCTTGATATTTTGAATCAGGGTGGATCTAAGTGTGAAACCGCACATTTTTATATCTCACTCATCTATACATGCTCATTATCACTGATACAACTGACATACACCACATGTTCATTATTATTTCGTCTCCTCTTTAGTGCGTCTTCTCCAGGGACACTTATATACCAGCATTTTACAGTGGAAAGAAAAAAATAGCCTCAAAGTTTTTAACTGATGAGGAGACTTAGACACTTCTTAATCAGGGTGGAACTGATTTAGTAATTAACTTCACCCTGATTAAGAATAAGTAGCACTCCATTCTTCAGAGAAATGCTCCACACTGTTTTGCATCTTTGCAAATAATTGATCTTACTGCAGCAGGAAAATGGGGCTCATTCACAGAGCAAAACTGTATATAAAGCAATGACGTGTGGTGAGGTTTGTGACAGGTGAGGCACTGACTCATCTGGAGTTGGATGTTCACATATATGAACCCAAAATAGAAGCTTATATTTAAATTTTCATTATGCTAACGATTAATTATGCTTTAATCAACTCCATACCGCACTTGCCATCATTCAACAAAGATGACAAGAAAAAAAAATTTAATGTAAGGTCAAACAATTATTTTTTATTTTATTTTATTTTTTTTTTGGGGGGGGGGGTCTCTCTTTTTAAATAAATAATTAAAAAAAAAAGTATTATCTTACCTTTATTTGAAGATGAAGTCCATGTACCTATCCTTCTCCCTGTGGGGCAGCACTGTTGCAGCACCACCCCCTATCGGTGCAGCACGATACTTTCTGCTTCCCCCCTTAGCAAAAATAAGTTTATTCAAGTGAGTATACTTTTTTTTACTAAAACTGAGGAAGTATACTTCAAGGTGACTTTTCATAAACTATATTTTATATACTTAAGAATAGTATAGTGAAGTATACTTGGCTTATACTGAAAAGTATAAACAAAAGTCTAAGACTAAGTACATTAATACTAAGACTTACTTTAATACTAAAACTTATACTTTAGTATACATTTTACATCTTTCTGCCACAAAGTACTAATACTTGCTATATCTTGCTCCAAGTGCATAATAAGGTCAAGTCACTGACTCATGCTTAACATTTAATTAATATATTAATAATAGCTTAACATTTAATTAATATATTAATAATATAATGCTGGAGTATAAAACTTAACAGTATATAGTATGTGTGCTCAATTGCACTATCTATATGTACCTTAAAATCACACACAAAAACAGAAAAACCTTTGACTTGACTTTATTGATCAAGCTAGTCCCTTTCATAAGGGTTTGGCAATGGTGTTATGTACATAGCGTCAGCTGTTTCAAAAAGAACACATTTTGTTTTGATCATGTCAGGCCAAACAGCATAAACAGTTTCAGTATTTTAACAACATATTGGAAAGTACTTTGTACATTGATTTGTGAACAGTATGAGTAAACTTTAAGAATACTTTAAGGAGTATAAATAGTAAGCTACAAGTAACATGCTAAGCAAACTTAAAGTATAACAAGTAAACTAGTGAAATATCCAACATTTATAACAGTATACTTAAAGTATACAATAAAAATAGGGACTCGAAGTATATAACTAGTACAATGACAGTATATCAATAAGTGTACTTGTTGTATACTTTAAAGTATACTTTTGCAAACTTAAAAGGAACTTTAAAATATACTTTTATAAACTTGAAATGTTCCAATTTAGTCTGAAAAAGTATTAAATTTGTATACTTTCTAGTATAATTAAAGTACATGGTCTATAGTATACTTGCTATACTTATACTGAAGCATACTTTTCCCTGAAGAGATTAGCTGTTAGTTGTTAACCCAGCTCTCCAGGTTGTGGTAGACTTTCTTGGCAGGTAAACTGGGATACTTGACACAGATCTGACACAGCCTTTCTCTCCAATCATTGTATATTTTAATTTGATGGGTGTTGTGCCATTGTAAGTACTCCTCATACACCAGCCTGTCTGCAGACACATCCTTCAGATAAGTAGCCAGATCAGCTGTGCTGCTGAAATCAGCTACATGAATAAAGGAATGGGGGGGGGTCACGGCTTCATAGGTGGCCTTGCTGGGGCCAAGAACCACGGGTACAGCCCCGGCCTGGAAAGCGTTCCTCCAGAGTTTCTCACTGATGTAGTCTTTTTTCTCTGAGTTCTCAAAAGAAAGGTAAAATAGACAGTTTGAAATGGTGGGCAAAAGCTTCTTGTCTGGCAGGGGTTTCTTGTTCCACTTGCCATACACCTCTATGGGGATATGATTCTTTAGACTCTGATAAACACCAGCCCGAGTCTGCTCAGGCCTGTATCTGCTGACCACCCAGCTGGCAAAGCAGGAGCGATTTGGAGCAGCTGGGAAGCTTAACTTATCACCTCCCAGCATGGTTTTTCCATAAGGAATGGATATATCTGCATCATGTCTGTAGCTCATCGTCCAGTTAAAGAGGCTATTGAACTGTGTGAGGTTCACATTATTGACAGGAGGTTCCAGGGACATCCACACCCAATACTGAGATGTACGGCGATGGAGGTGTAGGGGCACAGATGAAAGACCTCTGCTCAGCTCATAGTGGTGGAACACAACCACATCGGCAGCAGAGAAGGCTGATTTATCGTCAGTGAGTAAACAGTGGCTAATGTTGTACATCTTGAGGCATTTGTCTCCAACAAGACTGTAGGAACGGCTAAATGGCCAGTGCCACACCAGGATGATGATACTTCTATGAGGACCATCAGGATGATTTTTCACCACATTCTGGTTCAAGAAACTCTTGTAACACAGCAGTGAGAGTAAGATGAGGACATGGAAAATGATGAGTAGGAAGTAAGCCCTGGATCCAGATGTTGTCATAGCTGCTGGGCGTTTTCTAAAGGGCACTGATTACTGGTATGGAACACCACAAAGGAAGGAAGGTTAGATCAGATGTATTATTAAAATTTGACACATTCTCATGAGTGCATGAAGTGCACATTGGCAAGGTGTAAACAACAAAACTGGAAACTGCAGAGGGCATTTAGTTCTCCCATAAATTGCAAGTCAGATTTTTCAGATGAGTAATTTAATATCTCACATCAGATATTAAACAACAAACTACTACAATTACAAAAACAATTTTGTTCTAATATGGTTTAGGGAAAATGTTATCAATACCTTTCTTTACAAAGTCCCTGGTATCCTGTACGACACTCAAAATGTTTTACATTCTGTGTCTGCTGGATGTACAACACAAACCTACCTGATCAGCTTAAGAACATTTTCAAGAGAGAAAAAAGAAAAACTAAATATATCTAGAAACAGTAAATATAAAACATCTTAAAAATCTTAAAATGAACATTTAAAAAAGTCTTTTTTTTTTTTTACAGATTTCATTCTGGAGTACATAAGTACATAAGTACAAGTCCATTCTTCTGAGGATACAAACATGCATATTCCATGAATTATGATATTGTAGTAAAAACAGCCTTGTAATTGAATAAAATCAGAATGAGTTTGCTGGTACTTACCTGGGTACCATATCACGCAGTCAGTTGCTGGTGGAGCTTTGTCCTGCTCAACATTTAGAGCATAAAGGAAACCCTGCCTATGCCAAATCCTGTGACTCATTTCTTGCCTCACACACATACACACAACGTGTGTATACACACACACACACACACACACACACATACACACAGAGCGTGGGCGAGGGGTGTGGTTGATGTTATTAATTGATCAGCAAAAGCAAACAGCATCATTTATGCAATAAATTCAAATGAACACAGCTGCAATTTGAAACTGAATTAATGTTTTAACATTCAGCTCACTCAGCTGATATATTGAGTGTTGTCATACTGAGCTGGTTTTAGAATTACCACAGACATCTGACACCAATGCCACCCAGTTTCACACTCATTTAGTTATCTCAAAACTTGCTCATGCATTCTGTTTTGCAGAATTAGTACTGCCACCAGTGTAGTCAAAAACATTGCCACTGCTGATTTTCGATTTGTAAACCACAAGCTGGTCTTCCTGTTTCTGTTCCTGTATCTCTACAGAGAAAAAGGGCACCAGGTTACACAGCTCCATGAATGTGCCAACCGCACTGCAACCGTTTCAACATTTCACTGCAGCCTCCCATCACTTCCTCTGCAGCCTCAGTGTTGTTTCACAGAGCAAATTCTATGCTTTCTTCCTATGCTTTAGTTTTCTTCCACTTTTAACTATGTGAATTAAAATTCACATAATTAAAACAAAATTTTGCAGGCTTTTGAACCCGCAGAAGCCAGTGCATCCATTTTCAGAATCATAAGGGGACTGGAGTCTTTCCCAGCTGTCATAGGTTGAGAAGCAGGGTATACCTTGGACAGCCCACAGAGCTAACACAGAAAGACAGACAAATCATTCACAGTCATGGGTAATTTAGAAACATCAATTAACCTAACCACTCCAACTGCATGTCCTTGGACTGTGAGAGGACACTGGAGTACCCCAAGAAATCCCACAGAAACACTGAAATATCCCAGCCAGATGGTGGAATTCAAACCAGGACCTTCTTACTCTGAGGTAACAGTGCTAACCACACCCATGCTAGACCAGTGCCTAGCATGGGTGTTAAATTTTACTTTTGATCAACTTCAATTCAGTTTTATTTATATAGTACCAAACCACAACAAAAGTCACCTCAAGATACTTTTTCTGTACCTATTGTGAGCTACAATAATACAGAGAAAATCCCAACAATCAGACAACCCCCTCTGAATGAGCACTTGGCAACAATGGGAAGAAACTCCCTTTGAACCTCTGGCAGAACTGCCATCTGCTGCAAAGGTACAGGAATAATATACAACCTCCACGCAGGCTCGGAGAGGACAGACTCAGAGAACACCCACCCAAACACATGCAAACTACACACAGAAAGGTCTCAGCTGGCTGGTGGATTCAAACCCAGGACCTTCTTGCTGTGAGGCAACAATGCTAACCACCACACCACCACCATGTCTTACACTTGGTGAGATGTGATGTGCTATTACCAATTACTTGTATTTTATGATCTCAGATGTGATATGACTGTAACATGTCAATAATAACATTTATCTTTAGGGCTAATTTTTATGTATCATATATACACTTTATGAACTGAGACATTCTCCAACATGGCTAATGGCACTAAGATTGATGCCATGTTGTAGGATGTCAGAGGAGGAGAGAAGAGACAAAGAGGTATAAATTCGACTTGTAAGAATAGCCTAATATAATGCAGTTCTCATTCTGGATCATAACACAACTAACAAAGGTGAGTGCTTTGAACACCCTCACCTTGTTCATTCAATCCAACTTCCATTTCAGTTTTGTTTACAGTATCAGTCAAACGTTTGGACACATTGTTTTGTTATTTAATGTCTCCCATTGTTTATGTTTTATGGGTTTTTGTAGTTTGAGTTTGTACGGTTTTCTTATAATTTCTGGTTGTTTCCTTGGTTGTATCCTCAGGCCTTAGTTTCACGTTCTGAGCGTTCTTGGATATAGTTTATTTTAAAATCCTGATTTTCCTTTGTTGTCCATTTCAAGTCTGTGTTTTTGTCATGTTTGTCATTTCCTGTTTTATTTTGCCAGCCCCTGTGTGCATTGTGTTTGATTTTGCTTCTCTTGTTTATTAGATTCTGTTCAGCTGTGCCCTGTTTTTCCCAGCTGTTTCCTTTCTCCCTAATCACCTCCTGTGTGTATTTAAGCCCTCAAGTTTTCATCTGTTCTTTATTGCGTCCTCCCTTCTGGTAGTGTGTTTCTTCTTCTAGTTTTCTGAGAATTATAGTTAAGTTTATTGGCTCTTGTAGAGGCTCTCCACGCTGCTCTATATTTTGTAGTGATTGGCAAAGAAAGGGGGTGTCAGGTCGAGCTATGAGGATTCGCCAGAGGAACTGTTAACCCTGCCCAGGATAGGGTTACCAGGGCCCCACCTTGGAGTCAGGCCTGGGGAGGGAACTCGAGGGATAGGGTCTAGTGGCTGGGCATTAGCCTCTGGTGATTGGCCTGGTGCAGCCCAAAGAGAAGACATGGGAAATGACAGGAGATTCAAGGAGAATATGTAGAAACATGTGTTCAAGCAGTTTGAATGAAATTTTTGAATTTATTCATGAAATAACCAAAATGTGCTTCTCTCGATGAGAAAAGCTCAAAATGAACATAGAGTAAAAGCTTCTGTGATCGCAGGATTGTGATGGGAGATGGGGTTTGTCAGGTAAATAGGTTTTTTGTGAAGGAAGACACCTGAAACACTTTAATTAAAAAAGTCATTAATTTACTGTATCAAAGAATCAGAAAAAATACACACATGGCCATGTGGGGACGCAGAGTAAGAGTGTGCACTCTCTCTCCCTCTGAGCCCGTGTTCCTGTCTACCCAAAACATTTTTATACAGCTTGTGTTCTAAGCATAAATAATCTCTGGGTGATATGAGTTGACCTTCGTCATTCAGTCTTTGTCCAAGCTGGTTTTTTCATGACTCAGATTCCTCTCAGTCACAGGCACGTCTTCTTCCTAATGTTCTAATTTAATCAATACAGAGAAATCTTGTCCAGATTAAGGACAGAACATGGTGACGTTGGCGATGTTCTAATTGTACGTTCTGTGGCCAGACCTCAAGATAACTTGCTCTGAAAGAGAGAAGTTAGTCTAGAATGTTCTGATCTGTTGCTCTCTGTCTAATGTATTATTTATTGTTTATTATTTGATTTCAATGAAATTTGTTAACTTATCCATGAAAACACCAAAATGTGCTTCTCTTGGCGAGAAAAGCTCAAATTGGAAATAAAAGTTTCTGTGTTTGCAGGATTTCTGCAGGGTTTCTACAGGGTTTCTGTTTTAAAATGACAGGAGATTGAAGGAGAATCATGGGGGAAGTTATTCATGAAATGACCAAAATGTGTTTCTCTCGGCGAGAAAAGCTCAAAAATCACATAAACAGGTAATGCGCTTGCAGAATGGTAATGATATGCGGCTTTCTTGTTTAAAATGACAGGAGATTGAAGGAGAATCATGGGGAAACATGCTTGGAAGCAGTTTGAATGGAGTTTGTGAAGTTAATTATGAAATGACCAAAATGTGTTTCTCTCAGCGAGAAAAGCTCAAAACTGAAATAACAGCTACCGCGCTTGGAAAACGGTAATGACACGCGGTTTTCTTGTTTAACATGAGAGGAGATTGAAGGAGAAACATGGGGAAACATGATTGGAAGCAGTTTGAATGGAGTTTGTGGAGTTATTCATGAAATGACAAAAGTGTGCTTCTCTCAGCGAGAAAAGCTCAAAAATCACATAAACAGCTACTGCGGTTGCAAAATGGTAATGACACGCGGCTTTCTTGTTTAAAATGACAGGAGATTGAAGGAGAAACATGGGGAAACATGATTGGAAGCAGTTTGTATGGAGTTTGTGGAGTTATTCATGAAATGACAAAAGTGTGCTTCTCTCAGCGAGAAAAGCTCAAAAATCACATAAACAGCTACTGCGCTTGGAAAACGGTAATGACACGCGGTTTTCTTGTTTAAAATGATAGGAGATTGAAGGAGAATCATGGGGAAACATGATTGGAAGCAGTTTGAATGGAGTTTGTGGAGTTATTCATGAAATGACAAAAGTGTGCTTCTCTCAGCGAGAAAAGCTCAAAACTGAAATAACAGGCACGGCGCTTGGAGAATGGTAATGACACGCGGTTTTCTTGTTTAAAATGATAGGAGATTGAAGGAGAATCATGGGGAAACATGATTGGAAGCAGTTTGAATGGAGTTTGTGGAGTTATTCATGAAATGAAAAAGTGTGCTTCTCTCAGCGAGAAAAGCTCAAAAATCACATAAACAGCTACTGCGGTTGGAGAATGGTAATGACACGCGGTTTTCTTGTTTAAAATGATAGGAGATTGAAGGAGAATCATGGGGAAACATGATTGGAAGCAGTTTGAATGGAGTTTGTGAGTTATTCATGAAATGACAAAAGTGGGCTTCTCTCAGCGAGAAAAGCTCAAAACTGAAATAACAGCTACCGCGCTTGGAAAATGGTAATAACACGCGGTTTTCTTGTTTAAAATGACAGGAGATTGAAGGAGAATCATGGGGAAACATGATTGGAAGCAGTTTGAATGGAGTTTGTGAAGTTATTCATGAAATGACAAAAGTGTGCTTCTCTCAGCGAGAAAAGCTCAAAACTGAAATAACAGCTACTGCGCTTGCAGAATGGTAATGACACGCGGTTTTCTTGTTTAAAATGACAGGAGATTGAAGGAGAATCATGGGGAAACATGATTGGAAGCAGTTTGAATGGAGTTTGTGAAGTTATTCATGAAATGACAAAAGTGTGCTTCTCTCAGCGAGAAAAGCTCAAAACTGAAATAAAAGGTACTGCGCTTGCAGAATGGTAATGACACTCGGCTTTCTTGTTTAAAATGACAGGAGATTGAAGGAGAATCATGGGGAAACATGCTTGGAAGCAGTTTTAATGGAGTTTGTGAAGTTATTAATGAAATGACAAAAGTGTGCTTCTCTTGGTGAGAAAAGTTCAGACGTCACATAAACAGGTACTGCGCTTGCAGAATGGTAATGAAACGCAGCTTTCTTGTTTAAAATGACAGGAGATTGAAGTAGAATCATGGGGAACCATGTTTGGAAGAAGTTGCAATGGATTTTTTGAAGTTATTCATGAAATGACCAAAATGTACTTCTGTCGGCGAGAAAAGCTCAAAAATCACATAAACAGGTACTGCGCTTGCAGAATGGTAATGACACGCGGCTTTCTTGTTTAAAATGACAGGAGATTGAAGGAGAAACATGGGGAAACATGATTGGAAGCAGTTTGTATGGAGTTTGTGGAGTTATTCATGAAATGACAAAAGTGTGCTTCTCTCAGCGAGAAAAGCTCAAAAATCACATAAACAGCTACTGCGCTTGGAGAATGGTAATGACACGCGGTTTTGTTGTTTAAAATGATAGGAGATTGAAGGAGAATCATGGGGAAACATGATTGGAAGCAGTTTGTATGGAGTTTGTGGAGTTATTCATGAAATGACAAAAGTGTGCTTCTCTCAGCGAGAAAAGCTCAAAACTGAAATAACAGGTACAGCGCTTGGAAAACGGTAATGACACGCGGTTTTCTTGTTTAAAATGATAGGAGATTGAAGGAGAATCATGGGGAAACATGATTGGAAGCAGTTTGAATGGAGTTTGTGGAGTTATTCATGAAATGACAAAAGTGTGTTTCTCTCAGCGAGAAAAGCTCAAAAATCACATAAACAGCTACTGCGCTTGGAGAATGGTAATGACACGCGGTTTTCTTGTTTAAAATGACAGGGGATTGAAGGAGAAACATGGGGAAACATGATTGGAAGCAGTTTGAATGGAGTTTGTGGAGTTATTCATGAAATGACAAAAGTGTGCTTCTCTCAGCGAGAAAAGCTCAAAACTGAAATAACAGCTACCGCGCTTGGAAAACGGTAATGACACGCGGTTTTCTTGTTTAAAATGATAGGAGATTGAAGGAGAAACATGGGGAAACATGATTGGAAGCAGTTTGAATGGAGTTTGTGGAGTTATTCATGAAATGACAAAAGTGTGTTTCTCTCAGCGAGAAAAGCTCAAAAATCACATAAATAGCTACTGCTATTGCAAAATGGTAATGACACGCGGTTTTCTTGTTTAAAATGATAGGAGATTGAAGGAGAATCATGGGGAAACATGGATTGGAAGCAGTTTGAATGGAGTTTGTGGAGTTATTCATGAAATGACAAAAGTGTGCTTCTCTCAGCGAGAAAAGCTCAAAACTGAAATAACAGGTACAGCGCTTGGAAAACGGTAATGACACGCGGTTTTCTTGTTTAAAATGATAGGAGATTGAAGGAGAATCATGGGGAAACATGATTGGAAGCAGTTTGAATGGAGTTTGTGGAGTTATTCATGAAATGACAAAAGTGTGCTTCTCTCAGCGAGAAAAGCTAAAAAATCACATAAACAGCTACTGCGGTTGCAAACTGGTAATGACACGCGGTTTTCATGTTTAAAATGACAGGAGATTGAAGGAGAAACATGGGGAAACATGATTGGAAGCAGTTTGAAAGGTAGTTTGTGGAGTTATTCACGAAATGACAAAAGTGTGCTTCTCTCAGCGAGAAAAGCTAAAAAATCACATAAACAGCTACTGCGGTTGCAAACTGGTAATGACACGCGGTTTTCATGTTTAAAATGACAGGAGATTGAAGGAGAAACATGGGGAAACATGATTGGAAGCAGTTTGAAAGGTAGTTTGTGGAGTTATTCACGAAATGACAAAAGTGTGCTTCTCTCAGCGAGAAAAGCTCAAAAATCACATAAACAGCTACCGCGCTTGGAAAACGGTAATGACACGCGGTTTTCTTGTTTAACATGATAGGAGATTGAAGGAGAAACATGGGGAAACAGGATTGGAAGCATTTGAATGGAGTTTGTGGAGTTATTCATAAAATGACAAAAGTGTGCTTCGCTCAGCGAGAAAAGCTCAAAACTGAAATAACAGGTACCGCGCTTGGAAAACGGTAATGACACGCGGTTTTCTTGTTTAACATGATAGGAGATTGAAGGGGAATCATGGGGAAACATGATTGGAAGCAGTTTGAATGGAGTTTGTGGAGTTATTCATAAAATGACAAAAGTGTGCTTCGCTCAGCGAGAAAAGCTCAAAACTGAAATAACAGCTACTGCGGTTGGAGAAGGGTAATGACACGCGGTTTTCTTGTTTAAAATGACAGGAGATTGAAGGAGAATCATGGGGAAACATGATTGGAAGCAGTTTGAATGGAGTTTGTGGAGTTATTCATGAAATGACAAAAGTGTGTTTCTCTCAGCGAGAAAAGCTCAAAAATCACATAAACAGCTACTGCGTTTGCAAAATGGTAATGACACGCGGCTTTCTTGTTTAAAATGACAGGAGACTGAAGGAGAATCATGGGGAAACATGATTGGAAGCAGTTTGAATGGAGTTTGTGGAGTTATTCATGAAATGACAAAAGTGTGTTTCTCTCAGCGAGAAAAGCTCAAAAATCACATAAACAGCTACTGCGTTTGCAAAATGGTAATGACACGCGGCTTTCTTGTTTAAAATGACAGGAGACTGAAGGAGAAACATGGGGAAACATGATTGGAAGCAGTTTGAATGGAGTTTGTGGAGTTATTCATGAAATGACAAAAGTGTGCTTCTCTCAGCGAGAAAAGCTCAAAAATCACATAAAAGCTACTGCGGTTGCAAAATGGTAATGACACGCGGTTTTCTTGTTTAAAATGACAGGAGATTGAAGGAGAAACATGGGGAAACATGATTGGAAGCAGTTTGAATGGAGTTTGTGGAGTTATTCATGAAATGACCAAAGTGTGCTTCTCTCAGCGAGAAAAGCTCAAAAATCACATAAACAGCTACCGCGCTTGGAAAACGGTAATGACACGCGGTTTTCTTGTTTAACATGATAGGAGATTGAAGGAGAATCATGGGGAAACATGATTGGAAGCAGTTTGAATGGAGTTTGTGGAGTTATTCATGAAATGACAAAAGTGTGCTTCTCTCAGCGAGAAAAGCTCAAAACTGAAATAACAGGTACAGCGCTTGGAAAACGGTAATGACACGCGGTTTTCTTGTTTAAAATGATAGGAGATTGAAGGAGAATCATGGGGAAACATGATTGGAAGCAGTTTGAATGGAGTTTGTGGAGTTATTCATGAAATGACAAAAGTGTGCTTCTCTCAGCGAGAAAAGCTCAAAACTGAAATAACAGCTACTGCGCTTGGAGAATGGTAATGACACGCGGTTTTCTTGTTTAAAATGACAGGGGATTGAAGGAGAAACATGGGGAAACATGATTGGAAGCAGTTTGAATGGAGTTTGTGGAGTTATTCATGAAATGACAAAAGTGTGTTTCTCTCAGCGAGAAAAGCTCAAAAATCACATAACAGCTACTGCGGTTGCAAAATGGTAATGACACGCGGCTTTCTTGTTTAAAATGACAGGAGACTGAAGGAGAATCATGGGGAAACATGATTGGAAGCAGTTTGAATGGAGTTTGTGGAGTTATTCATGAAATGACAAAAGTGTGTTTCTCTCAGCGAGAAAAGCTCAAAAATCACATAACAGCTACTGCGGTTGCAAAATGGTAATGACACGCGGTTTTCTTGTTTAAAATGATAGGGGATTGAAGGAGAAACATGGGGAAACATGATTGGAAGCAGTTTGAATGGAGTTTGTGGAGTTATTCATGAAATGACAAAAGTGTGCTTCTCTCACCGAGAAAAGCTCAAAAATCACATAAACAGCTACTGCGCTTGGAGAATGGTAATGACACGCGGTTTTCTTGTTTAAAATGATAGGAGATTGAAGGAGAATCATGGGGAAACATGATTGGAAGCAGTTTGAATGGAGTTTGTGGAGTTATTCATGAAATGACAAAAGTGTGCTTCTCTCAGCGAGAAAAGCTCAAAACTGAAATAACAGGTACAGCGCTTGGAAAACGGTAATGACACGCGGTTTTCTTGTTTAAAATGATAGGAGATTGAAGGAGAATCATGGGGAAACATGATTGGAAGCAGTTTGAATGGAGTTTGTGGAGTTATTCATGAAATGACAAAAGTGTGTTTCTCTCAGCGAGAAAAGCTCAAAACTGAAATAACAGGTACAGCGCTTGGAAAACGGTAATGACACGCGGTTTTCTTCTTTAAAATGACAGGAGATTGAAGGAGAAACATGGGGAAACATGATTGGAAGCAGTTTGAATGGAGTTTGTGGAGTTATTCATGAAATGACAAAAGTGTGCTTCTCTCAGCGAGAAAAGCTCAAAACTGAAATATCAGCTACCGCGCTTGGAAAACGGTAATGACACGCGGTTTTCTTGTTTAACATGATAGGAGATTGAAGGAGAATCATGGGGAAACATGATTGGAAGCAGTTTGAATGGAGTTTGTGGAGTTATTCATGAAATGACAAAAGTGTACTTCTCTCAGCGAGAAAAGCTCAAAAATCACATAAACAGATACTGCGGTTGCAAAATGGTAATGACACGCGGTTTTCTTGTTTAAAATGACAGGAGATTGCAGGAGAATCATGGGGAAACATGATTGGAAGCAGTTTGAATGGAGTTTGTGGAGTTATTCATGAAATGACAAAAGTGTGCTTCTCTCAGCGAGAAAAGCTCAAAAATCACATAACAGATACTGCGTTTGCAAAATGGTAATGACACGCGGTTTTCATGTTTAAAATGACAGGAGATTGAAGGAGAAACATGGGGAAACATGATTGGAAGCAGTTTGAATGGAGTTTGTGGAGTTATTCACGAAATGACAAAAGTGTGCTTCTCTCAGCGAGAAAAGCTCAAAAATCACATAACAGGTACCGCGCTTGGAAAACGGTAATGACACGCGGTTTTCTTGTTTAAAATGATAGGAGATTGAAGGAGAATCATGGGGAAACATGATTGGAAGCAGTTTGAATGGAGTTTGTGGAGTTATTCATGAAATGACAAAAGTGTGCTTCTCTCAGCGAGAAAAGCTCAAAACTGAAATAACAGGTACCGCGCTTGGAAAACGGTAATGACACGCGGTTTTCTTGTTTAACATGATAGGAGATTGAAGGAGAATCATGGGGAAACATGATTGGAAGCAGTTTGAATGGAGTTTGTGGAGTTATTCATGAAATGACAAAAGTGTGCTTCTCTCAGCGAGAAAAGCTCAAAACTGAAATAACAGCTACTGCGGTTGGAGAAGGGTAATGACACGCGGTTTTCTTGTTTAAAATGACAGGAGATTGAAGGAGAAACACGGGGAAACATGATTGGAAGCAGTTTGAATGGAGTTTGTGGAGTTATTCATGAAATGACAAAAGTGTGTTTCTCTCAGCGAGAAAAGCTCAAAAATCACATAAACAGATACTGCGGTTGCAAAATGGTAATGACACGCGGCTTTCTTGTTTAAAATGACAGGAGACTGAAGGAGAATCATGGGGAAACATGATTGGAAGCAGTTTGAATGGAGTTTGTGGAGTTATTCATGAAATGACAAAAGTGTGTTTCTCTCAGCGAGAAAAGCTCAAAACTGAAATAACAGGTACAGCGCTTGGAAAACGGTAATGACACGCGGCTTTCTTGTTTAAAATGATAGGAGATTGAAGGAGAAACATGGGGAAACATGATTGGAAGCAGTTTGAATGGAGTTTGTGGAGTTATTCATGAAATGACAAAAGTGTGTTTCTCTCAGCGAGAAAAGCTCAAAAATCACATAACAGCTACTGCGCTTGGAGAATGGTAATGACACGCGGTTTTCTTGTTTAAAATGATAGGAGATTGAAGGAGAATCATGGGGAAACATGATTGGAAGCAGTTTGAATGGAGTTTGTGGAGTTATTCATGAAATGACAAAAGTGTGCTTCTCTCAGCGAGAAAAGCTCAAAACTGAAATAACAGGTACAGCGCTTGGAAAACGGTAATGACACGCGGTTTTCTTGTTTAAAATGATAGGAGATTGAAGGAGAATCATGGGGAAACATGATTGGAAGCAGTTTGAATGGAGTTTGTGGAGTTATTCATGAAATGACAAAAGTGTGTTTCTCTCAGCGAGAAAAGCTCAAAAATCACATAAACAGGTACAGCGCTTGGAAAACGGTAATGACACGCGGTTTTCTTCTTTAAAATGACAGGAGATTGAAGGAGAAACATGGGGAAACATGATTGGAAGCAGTTTGAATGGAGTTTGTGGAGTTATTCATGAAATGACAAAAGTGTGCTTCTCTCAGCGAGAAAAGCTCAAAACTGAAATAACAGGTACAGCGCTTGGAAAACGGTAATGACACGCGGTTTTCTTGTTTAAAATGATAGGAGATTGAAGGAGAATCATGGGGAAACATGATTGGAAGCAGTTTGAATTGAGTTTGTGGAGTTATTCATGAAATGACAAAAGTGTGCTTCTCTCAGCGAGAAAAGCTCAAAAATCACATAAACAGCTACTGCGGTTGCAAAATGGTAATGACACGCGGTTTTCTTGTTTAAAATGACAGGAGATTGAAGGAGAAACATGGGGAAACATGACTGGAAGCAGTTTGAATGGAGTTTGTGGAGTTATTCATGAAATGACAAAAGTGTGTTTCTCTCAGCGAGAAAAGCTCAAAAATCACATAACAGCTACTGCGGTTGCAAAATGGTAATGACACGCGGTTTTCTTGTTTAAAATGACAGGAGATTGAAGGAGAAACATGGGGAAACATGATTGGAAGCAGTTTGAATGGAGTTTGTGGAGTTATTCATGAAATGACAAAAGTGTGCTTCTCTCAGCGAGAAAAGCTCAAAAATCACATAAACAGCTACAGCGCTTGGAAAACGGTAATGACACGCGGTTTTCTTGTTTAAAATGATAGGAGATTGAAGGAGAATCATGGGGAAACATGATTGGAAGCAGTTTGAATGGAGTTTGTGGAGTTATTCATGAAATGACAAAAGTGTGCTTCTCTCAGCGAGAAAAGCTCAAAACTGAAATAACAGGTACAGCGCTTGGAAAACGGTAATGACACGCGGTTTTCTTGTTTAAAATGATAGGAGATTGAAGGAGAATCATGGGGAAACATGATTGGAAGCAGTTTGAATGGAGTTTGTGGAGTTATTCATGAAATCACAAAAGTATGTTTATCTCAGCGAGAAAAGCTCAAAACTGAAATAACAGCTACTGCGGTTGGAGAATGGTAATGACACGCGGTTTTCTTGTTTAAAATGACAGGAGATTGAAGGAGAAACATGGGGAAACATGACTAGAAGCAGTTTGAATGGAGTTTGTGGAGTTATTCATGAAATGACAAAAGTGGGCTTCTCTCAGCGAGAAAAGCTCAAAAATCACATAACAGCTACTGCGGTTGCAAAATGGTAATGACACGCGGCTTTCTTGTTTAAAATGACAGGAGATTGAAGGAGAAACATGGGGAAACATGATTGGAAGCAGTTTGAATGGAGTTTGTGGAGTTATTCATGAAATGACAAAAGTGTGCTTCTCTCAGCGAGAAAAGCTCAAAACTGAAATAACAGCTACTGCGCTTGGAGAATGGTAATGACACGCGGCTTTCTTGTTTAAAATGACAGGAGATTGAAGGAGAAACATGGGGAAACATGATTGGAAGCAGTTTGAATGGAGTTTGTGGAGTTATTCATGAAATGACAAAAGTGTGCTTCTCTCAGCGAGAAAAGCTCAAAACTGAAATAACAGGTACAGCGCTTGGAAAACGGTAATGACACGCGGTTTCTTGTTTAAAATGATAGGAGATTGAAGGAGAATCATGGGGAAACATGATTGGAAGCAGTTTGAATGGAGTTTGTGGAGTTATTCATGAAATGACAAAAGTGTGTTTCTCTCAGCGAGAAAAGCTCAAAACTGAAATAACAGGTACAGCGCTTGGAAAACTGTAATGACACGCGGTTTTCTTGTTTAAAATGATAGGAGATTGAAGGAGAATCATGGGGAAACATGACTGGAAGCAGTTTGAATGGAGTTTGTGGAGTTATTCATGAAATGACAAAAGTGTGTTTCTCTCAGCGAGAAAAGCTCAAAAATCACATAAACAGCTACTGCGCTTGGAAAACGGTAATGACACGCGGTTTTCTTGTTTAAAATGATAGGAGATTGAAGGAGAATCATGGGGAAACATGATTGGAAGCAGTTTGAATGGAGTTTGTGGAGTTATTCATGAAATGACAAAAGTGTGCTTCTCTCAGCGAGAAAAGCTCAAAACTGAAATAACAGCTACTGCGGTTGGAGAATGGTAATGACACGCGGTTTTCTTGTTTAAAATGACAGGAGATTGAAGGAGAATCATGGGGAAACATGACTAGAAGCAGTTTGAATGGAGTTTGTGGAGTTATTCATGAAATGACAAAAGTGGGCTTCTCTCAGCGAGAAAAGCTCAAAACTGAAATAACAGCTACAGCGCTTGGAAAACGGTAATGACACGCGGTTTTCTTGTTTAAAATGATAGGAGATTGAAGGAGAATCATGGGGAAACATGATTGGAAGCAGTTTGAATGGAGTTTGTGGAGTTATTCATGAAATGACAAAAGTGTGTTTCTCTCAGCGAGAAAAGCTCAAAAATGAAATAACAGGTACAGCGCTTGGAAAACGGTAATGACACGCGGTTTTCTTGTTTAAAATGACAGGAGATTGAAGGAGAAACATGGGGAAACATGACTAGAAGCAGTTTGAATGGAGTTTGTGGAGTTATTCATGAAATGACAAAAGTGTGCTTCTCTCAGCGAGAAAAGCTCAAAACTGAAATAACAGGTACAGCGCTTGGAAAACGGTAATGACACGCGGTTTTCTTGTTTAACATGATAGGAGATTGAAGGAGAAACATGGGGAAACATGATTGGAAGCAGTTTGAATGGAGTTTGTGAAGTTATTCATGAAATGACAAAAGTGTGTTTCTCTCAGCGAGAAAAGCTCAAAAATCACATAACAGCTACTGCGTTTGCAAAATGGTAATGACACGCGGCTTTCTTGTTTAAAATGACAGGAGACTGAAGGAGAATCATGGGGAAACATGATTGGAAGCAGTTTGAATGGAATTTGTGGAGTTATTCATGAAATGACAAAAGTGTGCTTCTCTCAGCGAGAAAAGCTCAAAACTGAAATAACAGGTACAGCGCTTGGAAAACGGTAATGACACCCGGTTTTCTTGTTTAAAATGATAGGAGATTGAAGGAGAATCATGAGGAAACATGATTGGAAGCAGTTTGAATGGAGTTTGTGGAGTTATTCATGAAATGACAAAAGTGTGCTTCTCTCAGCGAGAAAAGCTCAAAAATCACATAACAGCTACTGCGGTTGCAAAATGGTAATGACACGCGGTTTTCTTGTTTAAAATGACAGGAGATTGCAGGAGAATCATGGGGAAACATGATTGGAAGCAGTTTGAATGGAGTTTGTGGAGTTATTCATGAAATGACAAAAGTGTGCTTCTCTCAGCGAGAAAAGCTCAAAACTCACATAACAGCTACTGCGGTTGGAAAATGGTAATGACACGCGGTTTTCTTGTTTAAAATGACAGGAGATTGAAGGAGAATCATGGGGAAACATGATTGGAAGCAGTTTGAATGGAGTTTGTGGAGTTATTCATGAAATGACAAAAGTGTGCTTCTCTCAGCGAGAAAAGCTCAAAAATCACATAAACAGCTACAGCGCTTGGAAAACGGTAATGACACGCGGTTTTCTTGTTTAAAATGATAGGAGATTGAAGGAGAATCATGGGGAAACATGATTGGAAGCAGTTTGAATGGAGTTTGTGGAGTTATTCATGAAATGACAAAAGTGTGCTTCTCTCAGCGAGAAAAGCTCAAAACTGAAAAAACAGCTACAGCGCTTGGAAAACGGTAATGACACGCGGTTTTCTTGTTTAAAATGATAGGAGATTGAAGGAGAATCATGGGGAAACATGATTGGAAGCAGTTTGAATGGAGTTTGTGGAGTTATTCATGAAATGACAAAAGTGTGCTTCTCTCAGCGAGAAAAGCTCAAAACTGAAATAACAGCTACTGCGCTTGGAGAATGGTAATGACACGCGGTTTTCTTGTTTAAAATGACAGGAGATTGAAGGAGAATCATGGGGAAACATGATTGGAAGCAGTTTGAATGGAGTTTGTGGAGTTATTCATGAAATGACAAAAGTATGTTTATCTCAGCGAGAAAAGCTCAAAACTGAAATAACAGCTACTGCGGTTGCAAAATGGTAATGACACGCGGTTTTCTTGTTTAAAATGACAGGAGATTGAAGGAGAATCATGGGGAAACATGATTGGAAGCAGTTTGAATGGAGTTTGTGGAGTTATTCATGAAATGACAAAAGTGTGCTTCTCTCAGCGAGAAAAGCTCAAAAATCACATAAACAGCTACTGCGCTTGGAGAATGGTAATGACACGCGGTTTTCTTGTTTAAAATGATAGGAGATTGAAGGAGAATCATGGGGAAACATGATTGGAAGCAGTTTGAATGGAGTTTGTGGAGTTATTCATGAAATGACAAAAGTGTGTTTCTCTCAGCGAGAAAAGCTCAAAACTGAAATAACAGCTACAGCGGTTGCAAAATGGTAATGACACACGGTTTTCTTGTTTAAAATGATAGGAGATTGAAGGAGAATCATGGGGAAACATGATTGGAAGCAGTTTGAATGGAGTTTGTGGAGTTATTCATGAAATGACAAAAGTGTGTTTCTCTCAGCGAGAAAAGCTCAAAAATCAAATAACAGGTACAGCGCTTGGAAAACGGTAATGACACGCGGTTTTCTTGTTTAAAATGACAGGAGATTGAAGGAGAATCATGGGGAAACATGATTGGAAGCAGTTTGAATGGAGTTTGTGAAGTTATTCATGAAATGACAAAAGTGTGCTTCTCTCAGCGAGAAAAGCTCAAAAATGAAAAAACAGCTACAGCGCTTGGAAAACGGTAATGACACGCGGTTTTCTTGTTTAAAATGATAGGAGATTGAAGGAGAATCATGGGGAAACATGATTGGAAGCAGTTTGAATGGAGTTTGTGGAGTTATTCATGAAATGACAAAAGTGTGCTTCTCTCAGCGAGAAAAGCTCAAAACTGAAATAACAGGTACAGCGCTTGGAAAACGGTAATGACACGCGGTTTTCTTGTTTAAAATGATAGGAGATTGAAGGAGAATCATGGGGAAACATGATTGGAAGCAGTTTGAATGGAGTTTGTGGAGTTATTCATGAAATGACAAAAGTGTGCTTCTCTCAGCGAGAAAAGCTCAAAAATCACATAAACAGCTACTGCGCTTGGAAAACGGTAATGACACGCGGTTTTCTTGTTTAAAATGATAGGAGATTGAAGGAGAATCATGGGGAAACATGATTGGAAGCAGTTTGAATGGAGTTTGTGGAGTTATTCATGAAATGACAAAAGTGTGCTTCTCTCAGCGAGAAAAGCTCAAAACTGAAATAAACAGCTACAGCGCTTGGAAAACGGTAATGACACGCGGGTTTCTTGTTTAAAATGACAGGAGATTGAAGGAGAATCATGGGGAAACATGATTGGAAGCAGTTTGAATGGAGTTTGTGGAGTTATTCATGAAATGACAAAAGTGTGTTTCTCTCAGCGAGAAAAGCTCAAAACTGAAATAACAGGTACAGCGCTTGGAAAACGGTAATGACACGCGGTTTTCTTGTTTAAAATGATAGGAGATTGAAGGAGAATCATGGGGAAACATGATTGGAAGCAGTTTGAATGGAGTTTGTGGAGTTATTCATGAAATGACAAAAGTGTGTTTCTCTCAGCGAGAAAAGCTCAAAAATCACATAACAGGTACTGCGCTTGGAAAATGGTAATGACACGCGGTTTTCTTGTTTAAAATGACAGGAGATTGAAGGAGAATCATGGGGAAACATGATTGGAAGCAGTTTGAATGGAGTTTGTGGAGTTATTCATGAAATGACAAAAGTGTGCTTCTCTCAGCGAGAAAAGCTCAAAACTGAAATAACAGGTACAGCGCTTGGAAAACGGTAATGACACGCGGTTTTCTTGTTTAAAATGATAGGAGATTGAAGGAGAATCATGGGGAAACATGATTGGAAGCAGTTTGAATGGAGTTTGTGGAGTTATTCATGAAATGACAAAAGTGTGTTTCTCTCAGCGAGAAAAGCTCAAAACTCACATAACAGCTACTGCGGTTGCAAAACGGTAATGACACGCGGCTTTCTTGTTTAAAATGATAGGAGATTGAAGGAGAATCATGGGGAAACATGATTGGAAGCAGTTTGAATGGAGTTTGTGGAGTTATTCATGAAATGACAAAAGTGTGCTTCTCTCAGCGAGAAAAGCTCAAAAATCACATAACAGCTACTGCGGTTGCAAAATGGTAATGACACGCGGTTTTCTTGTTTAAAATGACAGGAGATTGAAGGAGAATCATGGGGAAACATGATTGGAAGCAGTTTGAATGGAGTTTGTGAAGTTATTCATGAAATGACAAAAGTGTGCTTCTCTCAGCGAGAAAAGCTCAAAAATGAAATAACAGCTACTGCGCTTGGAAAACGGTAATGACACGCGGTTTTCTTGTTTAAAATGATAGGAGATTGAAGGAGAATCATGGGGAAACATGATTGGAAGCAGTTTGAATGGAGTTTGTGGAGTTATTCATGAAATGACAAAAGTGTGCTTCTCTCAGCGAGAAAAGCTCAAAACTGAAATAACAGCTACAGCGGTTGGAGAACGGTAATGACACGCGGTTTTCTTGTTTAAAATGACAGGAGATTGAAGGAGAAACATGGGGAAACATGACTGGAAGCAGTTTGAATGGAGTTTGTGGAGTTATTCATGAAATCACAAAAGTATGTTTATCTCAGCGAGAAAAGCTCAAAACTGAAATAACAGCTACTGCGGTTGGAGAATGGTAATGACACGCGGTTTTCTTGTTTAAAATGATAGGAGATTGAAGGAGAATCATGGGGAAACATGATTGGAAGCAGTTTGAATGGAGTTTGTGGAGTTATTCATGAAATGACAAAAGTGTGCTTCTCTCAGCGAGAAAAGCTCAAAACTGACATAACAGCTACTGCGCTTGGAGAATGGTAATGACACGCGGTTTTCTTGTTTAAAATGATAGGAGATTGAAGGAGAATCATGGGGAAACATGATTGGAAGCAGTTTGAATGGAGTTTGTGGAGTTATTCATGAAATGACAAAAGTGTGCTTCTCTCAGCGAGAAAAGCTCAAAACTGAAATAACAGCTACAGCGGTTGGAAAACGGTAATGACACGCGGTTTTCTTGTTTAAAATGACAGGAGATTGAAGGAGAATCATGGGGAAACATGATTGGAAGCAGTTTGAATGGAGTTTGTGGAGTTATTCATGAAATGACAAAAGTGTGCTTCTCTCAGCGAGAAAAGCTCAAAACTGAAATAACAGGTACAGCGCTTGGAAAATGGTAATGACACGCGGCTTTCTTGTTTAAAATGACAGGAGATTGAAGGAGAATCATGGGGAAACATGATTGGAAGCAGTTTGAATGGAGTTTGTGAAGTTATTCATGAAATGACAAAAGTGTGTTTCTCTCAGCGAGAAAAGCTCAAAACTGAAATAACAGGTACAGCGCTTGGAAAACGGTAATGACACGCGGTTTTCTTGTTTAAAATGATAGGAGATTGAAGGAGAATCATGGGGAAACATGATTGGAAGCAGTTTGAATGGAGTTTGTGGAGTTATTCATGAAATGACAAAAGTGTGCTTCTCTCAGCGAGAAAAGCTCAAAACTGAAATAACAGGTACTGCGCTTGGAAAACGGTAATGACACGCGGTTTTCTTGTTTAAAATGATAGGAGATTGAAGGAGAATCATGGGGAAACATGATTGGAAGCAGTTTGAATGGAGTTTGTGAAGTTATTCATGAAATGACAAAAGTGTGCTTCTCTCAGCGAGAAAAGCTCAAAACTGAAATAACAGGTACTGCGGTTGGAGAACGGTAATGACACGCGGTTTTCTTGTTTAAAATGATAGGAGATTGAAGGAGAATCATGGGGAAACATGATTGGAAGCAGTTTGAATGGAGTTTGTGGAGTTATTCATGAAATGACAAAAGTGTGTTTCTCTCAGCGAGAAAAGCTCAAAAATCACATAACAGCTACTGCGCTTGGAAAATGGTAATGACACGCGGCTTTCTTGTTTAAAATGACAGGAGATTGAAGGAGAATCATGGGGAAACATGATTGGAAGCAGTTTGAATGGAGTTTGTGGAGTTATTCATGAAATGACAAAAGTGTGCTTCTCTCAGCGAGAAAAGCTCAAAACTGAAATAACAGGCACGGCGCTTGGAGAATGGTAATGACACGCGGTTTTCTTGTTTAAAATGATAGGAGATTGAAGGAGAATCATGGGGAAACATGATTGGAAGCAGTTTGAATGGAGTTTGTGGAGTTATTCATGAAATGACAAAAGTGTGTTTCTCTCAGCGAGAAAAGCTCAAAACTGAAATAACAGCTACTGCGCTTGGAAAATGGTAATGACACGCGGTTTTCTTGTTTAAAATGATAGGAGATTGAAGGAGAATCATGGGGAAACATGATTGGAAGCAGTTTGAATGGAGTTTGTGGAGTTATTCATGAAATGACAAAAGTGTGTTTCTCTCAGCGAGAAAAGCTCAAAAATCAAATAACAGGTACAGCGCTTGGAAAACGGTAATGACACGCGGTTTTCTTGTTTAAAATGACAGGAGATTGAAGGAGAATCATGGGGAAACATGATTGGAAGCAGTTTGAATGGAGTTTGTGGAGTTATTCATGAAATGACAAAAGTGTGTTTCTCTCAGCGAGAAAAGCTCAAAAATCAAATAACAGCTACTGCGCTTGGAGAATGGTAATGACACGCGGTTTTCTTGTTTAAAATGATAGGAGATTGAAGGAGAATCATGGGGAAACATGATTGGAAGCAGTTTGAATGGAGTTTGTGGAGTTATTCATGAAATGACAAAAGTGTGCTTCTCTCAGCGAGAAAAGCTCAAAACTGAAATAAACAGCTACAGCGCTTGGAAAACGGTAATGACACGCGGGTTTCTTGTTTAAAATGATAGGAGATTGAAGGAGAATCATGGGGAAACATGATTGGAAGCAGTTTGAATGGAGTTTGTGGAGTTATTCATGAAATGACAAAAGTGTGTTTCTCTCAGCGAGAAAAGCTCAAAAATCACATAACAGGTACAGCGCTTGGAAAACGGTAATGACACACGGGTTTCTTGTTTAAAATGACAGGAGATTGAAGGAGAATCATGGGGAAACATGATTGGAAGCAGTTTGAATGGAGTTTGTGGAGTTATTCATGAAATGACAAAAGTGTGCTTCTCTCAGCGAGAAAAGCTCAAAACTGAAATAACAGCTACAGCGCTTGGAAAACGGTAATGACACGCGGTTTTCTTGTTTAAAATGATAGGAGATTGAAGGAGAATCATGGGGAAACATGATTGGAAGCAGTTTGAATGGAGTTTGTGGAGTTATTCATGAAATGACAAAAGTGTGCTTCTCTCAGCGAGAAAAGCTCAAAACTCAAATAACAGGTACTGCGCTTGGAAAACGGTAATGACACGCGGTTTTCTTGTTTAAAATGATAGGAGATTGAAGGAGAATCATGGGGAAACATGATTGGAAGCAGTTTGAATGGAGTTTGTGGAGTTATTCATGAAATGACAAAAGTGTGCTTCTCTCAGCGAGAAAAGCTCAAAACTGACATAACAGGTACAGCGCTTGGAAAACGGTAATGACACGCGGTTTTCTTGTTTAAAATGATAGGAGATTGAAGGAGAATCATGGGGAAACATGATTGGAAGCAGTTTGAATGGAGTTTGTGGAGTTATTCATGAAATGACAAAAGTGTGCTTCTCTCAGCGAGAAAAGCTCAAAAATCAAATAACAGGTACAGCGCTTGGAAAACTGTAATGACACGCGGTTTTCTTGTTTAAAATGATAGGAGATTGAAGGAGAATCATGGGGAAACATGATTGGAAGCAGTTTGAATGGAGTTTGTTGAGTTATTCATGAAATGACAAAAGTGTGCTTCTCTCAGCGAGAAAAGCTCAAAACTGAAATAACAGCTACTGCGGTTGCAAAATGGTAATGACACGCGGTTTTCTTGTTTAAAATGATAGGAGATTGAAGGAGAATCATGGGGAAACATGATTGGAAGCAGTTTGAATGGAGTTTGTGGAGTTATTCATGAAATGACAAAAGTGTGTTTCTCTCAGCGAGAAAAGCTCAAAAATCAAATAACAGGTACAGCGCTTGGAAAACTGTAATGACACGCGGTTTTCTTGTTTAAAATGATAGGAGATTGAAGGAGAATCATGGGGAAACATGATTGGAAGCAGTTTGAATGGAGTTTGTTGAGTTATTCATGAAATGACAAAAGTGTGCTTCTCTCAGCGAGAAAAGCTCAAAACTGAAATAACAGGTACAGCGCTTGGAAAACGGTAATGACACGCGGTTTTCTTGTTTAAAATGATAGGAGATTGAAGGAGAATCATGGGGAAACATGATTGGAAGCAGTTTGAATGGAGTTTGTGGAGTTATTCATGAAATGACAAAAGTGTGCTTCTCTCAGCGAGAAAAGCTCAAAAATCACATAACAGCTACATGCGGTTGCAAAATGGTAATGACACGCGGTTTTCTTGTTTAAAATGACAGGAGATTGAAGGAGAATCATGGGGAAACATGATTGGAAGCAGTTTGAATGGAGTTTGTGGAGTTATTCATGAAATGACAAAAGTGTGCTTCTCTCAGCGAGAAAAGCTCAAAAATCACATAACAGCTACTGCGCTTGGAAAATGGTAATGACACGCGGTTTTCTTGTTTAAAATGACAGGAGATTGAAGGAGAATCATGGGGAAACATGATTGGAAGCAGTTTGAATGGAGTTTGTGGAGTTATTCATGAAATGACAAAAGTGTGTTTCTCTCAGCGAGAAAAGCTCAAAAATCAAATAAACAGCTACAGCGCTTGGAAAACGGTAATGACACGCGGTTTTCTTGTTTAAAATGATAGGAGATTGAAGGAGAATCATGGGGAAACATGATTGGAAGCAGTTTGAATGGAGTTTGTGGAGTTATTCATGAAATGACAAAAGTGTGCTTCTCTCAGCGAGAAAAGCTCAAAACTGAAATAACAGCTACTGCGGTTGGAGAATGGTAATGACACGCGGTTTTCTTGTTTAAAATGACAGGAGATTGAAGGAGAATCATGGGGAAACATGATTGGAAGCAGTTTGAATGGAGTTTGTGGAGTTATTCATGAAATGACAAAGTGTGCTTCTCTCAGCGAGAAAAGCTCAAAACTGAAATAACAGCTACTGCGCTTGGAGAATGGTAATGACACGCGGTTTTCTTGTTTAAAATGATAGGAGATTGAAGGAGAATCATGGGGAAACATGATTGGAAGCAGTTTGAATGGAGTTTGTGGAGTTATTCATGAAATGACAAAAGTGTGCTTCTCTCAGCGAGAAAAGCTCAAAACTGAAATAACAGGTACAGCGCTTGGAAAACGGTAATGACACGCGGTTTTCTTGTTTAAAATGATAGGAGATTGAAGGAGAATCATGGGGAAACATGATTGGAAGCAGTTTGAATGGAGTTTGTAGAGTTATTCATGAAATGACAAAAGTGTGCTTCTCTCAGCGAGAAAAGCTCAAAAATCACATAACAGCTACTGCGGTTGGAGAATGGTAATGACACGCGGTTTTCTTGTTTAAAATGATAGGAGATTGAAGGAGAATCATGGGGAAACATGATTGGAAGCAGTTTGAATGGAGTTTGTAGAGTTATTCATGAAATGACAAAAGTGTGCTTCTCTCGGCGAGAAAAGCTCAAAAATCACATAACAGCTACTGCGGTTGCAAAATGGTAATGACACGCGGTTTTCTTGTTTAAAATGATAGGAGATTGAAGGAGAATCATGGGGAAACATGATTGGAAGCAGTTTGAATTGAGTTTGTGGAGTTATTTATGAAATGACAAAAGTGTGCTTCTCTCAGCGAGAAAAGCTCAAAAATCACATAAACAGCTACCGCGCTTGTAAAACGGTAATGACACGCGGTTTTCTTGTTTAAAATGATAGGAGATTGAAGGAGAATCATGGGGAAACATGATTGGAAGCAGTTTGAATGGAGTTTGTGGAGTTATTCATGAAATGACAAAAGTGTGCTTCTCTCAGCGAGAAAAGCTCAAAACTGAAATAACAGGTACAGCGCTTGGAAAACGGTAATGACACGCGGTTTTCTTGTTTAAAATGATAGGAGATTGAAGGAGAATCATGGGGAAACATGATTGGAAGCAGTTTGAATGGAGTTTGTGGAGTTATTCATGAAATGACAAAAGTGTGCTTCTCTCAGCGAGAAAAGCTCAAAACTGAAATAACAGCTACTGCGGTTGGAGAACGGTAATGACACGCGGTTTTCTTGTTTAAAATGACAGGAGATTGAAGGAGAATCATGGGGAAACATGATTGGAAGCAGTTTGAATGGAGTTTGTGGAGTTATTCATGAAATGACAAAAGTGTGCTTCTCTCAGCGAGAAAAGCTCAAAAATCACATAACAGGTACTGCGGTTGCAAAATGGTAATGACACGCGGTTTTCTTGTTTAAAATGATAGGAGATTGAAGGAGAATCATGGGGAAACATGATTGGAAGCAGTTTGAATGGAGTTTGTGGAGTTATTTATGAAATGACAAAAGTGTGCTTCTCTCAGCGAGAAAAGCTCAAAAATCACATAAACAGCTACTGCGCTTGCAGAACGGTAATGACACACGGGTTTCTTGTTTAAAATGATAGGAGATTGAAGGAGAATCATGGGGAAACATGATTGGAAGCAGTTTGAATGGAGTTTGTGGAGTTATTCATGAAATGACAAAAGTGTGCTTCTCTCAGCGAGAAAAGCTCAAAACTGAAATAACAGGTACAGCGCTTGGAAAACGGTAATGACACGCGGTTTTCTTGTTTAAAATGATAGGAGATTGAAGGAGAATCATGGGGAAACATGATTGGAAGCAGTTTGAATGGAGTTTGTGGAGTTATTCATGAAATGACAAAAGTGTGCTTCTCTCAGCGAGAAAAGCTCAAAACTCAAATAACAGGTACAGCGCTTGGAAAACGGTAATGACACGCGGTTTTCTTGTTTAAAATGACAGGAGATTGAAGGAGAATCATGGGGAAACATGATTGGAAGCAGTTTGAATGGAGTTTGTGGAGTTATTCATGAAATGACCAAAGTGTGCTTCTCTCAGCGAGAAAAGCTCAAAACTGAAATAACAGCTACAGCGCTTGGAAAACGGTAATGACACGCGGTTTTCTTGTTTAAAATGATAGGAGATTGAAGGAGAATCATGGGGAAACATGATTGGAAGCAGTTTGAATGGAGTTTGTGGAGTTATTCATGAAATGACAAAAGTGTGCTTCTCTCAGCGAGAAAAGCTCAAAACTGAAATAACAGGTACAGCGCTTGGAAAACGGTAATGACACGCGGTTTTCTTGTTTAAAATGACAGGAGATTGAAGGAGAATCATGGGGAAACATGATTGGAAGCAGTTTGAATGGAGTTTGTGGAGTTATTCATGAAATGACAAAAGTGTGTTTCTCTCAGCGAGAAAAGCTCAAAACTGAAATAACAGCTACTGCGCTTGGAAAACGGTAATGACACGCGGTTTTCTTGTTTAAAATGATAGGAGATTGAAGGAGAATCATGGGGAAACATGATTGGAAGCAGTTTGAATGGAGTTTGTGGAGTTATTCATGAAATGACAAAAGTGTGTTTCTCTCAGCGAGAAAAGCTCAAAAATCACATAACAGGTACAGCGCTTGGAAAACGGTAATGACACGCGGTTTTCTTGTTTAAAATGACAGGAGATTGAAGGAGAATCATGGGGAAACATGATTGGAAGCAGTTTGAATGGAGTTTGTGGAGTTATTCATGAAATGACAAAAGTGTGCTTCTCTCAGCGAGAAAAGCTCAAAACTGAAATAACAGGTACAGCGCTTGGAAAACGGTAATGACACGCGGTTTTCTTGTTTAAAATGATAGGAGATTGAAGGAGAATCATGGGGAAACATGATTGGAAGCAGTTTGAATGGAGTTTGTGAAGTTATTCATGAAATGACAAAAGTGTGCTTCTCTCAGCGAGAAAAGCTCAAAAATCACATAACAGCTACTGCGCTTGGAAAATGGTAATGACACGCGGTTTTCTTGTTTAAAATGACAGGAGATTGAAGGAGAATCATGGGGAAACATGATTGGAAGCAGTTTGAATGGAGTTTGTGGAGTTATTCATGAAATGACAAAAGTGTGCTTCTCTCAGCGAGAAAAGCTCAAAACTCAAATAACAGGTACAGCGCTTGGAAAACGGTAATGACACGCGGCTTTCTTGTTTAAAATGACAGGAGATTGAAGGAGAATCATGGGGAAACATGATTGGAAGCAGTTTGAATGGAGTTTGTGGAGTTATTCATGAAATGACAAAAGTGTGCTTCTCTCAGCGAGAAAAGCTCAAAAATGAAATAACAGGTACAGCGCTTGGAAAACGGTAATGACACGCGGTTTTCTTGTTTAAAATGATAGGAGATTGAAGGAGAATCATGGGGAAACATGATTGGAAGCAGTTTGAATGGAGTTTGTGGAGTTATTCATGAAATGACAAAAGTGTGCTTCTCTCAGCGAGAAAAGCTCAAAAATCAAATAACAGCTACTGCGCTTGGAAAATGGTAATGACACGCGGTTTTCTTGTTTAAAATGATAGGAGATTGAAGGAGAATCATGGGGAAACATGATTGGAAGCAGTTGAATGGAGTTTGTGAAGTTATTCATGAAATGACAAAAGTGTGCTTCTCTCAGCGAGAAAAGCTCAAAACTGAAATAAACAGCTACAGCGCTTGGAAAACGGTAATGACACGCGGGTTTCTTGTTTAAAATGATAGGAGATTGAAGGAGAATCATGGGGAAACATGATTGGAAGCAGTTTGAATGGAGTTTGTGGAGTTATTCATGAAATGTGACAAAGTGTGCTTCTCTCAGCGAGAAAAGCTCAAAACTGAAATAACAGCTACAGCGCTTGGAAAATGGTAATGACACGCGGTTTTCTTGTTTAAAATGATAGGAGATTGAAGGAGAATCATGGGGAAACATGATTGGAAGCAGTTTGAATGGAGTTTAACTGAAATAACAGCTACAGCGCTTGGAAAACGGTAATGACACGCGGTTTTCTTGTTTAAAATGATAGGAGATTGAAGGAGAATCATGGGGAAACATGATTGGAAGCAGTTTGAATGGAGTTTGTGAAGTTATTCATGAAATGACAAAAGTGTGCTTCTCTCAGCGAGAAAAGCTCAAAACTGAAATAACAGCTACAGCGCTTGGAAAACGGTAATGACACGCGGTTTTCTTGTTTAAAATGATAGGAGATTGAAGGAGAATCATGGGGAAACATGATTGGAAGCAGTTTGAATGGAGTTTGTGGAGTTATTCATGAAATGACAAAAGTGTGCTTCTCTCAGCGAGAAAAGCTCAAAAATCACATAACAGCTACTGCGCTTGGAAAATGGTAATGACACGCGGTTTTCTTGTTTAAAATGATAGGAGATTGAAGGAGAATCATGGGGAAACATGATTGGAAGCAGTTTGAATGGAGTTTGTGAAGTTATTCATGAAATGACAAAAGTGTGCTTCTCTCAGCGAGAAAAGCTCAAAAATCACATAAACAGCTACTGCGGTTGTAAAATGGTAATGACACGCGGTTTTCTTCTTTAAAATGACAGGAGATTGAAGGAGAATCATGGGGAAACATGATTGGAAGCAGTTTGAATGGAGTTTGTGGAGTTATTCATGAAATGACAAAAGTGTGCTTCTCTCAGCGAGAAAAGCTCAAAACTGAAATAACAGGTACAGCGCTTGGAAAACGGTAATGACACGCGGTTTTCTTGTTTAAAATGATAGGAGATTGAAGGAGAATCATGGGGAAACATGATTGGAAGCAGTTTGAATGGAGTTTGTGGAGTTATTCATGAAATGACAAAAGTGTGCTTCTCTCAGCGAGAAAAGCTCAAAACTGAAATAACAGGTACAGCGCTTGGAAAACGGTAATGACACGCGGTTTTCTTGTTTAAAATGATAGGAGATTGAAGGAGAATCATGGGGAAACATGATTGGAAGCAGTTTGAATGGAGTTTGTGGAGTTATTCATGAAATGACAAAAGTGTGCTTCTCTCAGCGAGAAAAGCTCAAAACTGAAATAACAGGTACAGCGGTTGCAAAATGGTAATGACACGCAGATTTCTTGTTTAAAATGATAGGAGATTGAAGGAGAATCATGGGGAAACATGATTGGAAGCAGTTTGAATGGAGTTTGTGGAGTTATTCATGAAATGACAAAAGTGTGCTTCTCTCAGCGAGAAAAGCTCAAAACTGAAATAACAGGTACAGCGCTTGCAAAACGGTAATGACACGCGGTTTTCTTGTTTAAACTGATAGGAGATTGAAGGAGAATCATGGGGAAACATGATTGGAAGCAGTTTGAATGGAGTTTGTGGAGTTATTCATGAAATGACAAAAGTGTGCTTCTCTCAGCGAGAAAAGCTCAAAACTGAAATAACAGGTACAGCGCTTGGAAAACGGTAATGACACGCGGTTTTCTTGTTTAAAATGATAGGAGATTGAAGGAGAATCATGGGGAAACATGATTGGAAGCAGTTTGAATGGAGTTTGTGGAGTTATTCATGAAATGACAAAAGTGTGCTTCTCTCAGCGAGAAAAGCTCAAAAATCAAATAACAGATACTGCGGTTGCAAAATGGTAATGACACGCGGTTTTCTTGTTTAAAATGATAGGAGATTGAAGGAGAATCATGGGGAAACATGATTGGAAGCAGTTTGAATGGAGTTTGTGGAGTTATTCATGAAATGACAAAAGTGTGTTTCTCTCAGCGAGAAAAGCTCAAAACTGAAATAACAGGTACAGCGCTTGGAAAACGGTAATGACACGCGGTTTTCTTGTTTAAAATGATAGGAGATTGAAGGAGAATCATGGGGAAACATGATTGGAAGCAGTTTGAATGGAGTTTGTGGAGTTATTCATGAAATGACAAAAGTGTGCTTCTCTCAGCGAGAAAAGCTCAAAACTGAAATAACAGGTACAGCGCTTGGAAAACGGTAATGACACGCGGCTTTCTTGTTTAAAATGACAGGAGATTGAAGGAGAATCATGGGGAAACATGATTGGAAGCAGTTTGAATGGAGTTTGTGAAGTTATTCATGAAATGACAAAAGTGTGCTTCTCTCAGCGAGAAAAGCTCAAAAATGAAATAACAGGTACAGCGCTTGGAAAACGGTAATGACACGCGGTTTTCTTGTTTAAAATGACAGGAGATTGAAGGAGAATCATGGGGAAACATGATTGGAAGCAGTTTGAATGGAGTTTGTGAAGTTATTCATGAAATGACAAAAGTGTGCTTCTCTCAGCGAGAAAAGCTCAAAAATCACATAACAGCTACTGCGGTTGCAAAATGGTAATGACACGCGGTTTTCTTGTTTAAAATGATAGGAGATTGAAGGAGAATCATGGGGAAACATGATTGGAAGCAGTTTGAATTGAGTTTGTGGAGTTATTTATGAAATGACAAAAGTGTGCTTCTCTCAGCGAGAAAAGCTCAAAAATCACATAACAGCTACTGCGGTTGCAAAACGGTAATGACACGCGGCTTTCTTGTTTAAAATGACAGGAGACTGAAGGAGAATCATGGGGAAACATGATTGGAAGCAGTTTGAATGGAATTTGTGGAGTTATTCATGAAATGACAAAAGTGTGCTTCTCTCAGCGAGAAAAGCTCAAAACTGAAATAACAGGTACAGCGCTTGGAAAACGGTAATGACACGCGGTTTTCTTGTTTAAAATGACAGGAGATTGAAGGAGAATCATGGGGAAACATGATTGGAAGCAGTTTGAATGGAGTTTGTGGAGTTATTCATGAAATGACAAAAGTGTGTTTCTCTCAGCGAGAAAAGCTCAAAACTGAAATAACAGGTACAGCGCTTGGAAAACGGTAATGACACGCGGTTTTCTTGTTTAAAATGATAGGAGATTGAAGGAGAATCATGGGGAAACATGATTGGAAGCAGTTTGAATGGAGTTTGTGGAGTTATTCATGAAATGACAAAAGTGTGCTTCTCTCAGCGAGAAAAGCTCAAAACTGAAATAACAGGTACAGCGCTTGGAAAACGGTAATGACACGCGGTTTTCTTGTTTAAAATGATAGGAGATTGAAGGAGAATCATGGGGAAACATGATTGGAAGCAGTTTGAATGGAGTTTGTGGAGTTATTCATGAAATGACAAAAGTGTGCTTCTCTCAGCGAGAAAAGCTCAAAACTGAAATAACAGGTACAGCGCTTGGAAAACGGTAATGACACGCGGTTTTCTTGTTTAAAATGATAGGAGATTGAAGGAGAATCATGGGGAAACATGATTGGAAGCAGTTTGAATGGAGTTTGTGGAGTTATTCATGAAATGACAAAAGTGTGCTTCTCTCAGCGAGAAAAGCTCAAAACTGAAATAACAGGTACAGCGCTTGGAAAACGGTAATGACACGCGGTTTTCTTGTTTAAAATGATAGGAGATTGAAGGAGAATCATGGGGAAACATGATTGGAAGCAGTTTGAATGGAGTTTGTGGAGTTATTCATGAAATGACAAAAGTGTGCTTCTCTCAGCGAGAAAAGCTCAAAAATGAAATAACAGCTACTGCGGTTGCAAAATGGTAATGACACGCGGTTTTCTTGTTTAAAATGATAGGAGATTGAAGGAGAATCATGGGGAAACATGATTGGAAGCAGTTTGAATGGAGTTTGTGGAGTTATTCATGAAATGACAAAAGTGTGCTTCTCTCAGCGAGAAAAGCTCAAAAATGAAATAACAGGTACAGCGCTTGGAAAACGGTAATGACACGCGGTTTTCTTGTTTAAAATGATAGGAGATTGAAGGAGAATCATGGGGAAACATGATTGGAAGCAGTTTGAATGGAGTTTGTGAAGTTATTCATGAAATGACAAAAGTGTGTTTCTCTCAGCGAGAAAAGCTCAAAAATCACATAACAGCTACTGCGCTTGGAGAATGGTAATGACACGCGGCTTTCTTGTTTAAAATGATAGGAGATTGAAGGAGAATCATGGGGAAACATGATTGGAAACAGTTTGAATGGAGTTTGTGGAGTTATTCATGAAATGACAAAAGTGTGCTTCTCTCAGCGAGAAAAGCTCAAAACTCACATAACAGCTACTGCGCTTGGAAAACGGTAATGACACGCGGTTTTCTTGTTTAACATGATAGGAGATTGAAGGAGAATCATGGGGAAACATGATTGGAAGCAGTTTGAATGGAGTTTGTGGAGTTATTCATGAAATGACAAAAGTGTGCTTCTCTCAGCGAGAAAAGCTCAAAACTGAAATAACAGGTACAGCGCTTGGAAAATGGTAATGACACGCGGTTTTCTTGTTTAAAATGATAGGAGATTGAAGGAGAATCATGGGGAAACATGATTGGAAGCAGTTTGAATGGAGTTTGTGGAGTTATTCATGAAATGACAAAAGTGTGTTTCTCTCAGCGAGAAAAGCTCAAAAATCAAATAACAGGTACAGCGCTTGGAAAACTGTAATGACACGCGGTTTTCTTGTTTAAAATGATAGGAGATTGAAGGAGAATCATGGGGAAACATGATTGGAAGCAGTTTGAATGGAGTTTGTGGAGTTATTCATGAAATGACAAAAGTGTGCTTCTCTCAGCGAGAAAAGCTCAAAACTGAAAAAACAGCTACAGCGCTTGGAAAACGGTAATGACACGCGGTTTTCTTGTTTAAAATGATAGGAGATTGAAGGAGAATCATGGGGAAACATGATTGGAAGCAGTTTGAATGGAGTTTGTGGAGTTATTCATGAAATGACAAAAGTGTGCTTCTCTCAGCGAGAAAAGCTCAAAACTGAAATAACAGGTACAGCGCTTGGAAAACGGTAATGACACGCGGTTTTCTTGTTTAAAATGACAGGAGACTGAAGGAGAATCATGGGGAAACATGATTGGAAGCAGTTTGAATGGAGTTTGTGGAGTTATTCATGAAATGACAAAAGTGTGTTTCTCTCAGCGAGAAAAGCTCAAAACTGAAATAACAGGTACAGCGCTTGGAAAACGGTAATGACACGCGGTTTTCTTGTTTAAAATGATAGGAGATTGAAGGAGAATCATGGGGAAACATGATTGGAAGCAGTTTGAATGGAGTTTGTGGAGTTATTCATGAAATGACAAAAGTGTACTTCTCTCAGCGAGAAAAGCTCAAAAATCACATAAACAGATACTGCTGTTGGAAAATGGTAATGACACGCGGTTTTCTTGTTTAAAATGACAGGAGATTGCAGGAGAATCATGGGGAAACATGATTGGAAGCAGTTTGAATGGAGTTTGTGGAGTTATTCATGAAATGACAAAAGTGTGTTTCTCTCAGCGAGAAAAGCTCAAAAATGAAATAACAGGTACAGCGCTTGGAGAATGGTAATGACACGCGGTTTTCTTGTTTAAAATGATAGGAGATTGAAGGAGAATCATGGGGAAACATGATTGGAAGCAGTTTGAATGGAGTTTGTGAAGTTATTCATGAAATGACAAAAGTGTGCTTCTCTCAGCGAGAAAAGCTCAAAACTGAAATAACAGGTACAGCGCTTGGAAAACGGTAATGACACGCGGTTTTCTTGTTTAAAATGATAGGAGATTGAAGGAGAATCATGGGGAAACATGATTGGAAGCAGTTTGAATGGAGTTTGTGGAGTTATTCATGAAATGACAAAAGTGTGCTTCTCTCAGCGAGAAAAGCTCAAAACTGAAATAACAGGTACAGCGCTTGGAAAACGGTAATGACACGCGGTTTTCTTGTTTAAAATGATAGGAGATTGAAGGAGAATCATGGGGAAACATGATTGGAAGCAGTTTGAATGGAGTTTGTGAAGTTATTCATGAAATGATGAAAGTGTGCTTCTCTCAGCGAGAAAAGCTCAAAACTGAAATAACAGGTACAGCGCTTGGAAAACGGTAATGACACGCGGCTTTCTTGTTTAAAATGATAGGAGATTGAAGGAGAATCATGGGGAAACATGATTGGAAGCAGTTTGAATGGAGTTTGTGGAGTTATTCATGAAATGACAAAAGTGTGCTTCTCTCAGCGAGAAAAGCTCAAAACTGAAATAACAGGTACAGCGCTTGGAAAACGGTAATGACACGCGGTTTTCTTGTTTAAAATGATAGGAGATTGAAGGAGAATCATGGGGAAACATGATTGGAAGCAGTTTGAATGGAGTTTGTGGAGTTATTCATGAAATGACAAAAGTGTGCTTCTCTCAGCGAGAAAAGCTCAAAACTGAAATAACAGGTACAGCGCTTGGAAAACGGTAATGACACGCGGCTTTCTTGTTTAAAATGACAGGAGACTGAAGGAGAATCATGGGGAAACATGATTGGAAGCAGTTTGAATGGAGTTTGTGGAGTTATTCATGAAATGACAAAAGTGTGCTTCTCTCAGCGAGAAAAGCTCAAAAATCACATAAACAGGTACAGCGCTTGGAAAACGGTAATGACACGCGGTTTTCTTGTTTAAAATGATAGGAGATTGAAGGAGAATCATGGGGAAACATGATTGGAAGCAGTTTGAATGGAGTTTGTGGAGTTATTCATGAAATGACAAAAGTGTGTTTCTCTCAGCGAGAAAAGCTCAAAAATCACATAACAGCTACTGCGGTTGCAAAATGGTAATGACACGCGGGTTTCTTGTTTAAAATGATAGGAGATTGAAGGAGAATCATGGGGAAACATGATTGGAAGCAGTTTGAATGGAGTTTGTGGAGTTATTCATGAAATGACAAAAGTGTGCTTCTCTCAGCGAGAAAAGCTCAAAACTGAAATAACAGGTACAGCGCTTGGAAAACGGTAATGACACGCGGTTTTCTTGTTTAAAATGATAGGAGATTGAAGGAGAATCATGGGGAAACATGATTGGAAGCAGTTTGAATGGAGTTTGTGGAGTTATTCATGAAATGACAAAAGTGTGCTTCTCTCAGCGAGATAAGCTCAAAACTGAAATAACAGGTACAGCGCTTGGAAAACGGTAATGACACGCGGTTTTCTTGTTTAAAATGATAGGAGATTGAAGGAGAATCATGGGGAAACATGATTGGAAGCAGTTTGAATGGAGTTTGTGAAGTTATTCATGAAATGTCAAAAGTGTGCTTCTCTCAGCGAGAAAAGCTCAAAACTGAAATAACAGGTACAGCGCTTGGAAAACGGTAATGACACGCGGTTTTCTTGTTTAAAATGATAGGAGATTGAAGGAGAATCATGGGGAAACATGATTGGAAGCAGTTTGAATGGAGTTTGTGGAGTTATTCATGAAATGACAAAAGTGTGCTTCTCTCAGCGAGAAAAGCTCAAAACTGAAATAACAGGTACAGCGCTTGGAAAACGGTAATGACACGCGGTTTTCTTGTTTAAAATGATAGGAGATTGAAGGAGAATCATGGGGAAACATGATTGGAAGCAGTTTGAATGGAGTTTGTGGAGTTATTCATGAAATGACCAAAGTGTGCTTCTCTCAGCGAGAAAAGCTCAAAACTGAAATAACAGGTACAGCGCTTGGAAAACGGTAATGACACGCGGTTTTCTTGTTTAAAATGATAGGAGATTGAAGGAGAATCATGGGGAAACATGATTGGAAGCAGTTTGAATGGAGTTTGTGGAGTTATTCATGAAATGACAAAAGTGTGCTTCTCTCAGCGAGAAAAGCTCAAAACTGAAATAACAGGTACAGCGCTTGGAAAACGGTAATGACACGCGGTTTTCTTGTTTAAAATGATAGGAGACTGAAGGAGAATCATGGGGAAACATGATTGGAAGCAGTTTGAATGGAATTTGTGGAGTTATTCATGAAATGACAAAAGTGTGCTTCTCTCAGCGAGAAAAGCTCAAAACTGAAATAACAGGTACAGCGCTTGGAAAACGGTAATGACACCCGGATTTCTTGTTTAAAATGATAGGAGATTGAAGGAGAATCATGGGGAAACATGATTGGAAGCAGTTTGAATGGAGTTTGTGGAGTTATTCATGAAATGACAAAAGTGTGTTTCTCTCAGCGAGAAAAGCTCAAAACTGAAATAACAGGTACAGCGCTTGGAAAACGGTAATGACACGCGGTTTTCTTGTTTAAAATGATAGGAGATTGAAGGAGAATCATGGGGAAACATGATTGGAAGCAGTTTGAATGGAGTTTGTGGAGTTATTCATGAAATGACAAAAGTGTGCTTCTCTCAGCGAGAAAAGCTCAAAACTGAAATAACAGCTACAGCGCTTGGAAAACGGTAATGACACGCGGTTTTCTTGTTTAAAATGATAGGAGATTGAAGGAGAATCATGGGGAAACATGATTGGAAGCAGTTTGAATGGAGTTTGTTGAGTTATTCATGAAATGACAAAAGTGTGCTTCTCTCAGCGAGAAAAGCTCAAAACTGAAATAACAGGTACAGCGCTTGGAAAACGGTAATGACACGCGGTTTTCTTGTTTAAAATGATAGGAGATTGAAGGAGAATCATGGGGAAACATGATTGGAAGCAGTTTGAATGGAGTTTGTGGAGTTATTCATGAAATGACAAAAGTGTGCTTCTCTCAGCGAGAAAAGCTCAAAACTGAAATAACAGGTACAGCGCTTGGAAAACGGTAATGACACGCGGTTTTCTTGTTTAAAATGATAGGAGATTGAAGGAGAATCATGGGGAAACATGATTGGAAGCAGTTTGAATGGAGTTTGTGGAGTTATTCATGAAATGACAAAAGTGTGCTTCTCTCAGCGAGAAAAGCTCAAAAATCACATAACAGCTACTGCGGTTGGAAAATGGTAATGACACGCGGTTTTCTTGTTTAAAATGATAGGAGATTGAAGGAGAATCATGGGGAAACATGATTGGAAGCAGTTTGAATGGAGTTTGTGGAGTTATTCATGAAATGACAAAAGTGTGCTTCTCTCAGCGAGAAAAGCTCAAAAATAAAATAACAGCTACTGCGCTTGGAAAATGGTAATGACACGCAGATTTCTTGTTTAAAATGATAGGAGATTGAAGGAGAATCATGGGGAAACATGATTGGAAGCAGTTTGAATGGAGTTTGTTGAGTTATTCATGAAATGACAAAAGTGTGCTTCTCTCAGCGAGAAAAGCTCAAAACTGAAATAACAGGTACAGCGCTTGGAAAACGGTAATGACACGCGGTTTTCTTGTTTAAAATGATAGGAGATTGAAGGAGAATCATGGGGAAACATGTTTGGAAGCAGTTTGAATGGAGTTTGTGGAGTTATTCATGAAATGACAAAAGTGTGCTTCTCTCAGCGAGAAAAGCTCAAAACTGAAATAACAGGTACAGCGCTTGGAAAACGGTAATGACACGCGGTTTTCTTGTTTAAAATGATAGGAGATTGAAGGAGAATCATGGGGAAACATGATTGGAAGCAGTTTGAATGGAGTTTGTGGAGTTATTCATGAAATGACAAAAGTGTGCTTCTCTCAGCGAGAAAAGCTCAAAAATCACATAACAGCTACTGCGCTTGGAAAATGGTAATGACACGCGGTTTTCTTGTTTAAAATGATAGGAGATTGAAGGAGAATCATGGGGAAACATGATTGGAAGCAGTTTGAATGGAGTTTGTGAAGTTATTCATGAAATGACAAAAGTGTGCTTCTCTCAGCGAGAAAAGCTCAAAACTGAAATAACAGCTACAGCGCTTGGAAAACGGTAATGACACGCGGTTTTCTTGTTTAAAATGATAGGAGATTGAAGGAGAATCATGGGGAAACATGATTGGAAGCAGTTTGAATGGAGTTTGTGAAGTTATTCATGAAATGACCAAAGTGTGCTTCTCTCAGCGAGAAAAGCTCAAAACTGAAATAACAGCTTCTGCGCTTGGAAAATGGTAATGACACGCGGTTTTCTTGTTTAAAATGATAGGAGATTGAAGGAGAATCATGGGGAAACATGATTGGAAGCACTTTGAATGGAGTTTGTGAAGTTATTCATGAAATGACAAAAGTGTGCTTCTCTCAGCGAGAAAAGCTCAAAACTGAAATAACAGGTACAGCGCTTGGAAAACGGTAATGACACGCGGTTTTCTTGTTTAAAATGATAGGAGATTGAAGGAGAATCATGGGGAAACATGATTGGAAGCAGTTTGAATGGAGTTTGTGAAGTTATTCATGAAATGACAAAAGTGTGCTTCTCTCAGCGAGAAAAGCTCAAAAATGAAATAACAGCTACTGCGGTTGCAAAATGGTAATGACACGCGGTTTTCTTGTTTAAAATGATAGGAGATTGAAGGAGAATCATGGGGAAACATGATTGGAAGCAGTTTGAATGGAGTTTGTGAAGTTATTCATGAAATGACAAAAGTGTGCTTCTCTCAGCGAGAAAAGCTCAAAACTGAAATAACAGGCACAGCGCTTGGAAAACGGTAATGACACGCGGTTTTCTTGTTTAAAATGATAGGAGATTGAAGGAGAATCATGAGGAAACATGATTGGAAGCAGTTTGAATGGAGTTTGTGGAGTTATTCATGAAATGACAAAAGTGTGCTTCTCTCAGCGAGAAAAGCTCAAAAATCAAATAACAGCTACATGCGCTTGGAAAATGGTAATGACACGCGGTTTTCTTGTTTAAAATGATAGGAGATTGAAGGAGAATCATGGGGAAACATGATTGGAAGCAGTTTGAATGGAGTTTGTGGAGTTATTCATGAAATGACAAAAGTGTGCTTCTCTCAGCGAGAAAAGCTCAAAACTGAAATAACAGGTACAGCGCTTGGAAAACGGTAATGACACGCGGTTTTCTTGTTTAAAATGATAGGAGATTGAAGGAGAATCATGGGGAAACATGATTGGAAGCAGTTTGAATGGAGTTTGTGGAGTTATTCATGAAATGACAAAAGTGTGTTTCTCTCAGCGAGAAAAGCTCAAAAATCACATAAACAGCTACTGCGGTTGCAAAATGGTAATGACACGCGGGTTTCTTGTTTAAAATGATAGGAGATTGAAGGAGAATCATGGGGAAACATGATTGGAAGCAGTTTGAATGGAGTTTGTGGAGTTATTCATGAAATGACAAAAGTGTGTTTCTCTCAGCGAGAAAAGCTCAAAACTGAAATAACAGGTACAGCGCTTGGAAAACGGTAATGACACGCGGTTTTCTTGTTTAAAATGATAGGAGATTGAAGGAGAATCATGGGGAAACATGATTGGAAGCAGTTTGAATGGAGTTTGTGGAGTTATTCATGAAATGACAAAAGTGTACTTCTCTCAGCGAGAAAAGCTCAAAAATCACATAAACAGATACTGCGGTTGCAAAATGGTAATGACACGCGGTTTTCTTGTTTAAAATGACAGGAGACTGCAGGAGAATCATGGGGAAACATGATTGGAAGCAGTTTGAATGGAGTTTGTGGAGTTATTCATGAAATGACAAAAGTGTGTTTCTCTCAGCGAGAAAAGCTCAAAACTGAAATAACAGGTACAGCGCTTGGAAAACTGTAATGACACCCGGTTTTCTTGTTTAAAATGATAGGAGATTGACGGAGAATCATGGGGAAACATGATTGGAAGCAGTTTGAATGGAGTTTGTGGAGTTATTCATGAAATGACAAAAGTGTGTTTCTCTCAGCGAGAAAAGCTCAAAACTGAAATAACAGGTACACTGTAAAAACTAATACCCTCAATTAGTTATCATAACTTGTTTCTATAAATTAATTCCATTTAATATAATGAGTTATAAAATTTAAACTTAATCTCGTGAGTTTCTGGCATTGCAACTTATGGTTGTAAGCCAGTACAATGAAATGTAAATTTAAGTGTGTCAACATAACTTAACAATCTGAGTTTTAAAATGGTAACTGGAACTCTTAAAAAATGACGAGAACCACTGGCGTGGTGGTGATATTAATGCGCGGTACAAATAGTGCCAGAAATTTAGGTTTTGATCTGATAAGGGACTAATTATGATATAATATTTTAGTCAAGTTTGAGCAGGTGCTCCACCCAGTTGCATTTGCCTATTGACAGGGGAAGATGAACACCACCTGAGCAAATTGAGGACGTGGAAAGCGAAGTCGCGGATGATTATTTTTTGTCAGCAAGATCTGGATGAGAGCTGGCGGATTTTCAGCGGGATTTTTTCTGGATGAGGATCGAGTGAAATAAGGTAACTTGCACTTATCAGATATTTTTTAAATGCAATCAAATGTGTAAATATGTTATAAAAAATTATTTTCCGTCTTTGTAACATGTTTAAACACAGTACATTGAAACAACGGCTTGTTAATGCCGAGTACAGTTAGTGGAGGAGAGCCTAGCTAAACCGTACTCCGGTGCACTTATAAAACTTTTTATTATGAGGAAATACAGGCGGCTCTACGAGTTTTATAGGATTCACTCTCTCAGAAGCACAATAGTTGCGCTTGGTTAAAGTTTTGAATGGTACCGGTGCTGTTTGCAGGTGAGTTAGCGCCCGGGAAAGGCTCTGTGTCATAGTGCCAGCAATTAGCCGGGTCCCTTTTTTTTAACCCGAGAGTGGAGCAGATCAGCGAACAGGTGAAGATAACATTTTATAGTCGAGTTGACTGTGATGTTATTTTAACGAAGTGGCATTCACGTGACTCGCATAGATCCCAGGCCTTTTTTCGGGGGTCGGTTGGTTGTTTTTAAATCTTTCTAGGCTTGAATTTTCAGATATAGAAGGGGACTCTGTGTCTCCATAATGAAACATATTTGATGTTGTTGTTTGAGTGCATTAGGTGTCCTTATTTGGGCAATTACAATCATGAAAGCAGCCACCCCATTGATAACAGCAGCGAAGATGACCTCCTATGTCAGCCAGACAGATATGGTTATACTACTAACGAAAGTCATTTAAGAATACCGTTAATATGCTCACACATCCTTTTTCAACCCTAACTGTTGTTGTTGTTGTCCTGATCCACCTGAAAGACAGAGTCCTGAAAATATGGAGGAGAAGCGCAAGATGATGGAGGTTGAAATGCTGAAGAGGGACCCTGATGACCAGCTGCTAGAGCCTCTGATGGTTGCTAAGTGTTCCCAGCACAGAAAAGAGATTATTGGAGATCAACCAAACATCACAGAGCTCATTTCCCGATGGCCAGCTATGTTCAACGAGAGACAGGTGATCACACGCTTTGCATTAATTCCACCGCGAGATTTAATGATATGTTAAGACAGTATGGACTGTGTCCTATTGAGAAATGTTTTATTTTCTGTTTTATCACTTCAGATTAGAGCAGAATTCAGGAGAATCATCACTACAGACCTTCTGGAATCTTTTCTTGATGAACTTGATGGCCTGGTCCCAAGACTGCTGGAGGCAGACAAAGCAGCAACCAAAAGAATGGAAAGAAGTCTCTCAAAGACATTTTGGACTGCCTTGTGAAAGATGTAAGTAGAACTGTCTAGAACTGGCTGGAAAATTAGGCACTATTTATGTTTGTTAAAATATTTTCATCTCACTGCATGTCTCATATCTTGAAGGACACAAATGAAAGGAGACAGGCTGCTGCTCTGCTTGGTTTGCCACTCTACATATCAATGGAAGATCCATCAGCTGTCATCAGGATGTGTGATGTAAGTCAACAATTTTGTAATTCAACAACTGTATGTTTACATTTTTGTCTCTTTCACTTTTTTTTGGTATCTTCAAATTTTTAGAAACCTTTTTGTGGTTTTTGGCCATGTATGGTTGGGGGCAAGCAGGAGTGGGGAGTTGTAATGGAGCACAGTGCTAGTACAGAAACTGAGTGAAAAACTGTTAAGGATGGGACCAATAACAGAGGACAATTTAACCATGTAAGAGAAGTCCTACTTAAAAAAAAGTCAGCATTAGTTAATGTGTCCTACATATTTAGGATATTTTGAGTGCGTCACCTTGGTAATCTTTGGTGTAATATGATACACAGCAGGCACACCTTTGCTCATGTACAAGAGAGCAGAAGCTCTGTAGATGAAAAAGTTCCTGTCAAAAACAAGGGCTGCCTGACAATAAAGTAAAGCACTGAAAAAAAACTTTAAATATGGTGAACACTTAAACAGCTTGTTTTCAGGTGGAGCTTCTTTTACATGTTTAATACATCTTTTGTTGTTGGCCTCATTCACACCAGTTTTTATTGCTTTGTTTCTGGGCCGTTTATGCTCTATGCTTCTGCAAACTGGGAGTGTGTTTGTCAGGTTATACATTCACTGAACAGAAGAGCATCATATGACCCCACTTCAAAAAACTGAACTATTCTTTAAAGTGTCAAGGCATACAGGTTGTTAAACCACACAAAAATGGTCATGTATTATTTCTTCTTTTTAAGGCTCATGTTGACACTTTGGTTGATGCCATGAAGGGGATGCAGCTTGGCCTCCTGATAGCCTGTGAAGGTGGTGAACAGGGTCCCATTCCACACGAGACCTTCGATGTGGCAGTTGTGGTGGAGGAGACCATTGTGCTTCACAACATGAAAGATGTGGCACAGAGCTTTGCCATGCTTATGGGTGTCATCTACTGTGTCAATCCCAAGTATCCAGATGACATGAAGTATTCCTTTGAGTTTCTTTAGAAAGTGGTGATGAAGATCAGACCAGAGCAGGCTTTGGCTCGAGTACATGGATTGAGAAACAGAATCCTGAGGTACAAACTGTATCATCTATGTTTTAAGTTTCATTGTCACTTCTAGAAGGTGCTCTTGTAAAAATTTGTTCAGTTCTTTTTCTATAAACAAAAACTTTCAGTATTGTGTTGAAATGATGTTCTTTACAAAAAACATCCCTCTCATCACTGTCATTGTGAGATTGCTAAGACATTGATCTTGTAGCACTTTATTATATTGGACTGTTTGTGTGATGATGCTGATTTTATTGAGTTTGTGCTGCAATTGTTTAATGTTAATGTTTACAGCACTTTAAGCAAACTAATGTTAAATGTGTTTTATGAATATATTGGATTTAGATAGTGTGGTTAGAATGTTCTCATTTAATATAGTCTAACTTTCACACATGTTGTCTTGGAGATAAATGTTCTGATTTACACTCGCTTTAAGGCTTGTCAAATCTGTGAAAACTGTATTTGATGAGGAAAAAGTCTGGAAAATAAATGTTTTTGAACATATGAGTTGTAAGTATATTCAGTGTATTTCGTTTTTTTAGGAAACTGGTGAACTTGCTGTTATTAGTGGAGAAAGGGGATTAAATTTGAAAATGTGTGTTAGCTTAAATTGCAATTTTAAGTTCAATTGCTGCCTTAAAAACATGAGTTAACTTAACTCGAAAAGGCAAGTGATATAAATATAGTTAGTTAGTTAAATTTTAAAATATAAGTTGAAAGGATATATAAATATATTTTACTTTGACAAGAAAAAGCTAGTTTTCTTGAATTTATAATGTAACTTTGTGAGCTGTTCTAACTCAGAGTATCAAGTTCAAACAACAAGTAGTCATTAATAATACAAATTATATAACTTAATTATGTGAGTTCAAAAGGCATATAATTATGAGTTATCTTAACAAAGGTGATCAATTTTTTGGAATGTATAATGTTCTATAGTGAGTCATATTAACTCATAGTTTCAAGTTGTCCCAATAAATTATCATCAGTTGGGCAGCTTTTACAACTTACCTTTAAAAGTTGAAAGAAAGCTTCTTCTTTAGTTGAGTTCACTTATGTTTTTAAGGCAGCAATTGAACTTAAGTTTTTAAGTTAAACCACCTTAATAATTTTTACAGTGTACAGCACTTGGAAAACGGTAATGACACGCGGTTTTCTTGTTTAAAATGACAGGAGACTGAAGGAGAATCATGGGGAAACATGATTGGAAGCAGTTTGAATGGAGTTTGTGGAGTTATTCATGAAATGACAAAAGTGTGTTTCTCTCAGCGAGAAAAGCTCAAAAATCACATAAACAGCTACTGCGGTTGCAAAATGGTAATGACACGCGGTTTTCTTGTTTAAAATGATAGGAGATTGAAGGAGAATCATGGGGAAACATGATTGGAAGCAGTTTGAATGGAGTTTGTGGAGTTATTCATGAAATGACAAAAGTGTGTTTCTCTCAGCGAGAAAAGCTCAAAACTGAAATAACAGGTACAGCGCTTGGAAAACGGTAATGACACGCGGTTTTCTTGTTTAAAATGATAGGAGATTGAAGGAGAATCATGGGGAAACATGATTGGAAGCAGTTTGAATGGAGTTTGTGGAGTTATTCATGAAATGACAAAAGTGTGCTTCTCTCAGCGAGAAAAGCTCAAAACTGAAATAACAGGTACAGCGCTTGGAAAACGGTAATGACACGCGGGTTTCTTGTTTAAAATGACAGGAGACTGAAGGAGAATCATGTGGAAACATGATTGGAAGCAGTTTGAATGGAGTTTGTGGAGTTATTCATGAAATGACAAAAGTGTGTTTCTCTCAGCGAGAAAAGCTCAAAAATCACATAAACAGCTACTGCGGTTGCAAAATGGTTATGACACGCGGTTTTCTTGTTTAAAATGATAGGAGATTGAAGGAGAATCATGGGGAAACATGATTGGAAGCAGTTTGAATGGAGTTTGTGGAGTTATTCATGAAATGACAAAAGTGTACTTCTCTCAGCGAGAAAAGCTCAAAAATCACATAAACAGCTACTGCGGTTGCAAAATGGTAATGACACGCGGGTTTCTTGTTTAAAATGATAGGAGATTGAAGGAGAATCATGGGGAAACATGATTGGAAGCAGTTTGAATGGAGTTTGTGGAGTTATTCATGAAATGACAAAAGTGTGTTTCTCTCAGCGAGAAAAGCTCAAAAATCACATAAACAGCTACTGCGGTTTACAAAATGGTAATGACACGCGTCTTTCTTGTTTAAAATGACAGGAGATTGAAGGAGAATCATGGGGAAACATGACTGGAAGCAGTTTGAATGGAGTTTGTGAAGTTATTCATGAAATGACAAAAGTGTGCTTCTCTCAGCGAGAAGAGCTCAAAACTGAAATAACAGGTACCGCGCTTGGAAAACGGTAATGACACGCGGCTTTCTTTTTTATAATGACAGGAGATTGAAGGAGAATCATGGGGAAACATGATTGGAAGCAGTTTGAATGGAGTTTGTGGAGTTATTCATGAAATCACAAAAGTATTCTTATCTCAGCGAGAAAAGCTCAAAACTGAAATAACAGCTACTGCGGTTGCAAAATGGTAATGACAGGCGGTTTTCTTGTTTAAAATGACAGGAGATTGAAGGAGAAACATGGGGAAACATGACTAGAAGCAGTTTGAATGGAGTTTGTGGAGTTATTCATGAAATGACAAAAGTGGGCTTCTCTCAGCGAGAAAAGCTCAAAAATCACATAAACAGCTACAGCGGTTGCAAAATGGTAATGACACACGGTTTTCTTGTTTAAAATGATAGGAGATTGAAGGAGAATCATGGGGAAACATGACTGGAAGCAGTTTGAATGGAGTTTGTGAAGTTATTCATGAAATGACAAAAGTGTGCTTCTCTCAGCGAGAAAAGCTCAAAAATCACATAAACGGGTACTGCGCTTGAAGAATGGTAATGACACGTGGCTTTCTTCTTTAAAATGACAGGAGATTGAAGGAGAATCATGGGGAAACATGATTGGAAGCAGTTTGAATGGAGTTTGTGAAGTTATTCATGAAATGACAAAAGTGTGCTTCTCTCAGCGAGAAAAGCTCAAAACTGAAATATAAGGTACTGCGCATGCAAAATGGTAATGACACACGGCTTTCTTGTTTAAAATGACAGGAGATTGAAGGAGAATCATGGGGAAACATGATTGGAAGCAGTTTGAATGGAGTTTGTGGAGTTATTCATGAAATGACAAAAGTGTGCTTCTCTCAGCGAGAAAAGCTCAAAACTGAAATAACAGGTACAGCGCTTGGAAAACGGTAATGACACGCGGTTTTCTTGTTTAAAATGATAGGAGATTGAAGGAGAATCATGGGGAAACATGATTGGAAGCAGTTTCAATGGAGTTTGTGAAGTTATTCATGAAATAACGAAAATGTGCTTCTCTCAGCGAGAAAAGCTCAAAAATCACATAAACGGGTATTGCAGTTGCAGAATGGTAATGACACTCGGCTTTATTGTTTAAAATGACAGGAGGTTGAAGGAGAATCATGGGGAAACATGATTGGAAGCAGTTCGAATGGAGTTTGTGAAGTTATTCATGAAATGACCAAAGTGTGCTTCTCTTGAAGGAGAATCATGGGGAAACATGATTGGAAGCAGTTCGAATGGAGTTTGTGAAGTTATTCATGAAATGACCAAAGTGTGCTTCTCTTGAAGGAGAATCATGGGGAAACATGATTGGAAGCAGTTTGAATGGAGTTTGTGAAGTTATTCATGAAATGACAAAAGTGTGCTTCTCTCGGCGAGAAAAGTTAGTCATGATTCTGTTCGCAGCTGCTCCTTTTTTCTTTGTGTTTTGAAAAAATATAAATGTTTATTCCTTGGTAGTGAACCACCTTCCTAACAAAATAAACCAATTTGGATAAGTTTGTAAGCACAGCAAACAGTATCATTCAAAAGTCTGGGCAGCTACATAAGATTTTTTTTCATTATTTAGTATTATCTACATTGGGTCACAAAACAAAGTCTGCTTTGTGTGTGTGTGTGTCTATTGAGCTATTAATGTAGTAAAACCTTGAGGCAACTGTGTGTTGTGATTTGACGCTAAATAAATGAAAGAATTGAATGAAATGAATTAAATCTTGATCCACATGTGCGTATTTCAATCAGTGTAATCAAATATGCCATCCATCCATCCATCAGATATGTATATGTGTAAATAAATCTGTAAGCATGCGTAGATAGTGAAAAAGTAGATGGTGGAAAAGTCTTAAAGTTTTGTTCATGTCATCAGCTACAAGCAAGGGCATATCAGCATTGTTTGGGACCTGAACCCAGTGCCAGCATTTTTTTCTTGTTGTTTTACAACATATTTTGCTCAGTTGTGTTCCACCAATAGGAGTATGCTCTTGCGCCTCATGAATAGAGGTAAAACACATACAAACACTGAATTAGGCTGGCAATGATGGGGGGTGGGATATTTTCTGTTTTAGCATGTTAGTTTAAGGTGTGAGGAGGCAGTGACAGGGTTCTGTCAAAGCACAGATAGTGTTCTGCTCAAGGAAAATTGTAAAATTGATTTCTTCAGTTCAGAACATGCTTATTGACTTTTGTAATGTTGAATGAAACAAATGACAGGTAAGGAGGTTTGAAATAAAGACTATGAGCTTTATTAAACTGCCTCATACTTTTATTTCCATTATACCTATCCAGATAGTTTAGTACTCGATTAGTCCCTTGTCCTGTTTCAGTCCCAAATTTGGTTTTGGGTTAGTCCTGGATTTAGTCCTGGTTTAGGCATGGTCTATTTCTTATTTATTCCTGGATTTAGTCCATGTTTTTTTTTTTTTTCTTTAGTAATGCTTTTTCCTGGGTTAATCTTCATTTTGAATTCCTTGGTTTAGCTTGAAATAATCCTTATTTGGTATAATTTTAGGCTTTTAAAATGTGACTTAAAAAGACATATTTTTTGAGGTGATACTTAGCCTGAAAACCTTGAGAACTTCTGGCCTATGACACCTAAAAATTGTCCTCCATCACCTTCGTCTTCTTTGCTGTCTGACGTATTGAGTTGCGTTGCTTTTGTCACCTGTAATTGATGCCCATATGAACACTGAGGAAAACCCCTGGATAAGATGTGTTGGCTGATATCATTAGGAAATCATTTATCTCAACTGCTGCTACCATTATTAATAAATCATGATGATTTTTTTAAGTACAACTTTTAATAGTGTTCAGATCTTGCTTTGTGGTGTGTTTATGGTTTTTTGTGTTTTTTTTATGTTGAGAGCCATGTTTAAGACAAATTTCCTCTGCTTTGCAATAGACAAAGTTTTTCTGATTCTAATATTTTCTGGATGGCATATAGTTAATTAAGCCATTCAACTTTTGGGGTTCTTCTGTTCTTTTATGTAATTTGTTTGAATTTGTGTTTAACTCTATTTATAACCCTGGGCTTTGGAATTTAAAACAACCAATTGGGTTACCTCACAAGAGAGGTGTGCACATCAGCAAGGCTATATAATAATCTATTTTTCACCTGTAGAGAAATTCAATTCCAAGAAGAAAACATGCATTCAATCTCTGGACTGCACTGAGTATTTGAATGGCAATTCACTTATTTTTCGTGCATTCTACACTTTCCTGTGTAAGCAAATGGGACACTGTGCAAAATGTGAACAAAAACAATGCAGTGATTTGAAAATAATTTGAATATATGTATCTGAAAATAGAAATGTTAAAAAAAATCAATTTTGAAAACTCAAAATACATTGTTTGTTGAAGACTGGGCTCATTTTAAATGCAATGCATGTAACACATTTCAAAGCAGCTGAAAAGGGGAACAATAAATCCCTGTAAAAGGATACCTGGTGGACATTTGGGTTATTTGTCAATAGGTCATTAACATACAGTAGTTGGATATGAGGCTCATTCTGAAGTAAATATAGGGAGGAACTCGGCACTCTAAATAACTGTCTGTAAATAGTCATTTCTAAGGTACCTCATTATCCAAATAAGTGTCAAGATAAAGAAATGAAAACACTGGGATTTGTCTGCTGTTTAAAGCAGTATTAAGGATGTCTTGCTGGCTTGTTGCTTAAGAAATGTGACTTTTTTAATCATTTTAGGAACACAAAGACTCCAAGAAGCACACACAGATTTGAGCTATTCATTTAATTAAACATTCATTCACATTCACATAAGGATATAATCAAGTATAAGATAAAAACAACAACAAATGTGCAAACAATAGAGAATATTCACAACTTCAACACAGCAAAAATGTCTTGCTTCACTTTTACTCTTCTTTGATTACAAGTTGTTAAATGTAGCCGGCGGGTGGCAAAATGGGGTGGAGGATGTCTTCCCTTTTTTTGGCCAATAGTGGGCAGTATGGGTTTTCCCGGGGACTTGCTTGGGGTTGTCAAGGTCGTACTAGAAGGGGGAGGGAGGCTATAAATACTTCCATGGGAAGTAGGAAGTTGTTTTCACTCCGCCCGTCTAAGCTCAGGCAGGAGGCCACACCTGAGGTTTCTGGAGAAAGCACTTTTGAGGCTGGTTGGTGCGACAAAAGGTCAGATGACTTTGCAGGCCTGAAGGTAGTGATGGCAAAACAAGGCTTTCTGAAGCTCTGACCCTTTTTGAACCATTGTGTCAAAAATTGGTTCGCTACTCGAAGGTTCATTCAGTACTCCTGGGGGACATCTGCTGGCCACAATGGTTGTTGTACAGCCAAATGAAGCCCTGCAAATGTGACGCACCTTTCATGTGTATAATAACACTTCTTAACGTGTGTTGGGACAATTCTTCAAATGACCTGTTTTATGTATTTGTTCTTTTTTTATCCCATATGTAAAAATCATCTGCCTGAGTAATTCCATCTATGAAATGATAATAAATAAATAAATATATTTGGAAAATGGTTTGGTTTGTCATTGATTCTAAATTACATACTGGACAGGGTTCAGTAATAATGAGTCAGTAGGTGAGATTGATCCGTTTCCCCCTCGTTTTTTTTTTTTTTTTTTGGTGTACAGTTATTTCCTTTGTTATTGTGCTTGGTGTGCAGGAAATGTGTGCTTTTGCATCTCGGTTTTTTATTATTATTCAGGAATAATTTTTCCACAGTAGATGGGCTTCACTGGTTTCTCTTTTTAGGGACAGCTTCCCAGCCTTTGAGACCATCCTTTCACACGGAACAGAAGAAGCTGGTGTGACCAGGAAGTAAGAAAGGGAGAAAGAAAAGCACCTCTTGAATGATGTGGCACTATGAGTATTATATTTGAATAAACACTGAATAGGTGTGTTGTGATCACTGCATCTTCGGCCAGTGACGTTGTTCGAGCTCACCTGTTTGCTTTTCGACACGTTGAACCGCTAATCACACGTTTGGTCACCAATTTAAAGGTGGATGCATAATTTTATGTTTTAAATTAAATCTGACTTAGTGTCATCATGTTTTGTTGATCGTAAAGTAGTTTATTAATACCCGGAATGCTCCGATGTCAATGCCGGATTCCTTTGCCTGGCGACAGAGATCGAAGAGATTAATTGGCTGTAACCTCATTATATTTTTGGGCTATTGATGTGGTTTAAGCATCAACATTTTTTTTTTTTTCCATGCTCGTCCTACCTGCACAAGTGTCCAATATAATTGAAAAGAAATGGATGGATGGACACGCTGAAATTATTTTACCTTATTCGGTGGCACCAAATCAAAAATATTCCCATACTTAGGAAAAATGAGATGGCTCTCTTATTGAAAGTTTGAAATTCACAAAAACCAGCCGTCACTGACGCACAGCGGGTTTGGTACAAGGCGTAAAACGGCGTTTCAGTCGTCTTAAATACTCTGAGTATCGCGCCAAAGTTTAAAAGTTCCGCCTGTGAAATCAAACCAGTCAGCTGATTCAGTCTGAATGAAGCAGTGAAGTGGTTCGAACGTCATCAGTGACGTCAACTGAAGCAAGCTCCGGCCCACTGCTTCACAAGACTTGACCTATTGAGTTCGAAGCGTGTTTCGAAGCCTCGGTGTCAGAGGTACCATCACTACCTGAAGGGATGTGGACCATGTGTTTTGGTGACTGTTTATGATTTGAAGATTATTTTCAGGGGTGCATTTGTGGGTAGGCCTCGAAACAGTGCACCTTGGGAAACTAGACCATTGCAGTTGTCAGTGCACTCAATCACAGGTTGTCTTTTATGGGTTTTATTGGTTGTTTTAAGAGTGAGTTGTTCAAATAAAGAGCTTTATTTTATGAAATTCATGTTTTGTCTTGAGCTCTTTGGCCAGACACCACATAAATAAGTGAAAAAAAAACAGTTTTATCACATAGCAGTGACTTTCTCCTCTTTCTGGTTATCCATGCTTGTATATGGAGCACCTGAAAGAGAAAACATGGGAAAGATATCAGATCTTCAGACAACTTAAAAATATTTTGCGTACTAGCTGTGATGCAAAGATGTTTACAAGTGCTCAACACATAAGGAGCCTACAATGCAAAAATTCTTCTAGTAATAAACAGCTGGTTAATTGTAAACACAAGTTAATCTTTCGCCTCAGAATCAGTAGTATAATACTGCCAAAGTATTAACTTTGCCCACCTGGATGCAAATGACACCACCTGGATTTTTGGAAAGTATTTAGTAATGTTTACCTATTTTTTAACGCAAAAGCAATTAAAACTGAGGCATTTGCAGCTGTATTATTGCTATATTGCTTTAGTTAACTGAGGTTTGTGGGTATTTGTTTATGTACAGCTCTCTTAAGGTCCTGCTACAGCATTTCTGTGGACTTTCAGTTCTTTCAAGGTGCCCAGGTCCTTGAAAGATCCAAAATCATCACCCCCTTCACAACCATGCTTGACAGTTGGTAAGAGGTGTTGCTATGCTATGCTTAGTTTCTGCCAGAGATGGTGCTATGCATTATGATCAGACATTTCAAATTTGATATCATCTGTCCAAACATTATTGTTCAAGAAGTCGTGGTTTGTTCAGCTTTGCAAGCTGTGCTGCCATGTTGTTTTTTAGAGATAAGAAGCTTCATCCTAGCAACTGAAGTAAACAAGTTTTAATGAAATTTTATGAGCTTCATGGTATATGTTTGTCTTTACTAAATGTATATTTACTTCCCTGAGAAATTTGTCTGGAAAATAAACATAACTGATTAAAAATACAGAAGCTTATAATGTTCCGTGTCATCATGAACTTTGTGTTCTGACCGTACAATAAACCACACTGATGGAGACTACACAATGATAGAAATGGAGACTTTGAGGTCATCTGAATACCCTGTTGTTGAAATTCTCTGTTTTCCCCATTCTGTTTTGTATAATGATGTAACCAAGATAGATAAGCTGTGACTATATGAAACTGTAAGCTGAATTAGAATCTGCCAAGTACTTCATGCCATCTCACACGGTCATGGCATGCAGTCTGACCCAGATATCTGTAAACTGTTTGAAATGGCTTAATTAAATTTAATAATTGGACTCCTCATTCCGTTGTTTGGTGTCATTCCTGTTCGATAAACAAACACACACACACTAAAGGCTTAAGCAGCACACACTCTTGTTATTTAAATTCCTTCACAACCCTTCAGATTTATTGTCTTTCTCTAAATGCATTATCATGACCTTTAATATTTAACATGCCATCTGATGCCTACAGAGACGGATGTAGCATTGCATGGTCTGATCTTGAGCTAAATTTTCCCTCCTGCTCTCTGACGGGGATGTCGCATTCTATCTCTCTCCCTGCCCTCCCTATCTCTCCTGCTTGCTGTAAGAGTGTCTCTTATACACTGTCCGAGTAAGAATAAGATTAAGAGTATCATGGATCTGGCAAACTGGGCCCTGAACACCATTGATCGAATTTTCTCCACTATGAGATCTGGGAAAGGGGAGCCTGCGTGTCCGAGTGGAACAGACCCTGTTGGATACGTCATCGATTCTTGGAGCTCGTGGAGACCTGTGTGCTTCTCAGCTTTGGCGGTCGAGGACATGGAAGACGCCTACATGTTCGGCTATTTGGTAGCGGTATCTTTTCTGTTTGGGCTCGGAGGATACCTGATTTACCGGGAAATTAAGAAAACCTGGGCAGCAGTTCGACATTGCCGAGGCTGCAGACCCAGGTGGATGGGCTGTGCAGAGCCGTACAGACTCAGACTCAAAGCCTGGTGGACCTGAGCCGTAAGAACGTGCTCGCAGGCGAGAAGGTTTAGATCTGGAGATAAGGTTCGGTTCTGAATGATGAGGATGGTAACAAATGAATTTGGAATATTGGATTTACTGAATGGGTTCCCCAGTGAAACTGAAGGCCGTTGGAAAAAAAAACAAGCAGCCTGTTCCAAAACAACATCTGCATTATCAGGAATTCGGCTCCCTAGCCGGCCTTGGGCTGGTAATCATATCTCTCCAGGACAATGTGTGATGGTCACTCTTCCCCTCAGCCCCCTCTGTGATTTGTGAAGCTGGATCTGGTGTACCATGGCCGCTGATGAACTTCCATCACTATCAGCAAACTGTTTTGGCTAGGAGCTGGCATCTGGCTCCACAATGCCCTGACCCTTTCATAACCATCCGCATCCCCTCCCGTCCCCGCCCTTACCCACCATATTGCTATCCTGGCTTTAAATGTGCAAATATGCTTTGCTAAGGTGTTTTTTTTGTTTTCGGATGACTTTTTTTTAACCTAACTACTGTAGCAGTGGGACTACATTTCCCATAAGGCTTTTCGATACTGAATGGGTTTTTTTGGACTGTCCATGTTCCCGGGGTGGAGTAAAGGCTTTGTTCTGAACTGCAGCTAATGGCGTCCAGTGTCCTCTTTATACATGGTGTCAGAAGTGACGGACTACAACTCTCTGCGGTGTTTTTAGTTTCACCGAGCGGCAGCGCGAGTGACTGTTGCTAGATCACGGCCCCGCACGGCACGGGCGAGCAGACGGAGAAGCGGAGAGATACGGCTTTCATCCGGAGTGATACACCGGGGAAAAGAACGAAGAAATGGCCGCCGCGGTACAGATAAGTGCACCTGAGCCGTTTGACTTTTCTTGCCCAGATGAATGGCCAAGATGGATTAGGAGATTTGAGAGGTTCCGAATCGCAACTGCTCTAGATAAAAAAAGAAGAGGAATATCAGGTGAATTCCCTTGTGTATGCGATGGGAGACAAAGCTGATGATGTACTGGCTGTTTTACCACTGACTGATGACGACAAAAAGAAATACGATAGGGTCAAAGCAGCATTTGAACAGCACTATGTCGGAAAACACAACGTGATTTTTGAAAGAGCACAGTTCAATTCAAGATGTCAGCAAGAAGGCGAGAGTGCAGAAGCCTTCATAACAGCAGTACACAAACTTGCAGAAAAATGTGGCTTCGGAGTGCTGAAAGACGAACTGATAAGAGACAGAATAGTTGTTGGAATAAAAGACAAAAAGCTGTCAGAACAACTGCAGATGGACTCAGAGTTAACGCTAACAAAAGCCATACAAAAGGTCAGACAAAGTGAAACAATAAAGAAGCAGCAAGTGATACTGCACAGCAGTGCTGCAGAGGACAAAATATCAAACATGGATGCCATAAAAACAAATATGAAACAACTGAAGAAAAAGTCATGGCAAAATTCAAAGAAGGGACAGAAATCTGAAATTCCACATGAACAAGGGTGTGGCCGGTGCGGGCGAAAGGTCAGACACTCATGAAGAGACTGTCCAGCAAAAGATGCAGAATGCAGAAAATGCCAGAAAAAGGGCCATTTTGCTGCAGTTTGTCACTCAGGTAGAGTGGTGGGGATTAGTGAGGTTACAAAAAACCAGGACAATGTAGTCTGCAGTGAATATGTTTTTTTAGGGGAGCTAGGAACGCAGGCATCAGATCCATGGATAGAAATGGTCCAGATAGATGGTGAAAATATCAGATTTAAACTAGACACAGGGGCAGACGTTACCTCCATTCCAGAGGAGTCATACAACCCAGAACGAGATGGCAAGTTGCACAAGCCTAATAAGAGGCTATTGGGGCCAAGTATATACCCACTTAAAGTAAAAGGCTGTTTTACAGCGGAAATGTTCACCAGAGGGCGCAACTCAGTGCAAGAGATTTATCTTGTGTCAGGCCTAGCACAGCCACTATTAAGCAGACCAGCTTGTGAAGCCCTAGGACTGGTGTCCAGAGTAGATACAGTCGTTGAACCTAACACAGACTTCAGAGCACCCTATCCAGGTGTTTTTCAGGGTTTAGGCAAGCTGAGAGAGCCCTATCATATAGACTTAGAACAGGGAGCCACACCTGTTGCCCTCTCCGCCCCTCGACGGATCCCTCTACCACTCAGAGATGCAGTTCGTACTGAATTGAACAGAATGGAGGAGATGGGTGTAATTTCAAAGGTCACAGAGCCAACAGCATGGTGTTCAGGGATGGTGGTTATCCCAAAACCTGGAAAAAAGCCACCTAGGATTTGTGTGGATCTCACACCACTGAACGCTGTTGTAAAAAGAGAACGCCACATCTTACCTGCAGTGGATCACACACTGGCAATGATGAAAGATGCCAAAGTATTTACAAAACTGGATGCCAGATCTGGATTCTGGCAAATCCCCCTCACAGCAGAGTCAAGGCCCCTCACGACCTTCATTACCCCCTTTGGGAGATATCAATTTAACCAACTCCCTTTTGGCATAGCATCAGCACCGGAACATTTTCAGAGGAGGATGTCTCAGATGCTTGAGGATTTTGAAGGAGTGATCTGTCATGCAGATGATATTCTAGTATATGGCAGAGACAGAAAGGAGCACGACCAGAGATTGCACCGTGTGCTCAAAAAGTTGCAACAGGAGGGCCTCACTCTGAATGAAAAATGTGAATTTGCAAAGGGAGAAATCATGTTTGTGGGCCACAAAGTTTCAGCAAATAGCATAGAGTCCGACCCAAATAAAGTCAAGGCTATCCAACAGCTGCCACAACCTACCTGTGTGGAGGAGGTGAGACGCCTTTTGGGCATGGCCAACTACCTTGCAAAGTTTTTGCCACAGCTGGCTACATTAACCACTCCACTGAAAGAGCTGCAGAAAGGCAGAAACGAATGGATATCGGCAGAGCCCCAAGAAACAGCTTTTCAGAAGGTGAAGGAGTTACTGAGCTCTCCAGAAGTGCTCGCTCAGTATTCCAACACAGCCGAAACAAGGGTTGCTGCTGATGCATCGCCGCACGGTATTGGTGCTGTCCTCACGCAGAAACAGATAGATGGCTCGTGGCGACCAGTCACATACATCTCACGAGGACTGACAGACACCGAGAAACGATACGCCCAAATTGAAAAGGAAGCGTTGGCAGTCACTTGGGCGTGTGACAGACTCTCATCATATCTTCTGGGTCTATACTTCACACTAATAACAGACCACAAACCCCTGGTTCCGTTGCTGAGCACAAGAGGCTTGGATGATCTTCCCCCACGGATTCTGAGATTCCGCCTGCGGCTGCTGCGATTCTCATACCACATTATACATGTCCCAGGGAAGAACCTTATCACAGCAGATGCCCTGTCTAGAGCCCCACTGGCAGGTCCACCCTCCGCAGGAGATCTTCAGCTGGAGAGAGAGGCAGAAGTTTTTGTGGACTGTGTTGTAGCTCATCTCCCAGCAACAGACAGGCGATTGGAGGAGATAAAGATGAGACAGAAAGAGGATGACGTGTGCACAAAAATAACAGAACTATGTCACACAGGATGGCCACAGAAAAGTGAGCTGAACCCAGAGATTAAGCCATACTGGCAGTACAGAATGGATTTTCACCTGGCTCACAGCCTTCTCATGAAAAGAGGAAGACTTGTGATACCACCCCAATTAAGAGCCGAAATTCTACAGCGCCTGCATGAAGGACACCAAGGAATTTCAAAATGCCGAGCAAGAGCCAAAGAGTCAGTTTGGTGGCCAGGCATCTCTTCCCAAATAAGTCAGTTGGTGGACAGGTGCGAAATGTGTCAGAAACACAGAGTACAAAACAGAGAACCACTATTACCAACTCAGGTCCCAGAACGCCCATGGCAGAAGGTCGGTATGGATCTATTTGAATGGTCAAAGAAACAATATCTTTTGATCATAGACTTTTTCTCAAGATATATTGAGATAGCGGAGCTCAGACACACTACGGCTGGAGTTACAATACAGGCTGTTAAAGAGGTCTTTGCAAGACATGGAACACCAGAGACTGTGGTTACAGACAATGGACCGCAGTTTTCCTCTTAGCTGTTCAGACAGTTTGCAAAGGACTACCAATTTTCACACATCACAAGTAGTCCACATTACCCTCAAGCCAATGGAGAGGCAGAACGTGCAGTTCAAACCATCAAGGACTTGTGGAAAAAAGACAGTGACCACAGCAGAGGGCTGCTGGCATACAGAGCCACTCCACTGGAGCATGGGTTTTCGCCAGCTCAGCTGCTGATGGGGAGAAATCTATGCACCTCTCTACCTCAACACACAGGGAAGCTTGACCCACAGTGGCCGGATCTTCGGGCATTTCGCAAGAAAGATGAGGAGGGGAGGCGAAGGCAGGCAACACACTACAACCTCAGACACCGCTCCAGACCTCTTCCAAAGCTCATCTCGGGACAGAAAGTCTGGATCACCACTGAGGAGACTACCGGAGCAGTAATTAGGCCTGCCCAAACCCCAAGATCGTATGTGGTTGCGACTGACAGGGGTCTTCTGAGGAGAAACAGAAGTCACCTTAGGCCTACAGGGACTGTTACCAGGTTGGGTCGAGTTTCTAAACCACCTGAGAGAATGGACATGTGAATGTAAAGTTAAGAATAACATAAGTTCAGGTAAACTAGTTCAGATGTTCTGATTAAAAATATAAAAAAAAAAAAAAAAAAAAAAAGAGAACTTCAGCTAAAAGGAGGAGGTGTAGCAGTGGGACTACATTTCCCATAAGGCTTTTCGATACTGAATGGGTTTTTTTGGACTGTCCATGTTCCCGGGGTGGAGTAAAGGCTTTGTTCTGAACTGCAGCTAATGGCGTCCAGTGTCCTCTTTATACAACTACCCCATGATGCGTGTTTGTTTCCTTTTTCTGGGGACTGATTGTAGTGGCTGCGCCAGTGAAAAACAGCAGCGACACCCATCTCCCCTATGTTGTCTTGTCTGTTCTTCTCTGGATGGTTGTTCCGAACGCAATTTCCTTATATTATGACGGAATGTCATTATATAATTTGTTGTATAATTATTAATTTTGTTGTATGTATAATGACAATAAAGTTCTATTCTATTCTAAATTTGCAGGGCTGTCAATTCCTGGAAGATTGTGGCACTATTTTAAGACATGCCTGAATTCTCAAGCCCAGCAAACTGCCAAAACATCTGCTTTTATAGAGGTGTACTTGCTGATGATCAATTAATCCAATCCATTTGATTAGCAGCAGCTGGCTCTTACTTACCCTCTTAATTCCAAAGGAAGCGTAAGGATGTACTTAGTCCTCAGTCCTGTGAAGAACTTTCTCTTTCACATGACCAAGCTGAGTATATTTAAACAACTGTATTGAAATATATTGAAAATTTGATTACACACAAAATGTTCATTGAAATCTTCTCAAATGAACACTGCTACATCCGCCAGGAGTCAGTGAGCATGGATTCTGTAGTCCTTCATGCATCTCTCAGTGATCCTCCATTAGATCAATGATAACCTTCTCAACTGGTGTTATGGAAATTATTTATCAAATGTGAGAGATAAGATTCCTTTACATGGATTATTGCTCGTATGAGGAGAAGTCACCCCACACCCCCGAGTGAGTTCTGAATCTTATACAGAAACAGAATGTACTTACACCCTTTTCACCCCCATGTTTTCCCCCTCCTTAACCCACCAATTAAGAAGAGGAGATCCTCCCCAGCTGCATGTCCCTGCATTGATGGGACCCTAAGATAAGGAAAGTCACACCATAAACTAAAGGCCCTGAGAAAGGAAGGTGTGTGTAGGTTACAGATAAGGGAATGGCCATCTGGACAATTTTTACAACCTACAGGTCACTTCATGGTCACATACTCAATAGCTGAACATATTTGAGCTTAAAGTAAAATTTTCCATCACACCAGCTAGGAGGTGGAGACGGCCCATCCTGGCCCATATCTATGGGCCTGAAAACTGCTAATAACATCCAGTTAATGGACTGATAAAATTAGATGCTTGTGCCTTATCTCAGCAAGAAAAGGCCAATAAAAGCATAAAACAGCTGCCTGCCTAAGGCGTGCTCTTCACAGTATTGAAAGCTTCAGTAGCCTGCTAAAAGTACATTTTGAGTTTCTTTGTTAAGACATGAGTTTATTCTTACAGAATAAGGCAGAGAAACAGATTTCTGCTTAAAAATGACAAGAGATTAAGGAAACATGTAGAAACATGTTTTAAACCAATTTGAATGAAGTGCTTGAAATTACACACAAAACCTGAGAATGGACTTATCTCGGCAAGAACTACACCTAGGCAAAGAACAGACAGACTCAGATTATGAATAGGAAGAGGAAAATAGGAAGGTTAGGCAGGATAAGGGGTGAGTGAATGAAAATGACTTGTTATTAAAATTCTATTCCATGAAAGTCTAAAAACAGTCTTAAGTAGGCCACAGTTCATGAGTTTAACAGGTTTATTTGAATCAAACAGTAGTTGGAAGACATTTAAAACAATAAATATAATATTGTCTTTCCACATGCTCGAGAAATTTAACCAACATGAGATAATGACATGAGATTTATTATGAAGGGCCAAACAAAACCTCCAATCACATAGTAATTGTACAATATGGCAGCATCAAACAGACCAGAGTGTCAAAAGGAAATGACATACAGAACCGACATACAGGGGGGAAAAAAAAAAAAAAAAAAAAAAGAATATACACCATTTTTGTAGAAACTCAGCAGTCTTACAGCACAAGACATGACAGTAAATGATCAAATATGGTTGAGATTTTTAAAGGCTAAATTGGACCATGCCATGTCCTTACAGAGCTATATGTAGACAACTTTCAACAGGAATATTGATTATTTATCATCATGATGAAACTACAAGCTGATTAAAAGTTTTAAGGAAACTTCTAAAATAAGCATTTCAAGCAGAAAGCCTAACTTCACCCATTCATTCTACAAATCCACAGTTTAAATTTGCAGTGACATCAAGCCAGCTAAATTCTGGATAAGATGGTTTGCTTAAGACTTGTTTTCTTACATAAAACTATCAAACATGACAACACAGATGTCATTTAAAGGATTTCTTAATAACTGACAATTTAAAACTTGAGTCCTACACAACAAATTGTCAAAGTGCAAAAAGTACAACAAATCTGTTTTTTTTTTCTTTTTTTTTTTTTTTAAAGACGAGTGACTGTCCGTGGAGAGGATGTCCCATTTAACTGGTAAAGACTCGTTTACTAGGCAGTAAGGTTTGTAGTCAATTCACTTTCATTATCAATCTTTCAAAAAGGGCTCTTATTTTCAAAATGTACTTTGTACATGAAGTGCAGTTTACTTGAACATTTGAATTTTTTGTCACCTGGTTTTTTTCTTCTTTGTCCACCTTATGTGTTGCAGCTTTCATTGTAAGAAGGAGGAGCCCCTGTAACACACACCATCAAACCCAGAGGTTAACATTCAAATGCTGTGTTAAAATGACACTTTTTATATTACCAAACAACCAGCCCAGAGGTTAACATTCAAATGCTGTGTTAAAATGACACTTTTTATATTACCAAACAACCAGGTGAGTGGCAATTGCTCAAGTCCTGACTATTACAACGAATAGGGACGAGCCCAACTGAAATCAACCAAACTAACTTAGCAGCCACAATCATTCAAATGAAAGTGATTCAGTATGTAATGTTAAATTACAGACCCCCCAAATTCTAGATACAAAAACAATCTAACAAAACTAGAAAGACAACGCTGTGTTTCACAGATTTTTCTCAGATGCTAAACTGATTTTTCTCCCTGCATTGTCAGAAGAAGATTGAAAGTACCTAAGCTGTTGGATTTCTAAAAAGGACATCCGAAGAACAGTAAGGATTATAACAGAAGGACAGTCAATCAAAGGAGGATAACATCTCTCTTTGGGACTTCTCCTTTTTCCCCAACTTCACTGAAGCAGAACCGGACTAGACTTTGGGTGTGGTCGCTTCTGGCCAGGCACCAACTTGAAGTCTTTTCTTCCAAAAAGGATTTTAAACAATTGGACAATTTCAAGCCCCTACATCATCAACCCAGCTCATAAGTATTTACTCTGATTTAAGAAATGTGATTGATTTACAATAATTTTGAGATCTGATAATTCGGAGTGAGTACTGCATGTTGAGAATTGATTACGGATTGATTCAGAGCTAAATGCAAACTGCTTGAGCTGAAAACCTGCATAATAAAATTTGACTCTAAAAAGTCAGTAAAATTCGTTGAGAATTTATTCCCTTTTTAACGGTACACTTAATGTCCATGAACAGGAAAAGCTAGGCAAGTCAAGCTATAAAATCAGGTTCTGTTTTGGACACACTAGTCTCCAGTAATCCACTTCAACCTACTTATGTCCCTTGGGTTCACTGTCCGAACCGATATAAGGATCTGGTCGATACCAAGTGCCCTGATCAAAGGGGCTGGCTGCTATAACTATCTGGGCTGTGTTTTGGGGTCGGCTGTGTGAGCCTTCCTGACCGACGGTATCAGAATACAGAGGTAGCGGGACAGATGATAGGATTATTAGCAGTTAGAGCCAGACGAGCAGCCCCGCCACAGCTTAAGTAGTATCACTGAGTTACAGGAGAGGGTAATACCCCACTGACAGAAGTGATCAGGACCCTATGAAACGGAGTAGCTGTCACAGAGGTAAAATACCTGTGGGATCTAACAATATATATATATATATATATATATATATATATATATATATATATATATATATATATACACACACACACACACACACAGAGTTTGTGTCATAGTACTGGCAAGAATTCAAATAGGTGGTAATTTAAGAGTCTTATCGCTCCCTTGTTTTTGTATACACTCCCTATAAGTGGCTGTCCTGCAAAAATCACAAAAAACACAAGGTACAATACAGAGAGGTGAAAAAGAACCCAGGGGAAAAAAACAAACAAAACAAAAAAACTCTGCACAATACTCAATATATGGATGGTTTTAGTGGAAGGACACCATGAATGAAAGAACTAGTTGTTGAATGATCTGTTGAATGAAGTGTTCATTTACTTCTTCCCCAGCCAATACTGTGTTATTACTCAGTGATGACTATTAGACTTTGTGTGAAGTACCAATACAGAAATAGTAACTGCAAAACAAAACAAGGTGTCTACTCATGACTAGAGCAACAGTGATGAAGTATGTGCCAACTGACCTTGTGGATAACCTGAAGTGTTGTAGTCTGGAGGCAAGATATGTGGTGTTGCCACTGAGGTGATACCATTGACAGAGGGGTAAAGAGTTGTGGCCCCTGTAGACCCACTGAATGCAAGCCCACTGGGTGTAGTAGCTGGTCCACTTGGATGCTGATTCTGGGGAAAAAAGAGGCCTGGAGCATAGCTGAATGCATTGGGTGAGACCAGCTGAGACTGCCGCTTGTTTTGGAAGTCCTCATTCATCAGGGCCCCACCCTGTGCTCCTGGGTGGTACTCAGCTGGAGGAGCACTGGGGGAATTCTGGGAGGATGTCCTAAAGTGAGTGGCAGGACGGGGAGCAGGTTTTGGGTCAGGACGAGAGGGCAAGGTGGGTGTGGAGGCAAAAGAAGTTTCTGGTGAAGAGGCAGAGGCTGGCGTATCCTCAGTGGAAGGAGCAGATACTTTTTTGGGAGATGGCCGTTTTTTGTCTAGCGAGACATTCCCAATGTGGATAGGTAATGTTAGCATGACATCAGGAGACTTCAGACACACCTGGTTCATCAGCAGAAAAAAAGAATGTTGGTTAATGTTTGTTTCTGTAAATTTTATTGGATGCAAAACTTCTTTGTTAGCCAGTCACAAGATTACATCACAAAAAAATTATGTATAATACTAGCCAACAATAACTGGAGATCAGGACAGTCATTAGGTCCCTGAATAAAATTTCCTCAGTTTGCATCTATCTCTCCATCTCCCTCTCTCTCCCTGTCCCTATCACTCTCCCTCTATATATATATATTATTTATAGAGAGAGGATGAGACGAAGAGAGTGAGAGTAGAGAGCGGAGAGGAGAGATGAGAGAGAGAGGAAGAGGCGAGAGAGAGCGAGAGAGAGAGAGAGAGAGAGAGGAGAATAGCGCGAGATAGATGAGGTAGAGGAGATGAGAGAGTCGAGAGATATAGAGAGAGATAGAGATGAGGAGAGAGAGAGAGCGGAGAGAGAGCGAGGAGAGAGAGAGAGAGGTAGAGGATGCTGGAGAGAGAGATGATGAGAGCGAGGGAGAGAGAGGGCGAGAGTAGAGGGGAGAGAGAGAGAGATAGAGCGAGCTAGATGGGAGGTAGTATGAGAGGCGGAGGATGCGAGGAGAGGGAGAGAGAGAGAGAGAGAGAGAGAGAGAGGTGAGAGAGAGCGATGAGAGAGAGATAGCGAGATATCGGAGAGGGATAGAGAGAGAGAGATGAGAGGAGAGAGAGATGAGATGAGAGGGATAGAGGAGAGTGGAGAGAGAGGATTAGATAGTGAGATCGGCGAGGAGAGAGAGAGAGATGAGGAGAGAGAGATGAGCGAGAGGGAGAGAGAGGAGAGAGCGATGATAGAGATGCGATGAGAGACGTAGAGGAGAGAGAGTATGCTAGAGAGAGAGAGTGAGAGAGTAGAGCGAGAGGAGGAGATGAGTAGAGATGAGAGAGAGCTGATAGAGTATAGTAGGAGGAGAGAGAGAGATGAGAGTTATTAGGGAGAGAGTAGATATATGATAGATAGATAGTATAGATAGATTATATATATTAGATATATATATATATAGCTATATAGATAGATATATACGATTATAGGTAGATAGATATTATATATATAGATATATATGATATATATATATATAGATATATATATATATATTATATTATAATATATATATATATTATATCTAGATATATAGCTAATAGATATATATCTATATATATATATATATATATATATATTATATAATATATATATATATATATATATTAGTTCACTCAACTTACTTAGTGATTGTCTAATTACCCTCTTATCAGCTGACAATATTAGCGTCAAAATGATAAGTCAGTGTGACACTGTTTACAACTGTGCTGCTTTCACAGTCTGACACATTTGAAAGAAATTTGAGAGGCTGCTAGCCAAGCAAAGAAATACTGCCTCCTCTTTCAGCTTGAATATTTACTGCATTCCATTTAACCTTGGAAGCCAGGTGTTGGACATTGGAGTAGAAGCAAGGTAGAGCCATTCACCTTTTTTTTGGTACTTAACACAAGAGCAGTACGTTTACGGACACAGCCTGGTCCTTTCTTTTGTGTATGACTTACTGAGTCACAAAAACAACAGTAGGAGTGCAGATTATTATTTCTGCTACCGTTTAGGTGGTTGGGATTGGTCGGGCTTTTCCGACTGTGTTAGAAATCCAACATGAGGTGCATTCCAGTTGTAAATTCTGAGGGAATGCAGCACAAGAGTCCAATTTTGTTTTTTTTTTCGTTTTTTTTGCACATGCACCTCAGACATCTTGGACAAAGACTCATCTATTCAAAATTTCTATGACTTGTTTTATGTGGAAATAGTACTCTATTCAAAATTGTTCTCAAAGATTGTCACAGCATTACTAAGGTTACTATGAATATAATGCTTGTTCAGTTGTGTAAAGCTTTCTTTTTAATTCACTTTTTTTTTTTTTTTTTTTAAGAAGTTTCTTCTCAATGCCCCTTGCCCTTTTTATGAGCTCAGTGATGGTCTTTACATGCTGAGGCTGCAGTGGAAGAAGAACAGAAAGAGAGAATTTGGTACTTTAAGTACCAAATTTATAATATACAAGAACAGATTAAAGCATAATCCTCCTTATGTGTTTCATAAATGATTTCTAGTGATTATTTTTTTCTTTTATGCACATACACACATTGCAGTTGTCAACCTTTTGCAACTGCACTTTGACATTGTTGAAAAAGGTGACTTGGGTAATTATTCAGACAAAATAAACCACTGCTGAGTGTGTAACAGGGAACGAGTATGATCCTTACTTTGACATAATATTCGATCTTTATAAGCTCACAGCCAGCGAGGGAGGACTGAGGGAGAGGAGGAACAATGATCTGCTCCTTCCACTCCACCTCTTTGCCAGCCTTCACCATACCACCCTCCACCTCTGCTATTGTTCTCACATCATGGGTGGGCCTCTTCGTCTCATAGGTTACTCTCTGAAAAAACATGGCTATGAACATTCAGAAACTGGCCTCAGCGTATGATAACGGCAGAATAAAGTATCTTCACTGGTAATGTAAATAAATACATGGAATTAAAGACTGGCTTTTACCAAAAGACAGGTGCTGTCATCTACAAACAGGATTGTAGGTTTTTCTATATCACATAAGAATAAAATACCGTATTTTTCGGGCCATAAGATAGATAGATAGATATATATATATATATATATATATATATATATATATATATATATATATATATATATATGCTTAAATATACTGGTGCACAGGATTTATGAAGGGCTTATATATAAAATGAAAAAATGACTTGTTCTTACCCTCATTAATAAAGAATATATTGTAGCGTCTGTTAAGATGTTGAAGAAGATGGCGAGAGATTTCCAGCAAAAGTTGCCCTTTTATTAACAATTAAATGGTTGCTGCGTGCCGCAACCAAAACAAAACAGTAACGACGACGAGACTGACTCGGATAATGACGAGAGGGAACCCGGCATGCTTGATGCTGAAATCGAACAATTGTTCAACTCAGACACTGAAGATGAGGAATTTGATGGATTTGTGAAAGATGAAGGATTTAAAATGTGAGTGTATTTTTCTGTATTTGTTACAGCTGAACAATATACTGAGTTATTGTGAATGAGTTGAATAAAGTTCGACTTACCTGACGCTTTTGCCTCACTCTACATATGTTTTATCATGCGCCTTATAACCCGGTGTGCCTTATGTGTGAAAATAGACCCGTTCATTGATAGTGCGCCTTATGGTCCGAAAAATACGGTAGATAAATCTTGAACAATAATCTAGGGAAGAGAACACCAGATGTCCTGCTAAATGCTAAATACCAGAGTGGATAGATAAGTAGCAGTAGTAGACTGAGAAACTGCTGTTCCTGTGGCCTTAGCCTCAAGTTGCTTCTTCTGTTTTAGGAATGAGATATTAGATATAGAAAATATGTTTAAAATGTGTTTTATAAAAGCACGCCACCAAAAGTAGGAAATCTTTAATACCAGTAAATAATTTGGATTAGGGTTAGAATTAGAGTTGTAAAGTTTTAACCTGCATCAGGCTGGCTGCCATGTTGCCTGTGTTCTTCCCCGACTGGTTGTAGATGTTGGCAGTCACCTGAATGATCTGACCTGGTGTGTACCCCTTCATGTCTGTTTGAGCCCTCAAGACTATGGTCCCAGTTTTCATCAACATATAGGTGAACTGCTGGGTCACTGCAGATGAGCAGGTTCCCTGTACGGGCAATGGTGAAAGACAATATCTTTACAGACTTTGAATTAATTATGCTATAAGCCACTACCCAAAAAAAAACCCCAAAAAACCCCACCCAGCACTGTTCCTTGTCTAGGTATACAAAAATCAACAGTTTGTGGAATAACTGGAAAATAGAAAACCGAGGGTTAGGGTTGGTCCAACCCCCAAGCCAATAAATAATCTTGGTGGGTGTGTGTTTAAACTCTGAAGACTAACATCAGCCTGATGTTTAGGTCTAACATTCACAAACACACAGATATAATGTCTCACCCATATCTCTGGCAGTTTGTTCAAGTTTAGAAGGCTTAGCATGTAGAAAGCTTTCTCTGTGTTGTAGTTCTTGGTAAATCGTGGTGTGTCAATAAAAGCCCTCACTCTGTAAATAATTCGTCCATAGTTGCCTTCAAAAGATGTTGGAGCAGTGGCTGTGGGAACAAAGTAAAACATGTTATTTGTAGTTACACAGTATTATAAACTATAAAGTTATTATAGAGTTATGCACAGAGCAGGAGCAGGCAATTCATTTTCCCAGAGGGGTCACATGAGAAACAGACTGTTGTGGAGGGCCCCACCAAGAAGCTGAACTCAGTTCAGTTCAATATTAATTTTCTCTCTTTACTGGTAAGAATAGATTAGGGAATGTTACAATTAGGCAATAAAATTAAAATGTGAAATACGTATAGTAAAAATGCTATTTTTTAATTATTTTATCAGTATTTAATCAATGCTGAAATGCCATTTGAGTCACTCTGAACCTAGTCTTTTAATGAAGTTGTATAGTTCTGATCCCCTGTATGGATAATAGTAGCAGTATAACCTTGGGGGGGTTAAAATGTTATTTTGGGGAAAGGTCACCAAAAGTTTTAAGTAGTTTTCATTGGATTTGAGTGATGACACAATACATGCAGTTTTTATATTATTTTTTTCCCCAGAGTCTAAAGTTATAATTTGTCCAGAATCATTCTAAGATGGCTGCTGAGTTGTGACACCTGTTTCCAGAAGGACTATGGCGTTATATCTCAAAGTATATCAAATTTATTCTTTTCCGTAACCTTCCAAATCCTGATAAAAACAAACCTAAGGATGGACCTGCCAGCACTGTAGGGGTGAAAGCATATGCATTTTAATGATTCATATCAGAGTCAGGGCAGTGATAAGACTGGCTTGACTGGTTTTGAGTTTCTGTATCCCTAGATACACTAGAGAGAAGGCTTTACCTGAAAAGAATGTTGTCCAGCAGATAAGTGCCCGAACAAAGACTAAACATTATTGCCAAGATAACAATGTATAGACAGGAATTAAGGTACTGTACTCCAAGTCACAATTTTAGCTCTAAATAAAAAAAAGTAAAAAAATAAATAAATTAAAAAAATTTCTTCAGATGTCTGCAGAGTGTAAATCTCATTATCAGTGATACTAAACTATTTTCTCATTGTTCAACTCTTGTCATTTTTATGTAAGGTTAAGAGTCCATTACAATTGATGGCATCATCGGGGACTTCTCTCACAGATTACATTGTTATGAGTGAGTGGAATAAACTGTACAGTGCTAACATTACTGTGACCATTAAGGGGTAATGGAAGATGAAATTCTAGGGGAGAATCCCTGGTATACACCAATCTCTTTTTGATTAGAAACAAATATAGCATCCTAATTGTCTCATGATGGGTATACACTCTACATTTTTGGGTTGTCCAAGATGAAAGATTATGGCAAAGCATAACGGTGATCTATTTGATTATAGGGGTCCCACATTGCAAAAATGTGCGGTTGTTGTAATTGTCTTCCCATCATTGATAGCCTTGGACAAAATTCTGACAGTGCCAAAAAGAGTGACCTCATCTCACAGTGTGACTGCTGCCTAGACCTATGTCAGCAAGCAACCAAAATGAAAATGACTACACTGATCAATACAACACTGAAAAATGAAGAAACCAAAACCTTGCTGAACAAAATGTAAAACCCCTAACAGATTGCAGCAGATAGCTGCCCCTCCCTGGAGGTCAAACTAAAAGCAGCCCAACAATCATGATTAATAACCCAGGAAAATGTACAGTGGGCCAGTTAAACTGTGATGGATGTTTACAACAGAAATTATGGAAATAACAACATAAATTTACTTTCAACCTTTATTTCCTCAGTGTTTCTCCCATCAAGCAAACCTTGGCCTTTCAAAAACAGTATGACCTTCCGTAAACACAGCAACAACAAGGTGGGTTTATGCAGTATCTTTATTTTGTGTAAGCACGTGATTTTCTTTGAGTTTTCTAAATTGGTCTGATCCAAGAAGAAAGAGTAATTCTCATGAGTTTAGCTAGTCATTTTCCATGGACAGCATTATCAAAAGTGCAAACAAACTAAAGGGAAGTAAAGCAATGGATGCACAATATAGCTTGGCAATCTATGACATCACCAGATTCAAGAGCTTCATAGCCTAAAAAGTTAATATGTGAGTCCTGTCTAATAAATCAGATTTATGTTGGTCTATAACTTTGACGTGGGCAACTCCAGACTGGAAGAGAGTCCAGCCCCTCTCCAGGAGACTGGTTCCAGAGCCCAGGCCATGCATTGAGGTGAGCCTGACTATATCTTGCCGGTATCTCTAAACCTCACAAACTAGCTCTGGCTCCTTACCCACCAGAGACGTGACATTCCATGTTCCAATAGCCAGTCTTGATAGCCAGGGATTGGTCTGCCAGTGCGTCTGCCCTTGGCCACCACCCAACACACAATGCACCCAACCCCTATGACGCCTGCTGCAAGTGGTGGGTCTACAGGAGGGTGGGCCCATGTTGTGGGCCCATGTTGTTTCTCTGGGCTGCGCCTGGCCAGCCACCCATGGCTAATGCCTGGCCACCAGACGCTGTTCCTCAAGCTCCCTTCCCAGGCCTGGCTCCAGGGTAGGGCCCCCGTTTTAACCCTATCCTAGGCAGGATAAACAGTTCCCATGTTGAAGTTTCCATAGGGGTCTTCTAAATCGTCTTTGTCTGGCCCCTCACCCAGGACCAATTTGCCATGGGTGACTCTACCAGGGAGACAAGCCCCCAAACAACATAGCTCCTGGGATCACTGGGACACACAAACCCCACGATGACAAGGTGGCAATTCACGGAGAAGTGAATTCTTGTAATTACCCCCCCCCCGCCCCCAGCTTGCTGCCTGAGAGTCAGAGTTTTCACCAGTAGACAAGAGGGTTGCATCCCTGTGCCTTTGGGCGGGGAAACAGATCCTGACTGTTTGCTCAGTTCAGAGTACCCACCCTTCTTGGAGTCACTGGGCAGGGTGCTCAAGGGTGCTCCATCTGGAGTCATCCTGCTGGGAGAATTAAATGCTCATGTGGGCAGTGACAGTGAGACCTGGAGGGGCGTGATTGGGAGGAATGGCCTGCCGGATCTGAACCCAAATGGTGTTTTGTTATTGGACTTCCATGCAAACCACAGTTTGTCCAACTCTGTCCACTCCCGTTTTAGCACTCTTTTGGTCTCAACCAGCTCCTGAGAAACTAGATATGACATCACAGTTTTGGAAGACAGACCCAGCCACAGAAACATCTTCAAGGAGGTATGGTGTTCACTCTTGACTTTTAGCATGCACAGTGGTTAAATATAAGAGCTCTTGTTTTGAGAATTAAATCTTTAAAAACAAAATTGCTTAAAGACTGAATTTTTCTTTGAATTTAATTTTGCACGAGTGACTGATTGGGAGCTTCAAATGTTAATCTAAAACTATCATATTAACATTTAGGGATAGGGATAAGAATTCTAGTCCCATGCTCACAACATGCTGTGAAATTCAAGGGGAAACACAATCAAATATCCCATTACTCCCTACCTACCTGGTATGAGAAACTTGAAAGGAAATGTGTGCGCTCCCTGTTTCAGGGTTCCTGTTTAGGACACAGAGAGCACAGATAACATCCATCATTGGAAACCGTAACAATTGGCTTGCTGTTTCCCAGCAAGGAAACTGATACGCTGCAAGGGAAAATGAGAGTCTGCATTTCACATAAACCAGCTCCAAAAGTGATATAATTAATAACAGACAAATGTACCACAGTTTATCGCAACAAACCACCTAACAAAGAAGTATTTTGTGGCCACTGAATCTAAAATGGGATGTTTGTATATTCTAATTCTTGTGGTTTGTAATTAGCATTTTGGCAGGGTACCTTTGTCTGCCACAGAGACTGTGGTATTGAAGTACTGCTCTTCTATCGTCCATGCGGTGTCATTGACCTTATTGGTGATGCCACAGAAGCCATTGCAGTTCACTTTGATAGCTGCAGATAAGAAAATACAGAGATTTAACTAGACATTTCTCAGTAGCCACAGCAAGAAACATTTCATAATCAGTCATTTCCTCACTGGGTCTGTTAGTTGACATATTGGATGGTATACTGATCCAGAAATATATAATATGTGCAACAGCATGTAATGGTTGGGTGGCTGTAGTTCAGGAGGTAGAGCAGGTCACATACGAATCAGAAGGTTGGTGGCTCAATCCCTGGGTGCTCCAGTCTTCATGCCAAACTATCCTTGAGCTAGATACTAAACCTCTAGCTGCTCTCTGAACATGTGAATGTTAGTTAGAAAGTGCTAAGGTGTACCAAAAAGTACTTGTGTGAATGAATTAATGTGTCGTCATGTACAAAGTGCGTTGAGTCCCCAAGTAGAAAAGTGCTATATAAAAAGCAGTCTATTTACCATTTAGTGAACACCCTTTCAGAGAGCCATGAACTACTGCCACCAGGCTAATCATGCACAAAAAGTTAAGACAGTAACAAAGTGGGTGGGTTAATACTACTGCTTGAGGCGAAGGACAATAAATTCTTAACTGTCAAAAGTCATAGTAAATGCTTACTAGCTAAGTCAGCTTTGTACTGCTGAGTCATCGGTTAGTTTCAGGGTCACTGTAAGGAGTGGTCTTGGACAACAGTGAAAACTAATGTTTTCAATAGGCTAATACACTATCGTATGATCTCACATTTATTTCCAAAGTCTGTTGAAGTGACTCACCATTGAAAACTGTGTTGCTGTGAACAAATTGATATGGTAAAGCCACTGCACTTACACAGCATTTTGGAGAAGTGTGCTTGCATGCAGTGCTATGAGCTATTCTATGCTTTGCTAGTAGCAAAACATCTGAAATAAGAGTTATATGGCAAACCTAATTAAAATAACTGAAGCAGCAGAAGAAAGTTTTGTTTTGTGGTCCAGGTGTACATTCTTATAATAATGGTATCATAAGATAAGCATGAATAGCACTTAAAATGTTTATAATATTAAAACCTTTAACTTCAGTCTAAAACTTTGAAAAGTTGTTTACAGGTCTTTTAATAAACTTGCTGTTGTGAACAGTGATATATGAAACTAAGAGATATTTATTTTAGTGTTGATATTTTCCCACTCTATTAGTAATTTAAACTGTAGCATGAGAGAGCTTGAGCTGACAGTCTGACCAGCTTTACCTGAAAAGGAACGTAAACAGACTGGAGGCCTTGCAGGCATTCAAAGCAACACTTCCAAACACAAAGAAGCAGGTCTCAGCAGATTGACAGACAAAGAGAGAACAAACTAATTCTTCCCAATTGAAACTATATTAAAAATACCTGAAACCTCTGGGAAATCTGCATCTAATTCCACATGCACAGTAAGCCTTTGTTTCTGTCACAGACTTTGAAGTTCAAATAAAGCCAAAGACAACGTCAAAAAAATTTTAATGTATAAATCTTTCCTTTTTCCTCACAACAGTGGATTCAAATTGGTTCCCTTCATTTCCCTTACTGGCATAGTAGAACCTTTGCGATCTTAAACATCAAAACAAGGGCATTAAGACAGATGAGGTGTTCCTGTGACGTGCAGAGATACTCGCTTTTCCTGTTCCAAGTTCCTTTTTCCTATTTTTACCTTCTTTAGTTTCAGTCTGCACTCTTGATGATGGCCTTGATACAGTGGGCTATGTTTTCAACTGATTCAGATTTACTCTTTGACTATCCAACATTAGTAAATTAGCAAAAAGAAACAAAAAACTGCCAAACCCTATTGTGTTGCATTCAGATGACTTGTTTTGTGACACTAGCAGTCCAAACCCCAAAATATTTAAATGAAAAAAAATAAATAAATAAATAAATTTATAACCGACCAAACTAAAACACAGATTAACCTTTTTATTTTAAACATGTTTCTATGATATAGTGAAAAACAATCACAAGGATTTCATAAGCTTCAAAACCATAAACACACTCACACCTTTAGGCAATTTAGAATCACCAATTAGGCCAACCCCAGTTGTATATTTTTGAGTACAATATTTTTTTTTCTATTAAATAACTTTAAAAAACTTGCTGGCAAACTCAAAAAAAATGTTTTGAGTTTGTCAATTTAGTCATTTTAGACATTACCTGGGTCACAAAAAAGTTACGTTACATGGTCGGATCAGGAAACTAGGGTTTTATTAATATTTTAAAAATATATGATGTTTTCATTTTTTTTAATTTAAGATATTGAATTGCAAATGCCTTCTCTAAATTGTCAAGTGATTTTGAATAGATTTCTTTTGACATGACTTCAGAGAAAGATGCAAAAAATTAATATGGTTTCATATTGCCATCTCAATTTGGCATTGTGGCACGTATGGTGTGCAGCTATGTTCTGTACCTATGGAATTCAGTTAGAGGAGTTAGGAGACTAGTTAGGAGACTACACCAAATCTTCGCTAAAGAAAAATAAGTGTGGTTTTAGCAGAAATTCAGTTATTCGTAAGTCTTCCACATGATTAGATCAAGTATATTTTGCTCCTTTTGCTGTTAGCCCTCTGGAGTCTAGGCCATTTTGATTTTACCATTATATTTCACCTTAAAACCTGTTTACCTTGCCTTGTTTGGTATTAAAAAAAAAAAAAATTCAACTTATTTTTTTCATTTTGACATGCTATATATATACATTTTGACATACTGGACCTTAAAAATTGCAACAATATAAAATTTAAGTAGCTTTTTCACCCTTAACCATTTACTGTGACACACATCACAACTGCATGTGATACATGTAATGTTTAAGTGTGCCACAAGTTATGCAATTTCTGTAAAGTTGCAAACTTATGGCATAATTGTAAATAATATGTTTTCATGAAATAACCTGGTGTTTCACTGAATTACAAGGTTTTTGTTTTTGTTTTTATTTGTTTTTTGTTTTTTTTTGTGGGGGGGGGGGGTTGTCATGGGGTGACTGTGACTCAGAAGGTAGAGCAGGTCATCTACTAATAGGAAGTCTGGTGGTTCGATTCCTGGCTGCTCCAGGCTGCAAGCCAAAGTATCTGTGGGCAAGATACTGAGCCCCAACTTGAAGTATGAATGTGTGTGAATGATAGACAGTAAAAGCACTAGGCTTATGTACGGATGGAAGTGCTTGTATAAATGGGTGAATGCAAGCATGTTGTATAAAGTGATTTGAGTGCTCAATCAGAGTAGAAAAGTGCAATCTAGAACTTGTCCACTTACCATTGCAAAATTGTAGTACACTTCAGTAGCTGTGAGCCAGTGAAACTGTTTTTTTTTTTTTTTTTGAAGCACAGATAAAAACAATTTCCTTTGCCCCTAAGAAATAACATTTTTTAGATTCACGACCATTTAGTCTGGAATAGGCCTTACTATCAGAAATAATAATTACAGGCTAGCACGAGGTTATCTTTCAGTTTGGGGCAAATTCATTATACAAAAATTTAATTGCGGATTATGGACAGTGTGAAATGACAGTGTCAAGTTCAATTTTAAAAACCAAGAAAAAAGCAAAGCACCTCCAATTTCTGCTTTCCCTTTAGTTTATCCCTATAGCTTATATTATTTAGACTAAATTTAAACTAGGCTTTACTATAAAAGAATGCTAAAAACTCCAAGTTTGGAAAGCTGAGAAGGAGATGACTCACGAGGAAGTTTGTTTTGAGAAATTGTGCCTTACACTGGGCATTACCTATGTTGAACACATAGTTACAAACAAACTAGAATGTCTACAAAGCTCCAAAATAAATGCATTTTGTTGTAATTTAATGAAGGTCTAGTTTCATGTTTTGGCACGTTCTCCAAACTGTGAGAAAGCAGAGTAAACGAGTGTTGCGAACAATTGCGAATTTCCCATTAGGCCTCATTTAAAAAAAAAAAAAAAAAAATCACTCGGTGTGTAGGACTACAAGAAAACTGCACTGCGGTAAACGACCAATGAGAGATCCCACTTAAGCCATTAGAACCACAGATGCAGAATACCGCAAGCTGTCTTTTCAACCTCTGAGTTATCTTAAAAGATGAGAACTTATTTCCAAAGTGAAGTCACAGTGTAGGAATTACGACTCATGTAACCATGGCCAAATCACCTCACTTCCTTGTTTGGCGAGGTCGGTGTTTTCCCACCTGGTGAGCGCAGTTGGCTCTTACCTTTACATTGCAGCGGCTGGCCCAGTTTGACTGTGACGATTCCAGAGATGGACTCTCCCGGACTGTACATCACTTTGTTTTGCTCGAACGTGATCTCAAACTCCTGAAGCTTTCCCATTTTTTCCCCCGATTCACAGCGACACGAGACTACAAATCACCTGTGTGCACAAACGACAGCACCACTTCTGCACCGTCCCTTTTCTGTGACGTAACACGCTCCCGGACAAACGGTACGCGAAGGACTTTTTTTTTTTTTAAGGTGATAAATTTGTATTAATATCTAAGTTATAATCTCTTAGCATAAATTAAGTGAAAGTTTCTAAAGGTCCCCATGGTTCTTTGTTCAGTATCATGCGAACCCTGGTCCACACACACAAAATACCATTGTGGTTTTCTGACGTTAATAATACACGCAGTTATATGGCTAGTCCTTCTAGAAGAATATCTCGCCACTTGGTAGCCATTTCGAAATGACTCCAAGCAATTATTTCTTACTTTGAATTGTGACAAACTGTTAACCTGTCCTGTCTCTCATCCTATGACAGCTGGGATAGATTCCAGCCCCTGTCTCTCAACCCTTGTTTGATAAGGGGTTAAAAATGAATGAATTGATGCCAATTTGAAACATTATCTAAATTAACTTTAACTAGTAGTAACTTCATGAATTTCTTCACAAATAAAATTTTATCCATTAGAGAAAAAATTATTCATAACCATGTCAAAGACTTATCTTCATGTTCGGCTGTTTTCAGCACTGCTGGTATTTGTTTAGACTCTTTCGCTCTAATTGATCTTTCGGAGTTAACTTCAATAGTTACTTCCTCCAAACCATCAACGTGTTTATTAGACCCCATTCCTACTATACTGCTCAAAGAAGTCCTTCCATTAATTGATGCTTCAATCTTGAGTATGATCAATCTGTCTTTATTAGTTGGTTATGTACCACAGACTTTTAAGGTGGCAGTAATTAAATTGCTACTTAAAAAGCCATCACTTGACCCATCTGTCTTAGCTAATTATAGGCCAATCTGCAACTTTCCTTTTCTCTCAAAAATTCTTGAAAGAGTAGTTGTAAAACAGCTAACTGATCATCTGCAGAGGAACAGTTTATTTGAACAGTTTCAGTCAGGTTTCAGAATTTGCTGCTTATAAATTAAGATAAAACTGAAGTTCTTCTATTCAGCCCCATAAATCTTAGAAACATGGTGTCTAACCAGATGCTTACTCTGGATGGCATTACTTTGGCCTCCAGTAACACTGTGGGAAATCTTGGAGTCATTTTTGACCAGGATATGTCCTTCAATACACATATTAAACTAATATGTAGGACTGCTTTTTTGCATTTGCGCAATATTTCTAAAATTAGAAACATCCTGTCTCAGAGTGATGCTGAAAGGCTAATTCATGCATTTATTACTTCTAGGCTGGACTATTGTAATTTATTATTATCAGGCTGTCCTAAAAGCTCCCTGAAAAGCCTTCAGGTGATCCAAAATGCTGCAGCTAGAGTACTGACAGGGACTAGAAAGAGAGAGCAGATTTCTCCCATATTGGCTTCTCTTCATTGGCTCCCTGTTAAATCCAGAATTGAATTTAAAATCCTTCTCCTCACATACAAGGTCTTGAATAATCAGGCCCCATCTTATCTCAAAGACCTTATCACCCCAATAGAGCACTTCGCTCTCAGACTGCTGGCTTACTTGTGGTTCCTAGGATACTTAAGAGTAGAATGGGAGGCAGTGCCTTCAGCTTTCAGGCCCCTCTTCTGTGGAACCAGCTCCCAGCTTGGATTCAGGAGACAGATACCTTCTCTATTTTTAAGATTAGGCTTAATACTTTCCTTTTTGATAAAGCTTATAGTTAGGGCTGGATCAGGTGACCCTGAGCCATCCCTTACATATGCTGCGATAGGCCTAGGCTGCTGGGGGGGTTCCTATGATGCACTCAGTATTTCTTTTCATTCACCTCTTTTTCTCTGTTTATACTCCACTCTGCATTTAACCATTTGTTATTATTAATCTCTGTCTCTCTCCCCTCAGTCCCAACCGGTCGCAGCAGATGACAGCAGGTTTCTTCCTGTTAAAAGGGAGTCTTTCCTTCCCACTGTTGCCAAGTGCTTGTTCATAGGGGGATGTTTTGACTGTTGGGTTTTCTCTGTAATTATTGTAAGTCTTTACCTTACAATATAAAGTGCCTTGAGGCGACTGTTTGTTGTGATTTGGCGTTATGTAAATAAAATTGAACTGAACTGAACTTGAACTGTGATGCTACAGTAAAATACATTATATATTTTAGAGGCACTGACTAACAGTCTGACAGCTGTAGCTGGGCTGATTATAAATCTGTGATGTAATCACTGTCTCTGCCCTATTGACAATGACTATAAAAGCTCTCATGTTACATACAAAAAATAAACTAATGTCTAACTGGGATTTCAGTGCTTATAAAAACATAAATGTCTGCAAATTAAGTTGCTCCTATGATCGCTTTGACAGCGACTTTATGAATGAGGAAATGAATTGGAACATTAAACAGGTGCTTCAGGTGCAGCAGGAGGGGAGGAGTCAGAGAGACACTCAGTTTATTAGATAAAACATGCCAGTGAGATGGTTACCAGCTAGCAGGTTAGGTTCACAGAGTCTGGAGCCCCAGAAACTGACCCAGAGTTGAAGTTAATGCTCTTTCTGAAAGGGAAAACCTGAGTTTTCCTCATTTTAGGGTTAGCAAACCCAGAGTTGTTAGCTAAACCAGCTTCCTGAAATAGGGCCCCATTGCAGTAAAATGTAGAGGTTTACAAATGAAACTAAAGAGGCGTCACTTTTCATTGACATAAATAGGTGCATTAAACCTTGGCTTACCTTATTCTGGCTGTTGGGTCAACTTCATGTTTCACTGTGGGGTCCAGTGGGCCCAGCTGTTATGCTATTTCAAATATGAAGTTAGCACAGTTTGCTGCAGTTGTTGGTCTCACTCAGGGGCGGGCTGGGGTTGAAATTCAGCCCAGGAGCTTGCTTTGGAGAGGCCTTTTATACGATCGTTACCCCCCCCCGTCAAGCCCCCGTCCCAGTCTGGTGTCTTCAGACCTGTCAAATTTTCTATTTAAAAATACGGGAAATTTTACGCTGCTGAAAATATAAGTTGCTGTGACGTCATCGCCTAATTTGCATAATTGTTCATATGCTGTAGTTGCAGTCGAGGCTGAGGGAGAGAGGAAAAACATCTTTGGAAAGACAAAAAGTGAAGAAAAAAAACACCCTAAATATGTTTAGAACTACAAATGAACTTTAATAACTTTAATGCTTTGCCTAGACCCTCATTACATAGATCAATTTTGTCCCGTAATGTTAGAATATCAAATTTAACGAAAACACTGTGGGGTGCGACTGTTAGTTACGTTCAACCCTCCTCCTTTATCTGGGCCACTGTTGCCAACTTGCGTACGAAAACTCGCTGTAGCCTCTCTCAAAGGCCGAAGCGAGGACCGGGGATGGGAGCGGAAGAAAGCGGGTGGGCAGGCTCGGTGTTTAAGTGAGGTTCGGGGGTTTGAGGGTGGAGACAAAGTGAGGTCTGGGCGATGCCAAAGCGTACGGAGACGCAGTTAGAAGGCTTTATGTACACAAAACACAGCGATAGCCCAACCGAGGTCCAGTTGTTTTTACGGGGATGTTCCGACTGTCGGGACTAACCTTGCGAGAACTGCCACCCAGGCTACTGCAGGTGGCAGTTCTCACGAGGCTAGTGACAATTCAGTTTGGAGCGGAACAGGAATACTTTTTAAAAATATATAATATATTAAAATACGGGAAATTTACGGGAAAATAATAATACGGGAAGACGGCAGGACAGAGGGGTAAAATAGTTTTCTGGCCAAAACGGGAGACTTGACAGGTAGGTATGGGTGTCTCGCCCTTCACCTCTGATGTGCTGGCTGGGCTCTCAGTGAAGAGCCAGCTCCTGTCATTCACTTCAAAGAGCCAGCTCCGACCGATCTTCATTGTCTGCACCTGTGGCCGCGAGAGCTGCAACGCAAGCGCTGCTGTGCTTAATTGGGTAAAAAAAAAAGAAAAAAAATCTGATCACCGGCCGGTTCGGCCTGGAAACGACCGGCCGTTCGGGAAACGTCCCGAACCTCCCGATGGCCACCCCGCCCCTGGTCTCACTCATTGTTCTTCTCTGACAGCAAGCTGGCCTAACATAATATTACAGTCTGGTTACGCCAAAAATAAAATACACAAACATTTCTTTAAAAAACAAAACAAAATCTATCTTAAGCAAAATTTCAAAACACAAAGAAAAAGAAAACACTTTAGCAACTGACAGGATTTCATAAACCAATGGCAGGACATTTCTGAATACCAACCATAAGACAGCAGCACAAACCATGAAGTACAATCAGCACCAAACAACGATAGTGGCCACTGCAGTAAAAGGTCCATAAAGTCTGAAGTGTGTCTCTCCTTCTCTTACATATTCCATATTTTATACTGATTACTCATTTTGAATTATTAAACACTAATTAATGTTATTCCAGGACATTCCAGTTTCATTGAAACTGACCAATCACATTTTTGTGACATAATGTGACACATTATATGTTTGTTTTATATATCTGAATTGTATAAATTAAATATGTTACAGTAAGATTTCCTTCTTTCCAAACTTTCTACATATTCAAAACATCACATATGTGAGATCACAACACTGTGTGTCTGTGTGCATGGGTGTCTTGTTTTTGTTTATGTCAATTTCAAAAGATTTAGTAGATATATGAACTCATACATCTACTATTAAAAATTTTGACATCTCTGGCATCTACCCCTGTCTAAGTTATGTTATAGAGTTTTTCTCTTTATTCTGGTTTTTTGTCACTTCCATAACGGAGAGGCGAATGCACCTAAATAATCATAAACAGTATAAAAATGGGTATAGCAGAGATACTTTACAGAGTAAATGGTGCAAGAGCACCATTTATTGGTCTGTTTAGGGTACTGCTTTACAGGAAATTTCAAGGCCTACTGACTTTTTATTGTATTGTATTGTATTGTATTTTGTTTTAGCCACACATTTTCTTAACTTGGGCCTATTCCAGAAAGCAGGTTTAGCTAATAACTCCGAGTTTGTTAACCCTAAAATGAGGGAAACTCGGGTTTTCAGTTCCAGAAAGAGAGCTAACTCCAACTCTGAGTCAGTTACCGAGGTAACAGATTGTGAACCTAACCTGCTTGCTGGCAGGTTTTATCCAACAAACTCTGAGTGTCTCTCTGACTCCTCCCCTCCTGCTGCACCTGAACCACCTATCTGACACTCCGATTCATTTCCTCATTCATAAAGATGCTGCAAAGCGATCAGAGGAGCGAATTCATCTGCAGACGTTTGTGTTTCTACAAGCACTGAAATCCCAGTTAGACGTTAGTTTGTTATTTTTGTAACATGAAGCTTTTACAGTCGTTCACTCGTCAGGCTGTAAGGACGGAGACAGCGATGATGTCACGGATTTATAACGAGGCAGCTGCAGCTGTCAGACAGTCAGTTCCTCTGAAACATTTATTGTAGTTACTGTAAGATCACTGTTACATCACACTGATCTGGATGAAGCTGCTGACACAGAACACACTTTCGATGGAAAAATGTCCGGATCCTGGAGATGATGTGAATAAGTGAAGATGAGGCTGAAATAGGTGAAGACTTGAAAACTGAACTAAATGGATTTAAAGTGACCTAAATGATGTCATTTTGAAGGTTACGCTGTCTGAAATTCAGAGTGTGAATTTCCACATATTTTCCACTGAAAATCACCAAAATCGGTGATCATAGGCTCTATAACGGATCCGCAAACTGTGTCCGAGTCCACCCGCGCAGCAGGAGGATCCAAATGGATCAGGATCACGGATTCAGATGCGATAAGGCCCAGATCCAGTTCAGGCTCCAGTTATTTTGCAGCTCATCCAGTCTGGATCTGTTCATAATGGATTCATCTTCCCTACACGTTCTGCATTCTTTAATTAAAATGTCTCATCCTCCCAAAATGTGCTGAATTTTAAAACGTATAAAGCTGAGACATTTATTACAGCATGTTTGCCTTTACTGGTAAAACTTTACATTCATTACAGACTTGGAAAGCTGCTCTGAATGTTTTCAGCTAAATATGAAACTATTACTCTGACCTTTAACAGTAACTCAGTGAAACATCTCTGCTGTGGCTGTCAGAGAGCAGTCATCTATCCGCTGATCTTAGATCAGATTAAAATGGTTAAACTGGAAACATTAAAGTATTTTTTCTGCAAATCTCATTTTTATCCAGTAATGGCAGAAATAATGAAATCCTCAATTAAATAAATGAATAAAGTGAGGTTGCTATTCCATCAGTAGATTCCATTTTTACTGTACAATTATTTAAACAAATAACCATAAACTGAACTGTCATAAACTGCAGCAAAAACAGTTTTTATTAAATAAAGACTGGCCTGAGGTCAGCTCCGCCCCCGGGGTCTGCTGCTGTCTCAGTCTCTAACACACAGGTCGGTCAGTAAACTCAGTCTGAGCTGTTTCTCCACAGTTTTATAATATAACAGTAATAATAATAATAACAACAGGCTAGTGAATAGATAGTAATTTACATTATGGAGGCAGCTGTCGTTTCAAATTTTCTAACTTGTTGAAATATGGATCATCTCAAGGCGAAGGATTGTGGGATATGCAGTTCTTTTTTTCACTTTCTTTACCCTCATCCCTCAAATAACTGGGTATTGCTGATGAATGCTGGTTCTGGCTGTCTCCAAAACCACACCTACTGCTGGTGATTGATGCAGAAGACAAAGTAATAAAGTTCAGTTAAAAATTATGCCCGAATAAGCATGCTGCGTGCGACTGAACACAACACATCTGGGCCCTATTCCAGGAAGCATGTTCAGCAAATTCTGAGTTGAAAATAAACTCTGAGTTGATCAACTCTGAAATCGATAACTGAGTTTCCCGTTCCAGAATCGCTGATTAAAGTCAGTTCAATCAACTCTGAGTATGCGGGTGCGCGATATAAGGAAAGAAAGCCATCATCAATGGAGCTCCTATACAAGGATTCATCGTGGCAACGAGCATCCTTTATTTTAATCCAGTGGATCGAGGATTTTACTCCGCCAGATCTGCGCTGTAAACTAACACAAGTCAATGGACTGAACTTCATTTATTTATTTATTTGGTAAAATTATGTCACTGTGTTGGTGATATGGTGACGGCTTGTAAAGACATTGTTTTAGGAGCACTATGTTTGACTGACTCCAGGAAGAGTAGCTGTAATTGTTACAGCTAATGGAGATCAAAATAAAATAAAAATAAAAAATAAAAAAAAATAAAGCGCCTTTCTACAAAGTTCTTTAAGTTAATGCGTCTCATTCATACGTGCACGATGATATTCTGGGAAAGTGAGAGGCACCAAAAATAACGTAACTTTCTCTGATCATTATAAATGTTAAATACTCCACGTATGTTTGGGTGCAGGCATCAGACCAGCCTATATATTTCTACTGTTTTTCTGTTACCAATGTTGTGACACTGTTACTGTAATCATGTCTACAATAACCAGATCCTGACATGCAGATATAACATCTGCAGCTTTTAGGAATTTGAAAACGCATTTTTATTTTCAGTCATTTAAAAAAAAAAAAAAAAATTAAATTAAATTAAGACACAGCAATAGACACTGATCTACTTCATATTTCACTTTCCTGAGACTGAAACGTTATTGGTACTTCTGCCATGCAAATACTGTGAATTAATACATTTTAATCATTAATGTCAAGTGGTAGCAGGTTGCATGGTAACTTCAGGGTTCTAGCAAGAAATATTTCTCACCCCACCGTTAACGCTAATGCTAATTAGTAAGCTAATGCTAACAGCTAAATGCCACTCCCACTTGTTAATTGAGTAATGGGGCCTAAGATGTAACTGGAAAGCAGTAATCAGTTTTTTTTTTTTTTTGACGTGTAGTTACATTTCTCGAGGTGCATGTCAGGTTTGGTTCAGAGAGGATTTTCAGTTATACACAAACGATCAATGCAGAACTCTAAATCAGGCCTTATTAGATCGATAGAATGATAATTTTTGCATATAATCCAGAAAAGTTACATTTATATATCAAGCATTTAATGTATCCCAGAGTGCCGTTTCCTTCCACTAATGTGTTTGCAGAAATCACATAAAAAAATACACAACAAAAACATAATCCAGATTCCTCAGCTGCTAAAAGCATTTCCTACATTTGAATATGAGCCACCATATTGTGAGCATAAACTATCACGTTTTTAATGCAACAATAGGAAGTGACATCATCTTGCTGGGAACTGTAGTTATTTTATTCTTGAAGGCCTCTCATAGCTCTACTGGTGCTGAAAACTAATGTTTGACTATGGCTTTCTGAATACAAGTAGGGCTGTAACTATCAATTATTTTAGTAATCAAGTATTCAATTGATTACTCCGTCAATTAATCAAGTAATTGGATAAGAAATAATTTTTCATTTTAACAGTTCATCAGCATATTTTAACTTCCGAACTGCAGATGTTTCTCTGTGTGAAACGAACAGGGTGGATGGAGCAGCTACAAAGTTCTCTTTGCTTCATGTTGCTGATCAGGTGGTTGATAAAAAACATTTTGACGGATCTCCTCTGTACTGAAGGGGATGGAGGTGGCACCAAACGATTGCTAGTGCTAATGGCAGCCCCCCTTTCCCCAGTACACTGTGGTTATAGATCTGTTCTGGTGGCTACAGCTGACATACAGAAAAAATAACAGCTGACATCCTCTGCACAACATGCGCGCACATTCAAACATGCGCACTCACAGCACAGAGAAGTGGGGGCGTGGAAAAACATCTCAGCGATCCACTCGTGTTAAAGGGTCGTTTTTGTTTTGGTTTTTTTTTGTTTGTTTTTTTCCAAATGACGGAAATCTGTTACAGCGATGGAGAACTAATGTGGAGGAAATGCTCCGCTTACACGGAGACACCTGAGCTGCAGAGTTGAAACTAAACATCAAAGCAACAAATTTGTGTCGAGGATTTTTAATAATCGAATTGCGTTACTCCAAGAATTATTGCAGCCCTAAAATTTGGCTTAAATTTTCAGTTTGTGTATCAAAATACATGAAGGTTGTTATTTACCTTTCATGCTGGGATTTTTTTGTTGAATCGGAAGCCTGAAATTTTCCTTTGAACTTCATTTTCCCTCTTACTTCTCCTCGTGTTCATGCGGTTGTTATTTCGATTTATACAACAGACGCATGAGCATAGTGAGATCAAACGTACACATTGTGAATGAAACTGTCCATGCTCTGTGGTAGATTGCAAACTGCAGTGAAATGATACAGGCGTAAGCAGCGATAATAGCAGCGACCTAGCCGGGGCGGAGTCTGCGAGGTGCGCTCCTTTGAGAGGCAGAGGAGCGCAATCTTTGTTGGATTTGAATCAGTACGCTTTGTATCCAATAAAAGCAAAGATGTTACCAAATAAATTGGACAGTATTCTGGCAATTTAGTGATATTTCCAGAGCCGTGGTCTTGACTGGTCTTGAAATAAAATCCCGAGTCCGCAATGTCCGAGTCCATGACAAGACCGAGACCAAATGCGGTCGAGTCCATGACAAGACCGAGACCATCAAAAAGCGGTCTCGAGACTGGTCTCGAGCCCAAGACCGATAACGAGTACTACAACACTAGTATCCACCCCAGTCCAATCCAGAAAGTATCCACCCCAGTCCAATAAAAAAGCTTATCCACTCAGCAAGGTCACTAGTAAGGCATCCAGTAATGTTAGTAAAGTTGCTAGTGCGCGGAGTAAAAGCTCCCATGCAGCTTCAATGGCGCTGATGGAAGCTGAGGTGGACGTGCTGCAAGAAAAACATGCACTCAAACTGGAAGAAGTTCAATTAAAAGCAAAAAAAGAAGCACTGGCTTTAAGAACTTGGTTGGTGAAGGCAGATGCAAAAATGTTGATTTACACCTCTACACAGGATCAGCAATTCCCATGTTACTGTTGAAAGAAAGGATACAACAGGTTCTGGAGCGTCTACTGAGTTCATACCTGCTGCTATAGCTCAAAAGGCTCCAAGGACACAGAAAACATTTTCAACTCCTTCATCTGTGTCAATGCCCCCAGAGACACCTGCCAATGTAACATCAAAAGTTAAAGCAGAAGGGGACAGCCCAAGGCAAACCTCTTCTCAGGTTGATGTCCATAGCAGTGCTTCATTCAGTCATTTTAGATCCTTTCTTAAGGCATTTGAGCAAGGAAGAGAAACTAAGACAGACAACATGCAGGATAGGCTTTATTATTTAGAGAAGTTTACCACAGGATAGCCTAGAGTCATAGAAGTTTTATGCACATGATTCCACAAACTGCTTATGTGGAAGCAAAAAGACAGCTTGAGTGGAACTTTGGTAACAGTGCAAAAAATAACATCTGCATTTATAGAAAAGGTTCTGAATTGGTCAGTTTTAAGGTCAGATGATGCTGCAGCTTTACAAGCTTACACATTCTTTTTAAGAAGCTGCTTCAATACAATGGATGAAGCTGGGTTTTTTGATGAGCTGGAAAACTCAACCAATATGAGGGTTGTTGTTTCAAAGTTGCCTTTTATACTTCGTGACAAATGGTAAATAATTCTTGTTTACATAGCAGAGAAGCGCAATCATAGAGCAAAGTTTAAAGATCTTCTTGATTTTCTGGAAAGGCAAACAAGGCTGCACTAGATCCTGTGTTTGGGGCGAGTCAAAACCCAAAAGAAAAGAGGGCTTTAAAACCATCAACAGTTCCTTTTAAAGCTAAAAGCAGCAGTTTTGCTACTTCTGCTGCTATAGTGTCTAAACAGAAAAATGACAAGCAGAGGTTGGAACAGGACCATGAAGATAAAAGCGTGGTTCAAACTCAGTGCTTGTTGTGTGACAGAAATCATTCTATGGAGAAATGTGACTCATTCCAGCAGAAAACTAACAAAGAAAAGGTGGCATTCCTTAAGAGTAAAGGGTTGTGTTTTGGCTGCTTACAGAAGGGGCACATGAGTAAGAACTGTCCAAAACGGTTGACGTGCCTCACCTGTAATAAAAACCGTCCTACTGTTCTGCACATTTAACCAACAAGAACAGCAGTGGCAAACAGCTAAGAATGACTCATCAGTCTCAAGTGCTCTAGTATCTTTGAACAGAGTGGCCCCACACTGGGGCCGGGTCTAATGAATGTGCTCTGTCAGTTGTTTCAGTAAAAGTGAAGTTGGAAAAGGGAACAAAGGTTGTGGAGACATGTGCCTTTCTAGATCTGGGCAGCTCTGCAACATTTTGCACAGAGGCTTTGATGATGCAGTTAAATGCATCTGCAAAGAAAGTGGAAATCATGTTAAAGACCATGGGTCGGGAAAGGCGTATAAGTAGCTATAGACTCTCTGGTTTAGAAGTAACTGCTTTGTTACAATGAGTATTTGAAGCTGCCTGACGTATATACACAAAAATCCATTCCTGTCACTGAAGAAAACATCCCTAAAGAGGAAGACTTAAGAAAATGGTCTTACTTAAAGATGTTGAGTTGACACCAATAAATGCTGGCATTGGGCTGCTTATTGGTGTAAATACCCCCAAAGCATTGGAACCTTGGAAAATAGTTAACAGTGAAGGTAGTGGGCCTTATGCTGTGCTAACATGTCTTGGGTGGGTTGTAAATGGTCTGCTCAACCATGGTAGCGAAGAAGATGGACATGTTGTTAGTTCTATTCAAGCAAACCATATTACTATAAGCAGTATAATGAAGATTTCGTAGAGCACCAACATGATGAGCGTGCTGAAATGTCTATAGAAGATAAACAGTTCATGGATGTTATGTTAAAGTCAGCTGTACTTAAAGATGGTCACTATTACCTGAAATTACTTTTTTGTAATCCTGAGGTAAAAATGCCCAACAACAAACAGGTGGCCCAGCAGAGGGCGCAATGGCTGTTGAAACAACACAGCTATTGCGATACAAGCTTGATCCTGTTGTTACTGAGTGGGTGGCAGACTGAACAAAGCAGCATTACCCAAGGAAACAAAACATCCTGCATTTTTGCCAAAATAAAACCAGGTTTCAAAGCTCATTCTTCAGCAAACACATGAAAAGGTTGGACAGAGAAAGAAATCATATGCTTTCTACCCTATTGATTCCTCATGCTAATTCAGCAGCTATAAAGATCATCAAAGACTGTATGGTGTGTCAAAGATGACAAAAGCCAGGTGAGCAAAAATGTCTAATCTTCCTATTGACAGAATCTTGGCTGATCTTCCACCATTCACTTATGTCGGTGCTGATTACTTTGGACAAGTAGAAGTGAAGAGAGGGAGGAGTATTGTTAAAAGATATAGAGTTCTCTTCACATGCCTAACTTTTTATGCAGTTCACCTCGAGGTGGCACATTCTCTTGATACAGATTCCTGTATAAATGCTATCAGAAGATTCATCTGCCGCAGAGGACAAGTCAAGGAAATTCGGTCAGAAAATGGAACTAACTTTGTCAGCTCAAATCGTGGGTAACTCTTTATAATAAGACCCGCAGGCTGGCCATAAGAACACGGGTCTTATTATAAAGTGTTACCAAACTGTGAGTTAAAGCAGGCCATGTTGGAGTTAAAGCAAAGCAAAATCCAAAAAGGTTTAGCACAGGAAGGCATAAAGTGGACTTTTAATCCACCCTTTGGGGCCCATCATAGTGGAGTATGGGAGCACCTTGTGCAGGAAATAAAGAAAGTATTGTGCTCCATCACAAACCAACAAGTATTAGATGATGAAGTCTTGCATACAGTCTTAGAGGTTTAGAGACATTGCGCCAAATAAAAGGTAAACCTGTGCTGCCGCCAGGTTTGTTCAAAATGGATAACCTATATACTCACAGGCAATGGTGACAAGCCCAATATATTGTGGACCTGTTTTGGAAAAGGTAGGTGAAAGAGTATCTTTATAAGATGCAGGAACGACAGAGGTGGAACAAGACTTTTCTATTGACGATGTGGTACTTGTTGTCGATGAGGCTGCACCAAGAAATTCTTGGCCCATTGGACGCATCACAGAAACCATGGCAGATGCACATGGATTGGTCCGGTGTGTTTGAGGTCAAGACAAGAGCAAAATGCAAATTTCGTTATATGTTTACATATAATGACAATAAAGTCTTCTTGAAATGAGCTTGAGAAGCCGATCAACAAGATATGTCTTGTTGAAAAATGGACTACAAGAAAAAATAGAAAAAAGAAAAAAAAGTTTTAGGTGTCTTTTTTGAGAAGCGAACGCTAGCTAAGATTTAAGTCTGCTAATGTTAACATTGATAATACATTATGTAATGGCCACTAATGCAGATATTAGTATAATTCTTGTTGTACAGGAATTAGGGACCGAAATTTTGTGGCCATTGATATTGGATTTTGGTAAATCTTATGTTCTATCAGTTCATCAAGTTATACTTAAATGAATTCTGTATTTGAATTTGTTATGATTTCTTTTTTTTTTGTTTGTTTTTTGTTTGTTTGTTTTTTTGTTTAGACCCTCCCATTAATTAAGGGATTAAGAACACACCAGCAGGCATGGTGGGGGAGGTCTTTTGTTTGTCAAATGTCCGGTGAGACGACGGGAGGTTTTCTAAAATGATTTTATGACCACTTTTGAACTTGTGAGATCAGATTAAGTTAACTTTCATTTACATCTAAGTTTTAAGAATTTTTAAATTGTTTTTCCATTTTTTTTTTTTTTGTTTATATTTTGCTGGAAATAAACTACATTTATTTTTCAAACAAACGAGTCAGAAATGTGTGCAAGAAACAAACCACCTGTTGCCACCCATAGCCTTTTCATGGATTCATTATGGGTTTGGAGTTTAGAAGGCCGTGACACAAAGAGACAGAGAAAGATGCAGAAACAGGAAGAGAAGAAGAAGAAAAAGAGGACAGGAAAGGGAAGAGCAAAAAGTAAGAGCACAAGACAAAGAGCGGGCCATCATTTATATGTTAAAGATGTTAACTCTCCAAAAATTCAAAAAAATTCACACAGTTGCGACTCCCCATGTGTCGTGCAAGTGACTAGGGGAGTACTCTGGCACTTTAGGCATCTGGTGGCTTTGCAGGGCTGGAGGTGGCTGCCATTTTGTGTTGGTCTTGCAGTGGTGGGTACTTGCCCTGAACAAAGTGGCTTGCCACTTCTGCGTGGGTCTGAGGTCTGGTGCCCAGGATCACCTGTTTCCTGGTTGGGACTTTCCATGAGCAAGGATGGTCTGTGCAGGTACACCACCATGTGGGGTGGGTTGGCCCCATCAGGATGTTGAGTGTGGGGTGTCCACAGGCCCTTTGGGGGTGTGGGGTGTTCAGCAGAGAGAGTGGCTTTCACTCAGTTGTGGGGTAGTTTGGGTGGGTTGGGTGCAGCCTATCTCAGACTCAGGCCAGTTTATTTTGCCTCACTTTTTTTCTTTTCCTTTTTGTCAGTTGTTGACTGAGTGGAGCTTAGTGAGCAGGTCTGCACTCTAGACTACTCTCTGTGGATGGAGGGTGCTGAACTTGGGCAAAGTAGCACTCTGGGGTGTAGTCAATGTGGCTTTTCCCCACCCTTCCTCTCCCCCTATTTCCTGCACCATGTCCAAGAAGAGTGTCAGCTGGTGGTTCGGATGCCAGGCTGGCGGCACCTCTGGATCATTGCTTTCTATGGGGGCATCTGTTCACCTGCTCTTCGGAGGGTGGGCTGATATCTGTCTTCTTTGTGTGTCTTTGAGTGTGTGAATGAGTGACCAGTGATTTATGTTTCAGCGGGAAATCTACGTCATAACCTATGTCGTAACCTATGTCGTAACCTGAAACCCCTCTGAACCCTACTACATAACCTATGACATAACCTGACGTGCAGAGCCCAAGAAATGTGGCTACATGCCAGCCCGTAAAGATTATGATTGGCCTGTTCAGTACCGTTTATTTCTGCTGTGCATCTCTGGTTACTTTTTCACTGCAGTTTTTGAATTTATCAGTGAGAGAATAAAAATCATATCAGCAATATAAGGACTCACAAATGTTAGTAAATTCCTGGATGGAGGTTGCTGAAACTATTGGAATGGATGTGAGTGTCATGTCCTGGGCCGTTTGCCCAGCGTTTTGTGTTTGGTTCATGTTTTCCGAGTCTGTCTTCCCAGCATGTTTTGATCCTTGTTCCCTTTGTCCCTGTCTTCCCCTGTATTTTAAGGTCTGCGTCTCTGTCCTGAGTCTGTGTGCCAGTTCCCCATGTTAAGTCATCATGTACCTTGGTTTGTTACTTCCTGTGTTATTTTGGCAGTCTAGTTTCCCTGTGCTTTGTGTTTAGCTTTGCTTCCCCTGTGTAATTAGTTTCATTTGCCTCACCTGTTGTTCCCTGCTGTTTTCTCTTGCCCTGATTACCCAGTGTGTATTTAAGCCCTCTGTTTCTATCTGTTCTTTGTCGCGTCGTTGACGTTGTGTGCCCGTGTGTTCCTGTTCTCCCTGTGGTTTCCCTTCGTCTCCCTTCTGAAAGGTTTTTGTATTCTTTTCCCCCCATCTTTAATAAACCTTTTGAGTTATGTATGTCTCTGGAGTCCTTCGTGTTTGCCCTTCCTCGCCCGTCTCCTCCCCGGTCATGACAGTGAGGGAAAGTGAAAAAACTAGAGGGACAAATGTGTTTGAACCCAAAAATAAAATGACCACAACAAAGAGTGAGGACCTAGAAGGGAAAAACTCCCAACATTTTTTTTTCTATGGGCTGGAACAGTACGTAAAAAAACGGGACTGATACAACTGCAAGGTAATTAACACATAATGCATTTTGGGCAAGCATAAATGTTGGGATTGATGTTGGCTATTTACATAGACTGGGCCTGGGTTTAGGGTTTGTGAGCCTTGGTCCCTGGGGTACATGGTTGTGAGGTTGGGGGGTTGCCCCTGTCTACCGCGGGTTGTTGCTGCCTCCCCAAGGATATTACCTTTCACCTTATGGCAACTGGGATCGGCTTCATGAAGCCAGCCATGTTACATAACCCATGTCTGAAATGAGCTGCAACTGGACTGGATATGCAGAAGCAATACTTGTCTTAGTTTCTTATAATCTGACATGCTTAACATAACAACAAATAAAATTCATAATTTTTTCCCCTTTCTTTTTTAAACAGGGCATGTCTACAAGACACAGCCAGAAACTCAACCTATAACACAGAACCTATATTACTTAATGCTGGAGGCCTCATTCAGTGATCAGATCATTTTGCAAAAAGTAGTTTGGACTGATGACCCACAACATTTTAGGACTCCAAGTCAGGGGCTTTTGGGCACTTGGTCACTTTGCTTAGCTAGTAATCCGGCTTTGATAGGTCATTCAAAGAGTGGAACCCTGAGATGAGGCAAAAACTAGGAATGTTATAGCTATCCTTTAAATGCTGGTTGTAGCCTGTAAATTACTGGTTAGTTACTTGGTTCCTTGAATAAATAATTGAACAAAGTGGATGTGTTGGTTAGTCATGTAAAGTAAAATGAAGAGGAAGTGATCCTGTCAGCCTGTCAGGCTAAGAAGCTAAAGGAGTCACTCACTTTCACATAAACATAGGCTCATCCTGCTTTTCAAGAGTCTCATTTTTGGTGCACTTGCTGAACCATAATGTGAAGTGGATGGAAGTGCCTTTTTCTTGATTTATGCTTCCTGTGTTTGTAATATTGAAATACAACTTCCCCAAGGTTTTGACATTATGATTCAATAAAGTGCATGGGTTGGGCACTGCAACAATGAACTGTTGCTTCCCTGTAAGAATGCTTTATAGGATAATACTGTCAGGGCCAAAGACAAGGTGAAGGTAGACACCAATGCAGAGACAGAAAGAGGCATGTCTAGGATTGTTTAAACAATTTATTATACAGAAGCAAAAAAAAAAAAAAAAAAAATGTAATGGCTGAAAGGCTTTCTGGCGGTTTTCTCAAGATGTATTCCAAATCCTTACAGACACAGAGGAGGATCATGAACGGAAAAGAGAGGAGAGTCATTGAGTCATCGGCTGGCGTGAGTGTTGCAGATGGAATGGCTTATGTGTGGTGAAGTGGAGGGATAATCCAGATGGGTGGCAGGGTGCTGGGTTGGCTCTGACACCAATAAATAACATTCACTTTATTACTTCACATGGGAAGAACCAGGCTGGACACAAGTTTGGGGGCCCTTGGTACAACACATACACTTCTTCCACAGGCACACACTCACAGCCAAAACATCACCAACAGGTCATCCTGCTCCCTGCTGGCAAGTTAGGTAAGTATATACATGGAATAACTGAATAGACCAGTGTTTCCCAACCAGTGTGCCCTGGCACATAAGTGTGCCATGAGAAATCATCAGGTGTGCCATTGAAGATTATCCAGAAAAAAAAAGAGAGACTCAGAGTTGTTGAGGAAGATCTTTGTGTGTCTCTTTCTTCAATTCCTGCAAGAATACCAGCTTTGTGTTCAACTAAACAGGCCCAGATTTCACACTGAGTAAGTAAACTGAACTTTAATTATATTTTGATGAATATACTTTTGTGACATTTTTGTGAAATATGAATATGAATGTGAAAATATGTGCTGTGGCTTAAAAAGGTTGGGAAACACTGGAATAGACTGCTAAATAAATCAAGCCTTACTTAAAAGCACAAAGCATGTATTTGGACATACAAGAGAAAATTTGCCACAAAGGTATTTCACTTCTACTGCTGGCGCACTCAGTATATCACACAGAATTTTTTTTCGTTGTGACAACAGTGGCAACCTGACACAACAGTGGCCTGTGCAGCTGTGCTTGTTAAACTCACTCAATGTCCCAGAGGTTTTACTGAGATGACTGTCTTGCAGTCTTGGACTTCAGGTAAGGCAAATATTACACAACTCAAGGCATAACCCTTAGCCAGTTGATAAAAACAGTTAACATCAGAACTATATCTGTGTATCAAATGTGTGTTATGGAATTAGAGAAAACTGCCCATTCTAAAATTGAGGAAGGACAACTGTAAATTTTGCAGAGATCAAAATCATCTAGTGTTTGTAGGCTTTTAGTCAAAGAATCAAAGGGGAAGGTGATTGAGTGGGATCATTTTATAATGTTTTTAGCATAATAAAAGCATGGCTTTATGGATTATGGTGTTTACATGCCCACCACCATAACCATTTTTAGTCAGGATTAAGATATGATGGATGGATTAAACATAATGCACTCCACACCACATAAATGTCTGA